>CM021105.1:657539276-657888956 GCA_007115665.2 Sequoiadendron giganteum | reverse complement strand
TAATACCATTTTGTGTTGATCCTTGAAGGCATTATGTATTTGATTGTAGCCCGAGAAACCATCCATGAGTGATAGCATCTCATATCCCACAATGAGATCAACAATAATGTCTATGTTTGGTAATGGGAAATCAGCCTTTGGACAAGACTTATTTAAATATCTGAAATTTGTACAAATACAGATCTATCCATTGGGCTTGGTGATAGGGACAAGGTTGTAAATCCAGTTGGCACAATCAATTGATCTTATGAATCCAAAATCTAGTAACTTCTTTAGTTCAACCTTCACAAGTAGCGCAATCTGCAGATGCATTTTCCATAATTTCTACTTGACTGGTTTAATACTTGGAATCAAAGGAAGATGGTGCAATACTAACTTGGGGTCCAACCTTGGCATGTCAGCATATGACCATGCGAAGTTAACTATTCTTTATGAGAAGAATTGTTTGAATTCAGGTTTTTCTTCCTCTGTTAATGATGCAGCCAAGAGAACCATTTTGGGATTCTCTGGTGTAGCTATGTTAAATTCTATAGTGTCTTTAATAAGCATTGCTGATTTTTCCTGTGTTACGGGAAGAAAGTCCAACCCTCCATCCTTAGGTGCCTCAGAGAGGTTTTCACCTTTAGATACATTCTTTATTTTTACTATTGAATTTTCAAAAGGTGCCTTGCGGTTTTCACCTAAAGACATGTCTTTTTTTGTTTTATTTTTCATAATTTTGCGATTGGAGGATTGCACAGTCTCCCCAAAGTATGTTGCATAATATAGATCAATAGAGAATCCTGCCTTGTGATCACCACTTGGAATGCCCTCACAGAGTCCCATAAATTCTGTAATGGCCTCATCATTCTGAAAAATATCCATGGCGGGTGAGTCTTGTTGGTCCCAGTCAATGAGTTATGGGTAGACAAGGGAAATCCCATCACCAGTGTTGGTAAAGGAGGGGGATGATATAGAAAGCATGCAAATTGAAGCCTCAAGTGTGAAGGAAAAATTTTCATCTTCACTTTCCCAGTCAGATTCGATCTAAGGGCCATCTTCAGAGTCAAATGAGTTATGCTATTGGTCATAATATGGGACAAATGGATCAACATCATGATCGATGGAAGGTAATTTAGAAGTATTTTTAGTATGTTCAGGCGTGTCAGGCTTTTGGGTGGGTTTGGGAATGGGGTGGGATGATGCAGATGTGACCGGTGATAGTTTATGCTCATTTGGGTCCCAAGGGATGCTTACCCATTCTTTATTTTTAGAATGGCGATCTATAGGATCAATGTTGTACATTTGGTTGAATATTTCCTCAAAAGGGAGTTGGATGAGTTCTAAGAATAATTCATCAATATCATAGTCAATCAAAGTTCTAGCAGATCCCCATTCCCATTCATGATTGTCAATTTCAGTAGGGGAGTCTTTGCATGTCTCGACACTTTCATGAGTCATTACGTCCTTACCTGAAAGTACATAGGTATGTCGATCGCCAATTTCAAGTTGCTCAAACCCTAGCCCTATATTCTTTGGTCTTTTATAAATGATGATAGGCTCTCTCCATCCATTACTATTTGGTCCAAGGCCACTAGTTCCATCAAAACCATGTTCTTTACATATATCATAGCCTTTTTCATAGATATGTACTGGTAGCGGGGTAATCCTTTCAGGTCCCTATAGATCCAATCAGCTATGTAAATAATGGCTTCATCACTCATGTCTCCCCATAGTGTGAAAAATATTTTCGGAGGAACCTTGAAAGTTGTCTTAGGCTCTACTGCGTAGCAAGGTTGACCATAGACTTTAGGTGTCTTAGGTATTGTGGTGATACAGTAAGCCGTATTCCATTTGAGTTCTCCACAACACATGTCCTAGATCTTGAATTCAGTACTTGGTATGGAGGTTGAGGAGGATGGTGTGGTGGAATTTGATGGAGTGGATATGGATGAAATGGTGAGTGTGGATGGGTCTATGTATTTTGAGGAAGTGGACATTGAAGCCTCTTGATTGATAGGCACTTGATGCTCAAAAATAGCTCTCAAGTTGGTGCAATATTGAAATGGATCAGGATCTCTTGGGATAGTAATTTTGGTGCCATCGAAAGGGAACTTTAGGCATTGGTGGTATGTGGAAGGAATGGTCTTTAGAGCATGAATCCATGGGCGACCAAGTAAGATATTGTAATGTATATCATGATCCATGACTTGGCATGTTGTTTCTATGATAACTGGTCCCAAACAAATTGGGAGTGTGATGATGCCTTTAGAAGAGCGCTCCTCGTCATCATATGCTTTTATCACAATACTCTTGGTAGCATCTACACATGCATCAGAGAAACCAAGAGCCTTAACCAATTTTAAATATTAGATGTTCAATCCTGCTCTGCCATCTACTAGGACTCGTCGAACCTTATGCTTATGGACAAAAACCTCAATATGGAGGGAGCCGTTATGAGATGGCTTGGGTGAGGAGTAGTCAGTATCTGAAAAGGTAATGTGGTGAGGTGAAGTCAAATATACTACCATACTTTCAAAATGGTTGACATAAATATCATTTGGAATAGAGGACTCATGCGAGACTTTATCTAATATAGCCTTATTCGTTAGCGAAATGCGAACTAATTCTAGGATGGAAATTTGGGCAGCGGTCTTATTTAACTGCTCGATGAGGTTGAACTCTGGGTTGGGTATTAACTTCTTGATAGATAGGCCTGGTATGGAAATTTTGGGATTGTCAAGTAGAAGGGCCTAGGATGGTGACCTTGCCTTTGCTTGTGGTGACATTGCATTCTGGGTCTTTTTGATAGTAATTGTATTGACACATTTGTTTTCATCGGCTACTCGAAGGTTATTAATGTTTTTTCCACTAGAATAGTCAAAAGAAGCACATACATAACTGGCTTGATTGTTATTATTATTTGTACCACATGAGGAGGGGTTACCTAAACCATGGTCCTGTAGTGGGTTCTTGTGGATTGTATGGTCTAAATTAGATGCAAATTGCTAACCACCACGCTCAATGTTGTAGTTTTCAATAAGATCTTGGACAAGATTTCTAAGTTGGAGATAAGAAGTTTTATGCCCTTTGACACAGTGATAATCACAAAATGCATTATCATCCCACCATGATGGCTTAAACTAACCAGGATCATATGGTTTAGGTTCTTCCAAAGTTACGACACCATTTTAGATGAGTTTCTTTAGGACAACTTTGATGGGTTCACCCAAGGGGGTGTATGTGCGTTTTGGGAATTGCTTTGTTTGATGAGGTTTCCTTAAGTTTGATTGAGTAGGATTGTTTTAAATGGCATTATCAGTTGGTGTTGGTGCTATCACAGGTGCATTTTGAGATTGCTTTCCTTTGATTGTGAGTACATGACCTATTGTGTTGATTTTTTTCGCATCAACCACACCATCATTGGTGATGTGTTTATTTTTAACCCAATATTTGTTTCTATCATTAGAAGCACTTGGTTTGGTGTTTGTGGTAGTGTTAATTTTTTTGTCGCCATACTTAAGTTCACCTTTGGCAAGTAAGGCTTTCTCAAGTTGGACAACTTTTTCCACAAGATCAGTAAAGGTGGTACAACAATGGACTTGTAAGCCATATCTTAGCGGGCTGAGGAGATTTTATACAAAAATTGTGAATTTTTCCTTTTCAAGTATCTCCATAGGACATCGGCTTGCTAGAGTTCTCCATCTTTGGAAGAATGGGATAAAGGTATCTCTTGCATCCTCTTATGTCAATGTTCGTATCAATGTTATAGGCGTAATTTTCAATAAAATTATTTTCCAATTCATCCCATGATTTGATTCCTTTGGGTAATTGTGTGAACCACTCCAATGCATGCCCTACGAGACTCCTAGAGAAGATTCTAATTAAATAGGTGTGTTCATAGGAAATATCCATGCAACTGGTAGTGAATTCTTGGATATGTTCAACGGGATTTGTCTTGCCTTTGTATTTAGGGAAATGTGGCACCACGTATCCATGAGGAAATGGTGGCATATACAAGGTTGTGTCAAATGGATATGGACATAGGTCATATGACATGCAAGATTTTTTGTTTGACTATTGCTAGGTTTCTACTCGTGTTTGAAGAGTAGCAAATTTGAGTGTGAGTGCCTCCACAATTGGATTATTGGTAGCATCATACATGTTGGTGATAGGTATGGATTGATTACCCACCTATTGTGATGAGGTGTGTTGATTTTGAATTTGTTGTTGGTGAGAAAATTGTGTGTTCTGATTTGGCGGTTGTTGGAAATGAATGTTTTGATGAGGGATGTGCTGCTGTGTATGGAATTGAGAAGCACAAGTTGGGATGTGGGATCTAACCATGTTGGATTGAATTTGAGGGCCTTGCTATCTTTGAGCATGTTGATGCCCAAATGGAGTGGAATATTGGGTGCCTTGGTTGCCTTCCTAAATAGATAATTATGGCTTGGAGGAATGTTGTTATTTTTCCTTAAAGGAATGCTGGTATTAACCTGTGAGGAATTTGGGACATTAGGTTGAGTTCCTTGAATGAAAACTCTTCATTTATTCCTTCCAAAAGGGTTTGATGAGTTTTTTTTCATTGCATTTGAAGAACCTAATAAGAGGTTCACCGATGTACCCATAGAGGTAGATGATGTCCCAAAAAGGTTTGATGTGTTGACACCCATTGTTGATCCAATGGTTTGTGAAGAAACTGTGGATGCTTGTTGAGGGATGGATTGTGATGTGTTTTTTTGGGTTGATGATCCCCCAATAGACGTTGTGTTGACCATATTGGATGCATTGGTTGTGGTATGGGTGGTAGTATGACCAAGGGAGGTAACATTGATAGTGTTGATGAAATTTTGTGTGGTGGCTCCCATGGAGGCATTGGTTGCATTGTGTCACTGGCTTGTTTGATTGGTAGGATAAGGAGATGTTTCTCTTATAGTGTTGAGGTCAAATCCTTTTGGTAACCTAGCCCCTTGGTCAAGGAGCATAGCTACATATCTGGTTGAATCATTTAAAATGAATTCTTCCACAAAAGAGGTCACTTCTAGGTTTTGGACAGTAGTTTGTATGTCTTCTTCAAAGACTTGCCCATTTTGGTCTCTACAAAAAAAATGTTCAAAAGTATTGCATGAAGAGGATGGAATGGACATCTCACTGAACAGATTAATGAGAGAATTCCCTATGTTGGTATTTCCATTCATGTTGTTAGGGAAAGTATTTGTGTTCATGTCATTGGAAAAATTGATTAGGTTGGTGTCTTGACCAAAAGAATCCATGAGTCTTCTTCTTCTCTGTAATCTGGTTTCAACCATAATTTTTTTTTTGCTTAGCTTTGGGAATGGTGAAAGAATAACCTACATATGCAAATGTTATGACACTATGTTTTTGGGTTTTTGGAATAATGTATGCCATTGAATGATGAATGCGAAGGAAACTAATGCAAATGTGAAGGATTCTAAAATGCACTCAATGTTGGAAAACTTTAAGGAGATGTACACCTAACCATACCAAGTTTTGGCAATGCTTCAATTTTAGGGTTGTCAATGGACTTGTAAAAAGGACTAAAGAGGACAAAGTGAAATTTCCACACTAGACTAATGAGTGGAAAATGTTTCACAAGGACAATGACTAAGGGAAATGGTGTGATCAAGTCCAATGATAACCTACTCTTGCATTTTTTTTTTTGACAAAGGATGGTAAGGAATCTATTCCTAAAATCTGCAAAATATGAGTGTCTAAGATGATGGTAAAGCCTAACAATGCAATTAAGGATATGTAATGGAAACCTAAAAATGAAACCTATAATGCAAGGATGATGGAAGTTGAGAAACTCAAGATTTGGTTGTGGACATAAATATTAAAGGAAGATGTTTGGAATCTTTTATGGACAAATTGAGTCTTAGTTTTGGGACAATGAATGAAATGGGAAGTTAAAGGAAAATGCGTCATAGCAAATGCATTGCACTAGAGTAGATGCATCACAGTAAAGGAAATTGTGGTGTTTTAGCAAGAAAATGCGGTTCGAAGAATCAATTGCGATGTTTTATCTAGAAAATGCGTCGAATGGCAGTCAATTGTGGCATTTAAAGTTGTGAATGTAGCTTGACAAAGCAGTTCTGGCTCAAAATTAAGAAATTGCAGTTTAAGATGGTAGATGCATTGTAGAAAGTAAGTTGTGGCAAAAAAATTGGGAGATTGCAAAGAATTTGTTTTAGTTTTGCAGTGTTGTTTCAGATTTTGAGGAGGATGTTGACTTGTTCATGTTGTCTGAATACACTTGGAAAATACATTGTCTTGAAAGAAATTGAAAAACAACCACATAGAGAACATGTACAATCCCTATGGTTGAAAAGACTGTATTCTTTTGGATCCCATGCAGATTTTACTCCAACTGCATATTCTTAGCGAATGAATCTAGAAGCTTGGCCCCATGGGCTCCCCCTTATAGTGCGCTCACTTCTCAGGGTAACCATGCTTCCAAACCACATGAATCTCCCATGGTAGACTGATCATCTCTACTAGAAGCTATGAAGATGTGGGTGCCTTCACAACGACCATTGCTGCACCAAAGAATAGAAAAAGGATTTTGGTCACACTAGAACAAGGGTTCTAATTTGGTCATTTCGTTTGTGGGGCACCATCCATGCGACAAGAGACCATTTCTACCCTTCTTGTTGAAATGGTGATCATGATTCTCGAACTTTCCTCGAGAATCCACACTTATTTACTAGCTGGAAGTCACTTGGCATCTAGTGTGTTACCGTTTGGGTTGTTCCCTGGGGTGATTACTTTTTCCCACTAGGAAAGCCCTCTAAGATAAACACAAGCGAGGTAGTACACCCGTAGTTCAATCAACCTTTGTTTGCATAAACAAAGAGAGAACACACGCCATGTACTAATCTCACACTAGCCAGATTGTTCATTTTAACCCAAATTGAAATATGGAATGTGTGATCTAGTAGCTAACTCTTTAGTGCTTTTGATTCTCCAGATCACACAAGGTGCAAGAGAGTTTCATACACACTGTGGAGGTCATTACTAACTCACAAGACACTTTAGACACATATTCATTTTAACCATTTGTAGTGTTATCAAACAAGGGTTCATTTTAACCGTTTGTAGTATGAGATAATCAAAAGTTCATTTTAAACCAATGAAACTGCGTGATTGTTATTTTTAAACCAATGAATGATCATGCATATTGTGTTATTTTTAGCTCAATGAGAATGTGTGAGTGTTCATTTTAATCCATGAGTGAAATTCATGATTTTTTGATTGATTGATTAAATTGTAGAAAAACAAACAATAAAAATGGGTTAGATTCCAACTTGGCACACACTGTCACACACAGATTAGTAACCCAAAAATCCTTAATCTAGAAGCATAAAAATAGAAGAAATCTAGAAAAAATAGAGACACTTTTTTACCAGTCACTTGTATCGCAACAGAGCGAATGTGGCTCGAGATGGTGAATTAGTCGTTCTTTCTGGCAGATGTGTCTCTGTATTTCAATTGCGGCTCAATTTCTATCAAATGCAGCTTAGGAGCTCATATGCGTCACTTGGAGAGTCAAATGTGTCATGAAAAAGCACTTGCATCGTTTGCAAAGGCAAATGCGGTGCAACAAAGCACTTGCATCGTAGGAATTGGAAAATGCGTCATTCCATACACCTGTACCTACAAAAAAAGAAGACAAAAGGGCCATACAGAAACCTGCAAAAAATGTGTTTGAAAGGAGTCGGGTTCACCAATGTAACTGAGGATAATTTTCCTATTAGATAAGTTATCAAATTACATGCAAACATATAAAACCCACAATAAGTAATAGAGTGCAAAGGAAATTAATAAAGAAACAAAAGGAATGATCTCACCCTAGTTCTTCATCCTCCATGACTGATCTCCATTACACCTTCTAGCTTTCTGAAATATGTGAGGTTGCCCTCATATTATGATGAGAAATCTACTATTGTGACTAGTCCTAAGCAAGTGTTGACGGATTCAAGATGACTATGCAAGAGAATATCAAAATCCTACATGGAAAACTAAATGGCTAAATGACAAGAAAGTGCTAAACTCAAGAAAATGCAAGAAGCATTCAAGATATTAAGAGATGATAAAATGATTACAAAATTGGCATTTTATAGAAAATGCAATTTTGGATGGACGGATGAGATTAAAGAATGAGAAGTGCCCTAGAATCTATGGTCAAGATTCAAAATAACAACCTCTTAATTAGGGTTAGGGCAACTTTAGGGTGAAATTCAAATTGAGTGGACAAGATTTAATTTAAGAAATTAAATCAAGGAATGAGAATAGGTGTGACAGTGAGATGAGAATTAGCAAGTAGAAAAATGATGAGTTAGAAAATCAAGTCATTTTAGAAATTACTTAATTTGTGGAGGGAAATGGTATTTTGAATTTAATATTTTAATTTAATTCAAAATGGTGAAGTCATGTGACAGTAAATAATAATTAAATTATTTACTTGAGGAGAGAGAAATTTAAATAAATGATTTTTATTTAAATTTAGAAATGAGTTGTGAGAGAGAATTAAATAATTAATTTTAAATTATTTAATTATAGAAGAAGTGGGTTAATAATTAAATAAATTGTGGGGAATTTATTTAATTATGAGCGAACTTTAATATTAGAGACATATTTAAATAAAATTAATTTATTTAAATAATCAAGAAGGAATAGTGGATTAAATAAATTTAACAATTTATTTAATTTAAAGAGGACTTTAGACATTAGTGGCGTATTTAGATAAATGTGATTTATTTAAATAGTCAAGAAGAATAAGAGACATGAATTAATTAAATAATTGGTCATAGTTGAATTTCGTCAGAGAGACATAATCAAATAATGTTTAGAGGAATTAATGAGAAGTTTGAATTCACAGGTCTAGGTCAATTTTATGTGTCTACAATGTCCATTTTGTCTATGAAAATGGTAATAAGCTTTGGAGTTGAAGTTGAAAGGTAAAAGTTTTCGTAGGATCAAGTGCATGAATAGTAGGTAACATAGCCATTTGTTGATGTAGAAGCTAAGACATTGTATTATGGAGAGTATCAAGTAAAGGCGTGAAGTATCTTTTTGGATCTCCATAATTGAAGGGCACTGCAGATTTAACAACGACCGCTTGGTTGTTGACAGGTGGAGGGGATGGTTGAGGAGGGTTAAGTTGCAAGAACGCTTTGTTTGGTTTTCAAAATGGCTAAGAATTGGTTTGGTTGGCATTATTGAATTTCTCAATTCAACTAGAAGCGGATCGTGTATCACGACTACTAATCGAATTGTGATAATCACAAAGAATTGTGTATAAGTGCATGAAGGAAGGGAACTTCATCATGGTGAGTTTGTCTTGAAGGTATGCTAGAAAATTTTCAATAAACATCTTTTGAAGATGTGGGTCAAGAATATTGACGTCGATTTGGGAATAAAGCGATTGATAATGTGAGATAAAATCTATTATTTTTTTATCATTGTTTTGCTTACATCTCATGAAATCGGCCAAGGTATTTTTGGGAGTCATGTGTACTTGGAAATGGTTGATGAATGCATAAAAAATTTCATTGAATGAACAAATGGAATTATGCGGCAAAGAAGAAAACCAATCCAAGTTAGTGTCTTTTAAGGTTCTGGGGAATAATTTGGCTAACAATTTATCATCAAGGACAAATTCACTACACAAAGCGGTATATGCATTAACATGATTAGAAGGATCACCCTTCCCTCCATACTTCTCAAACCTAGGTATTTCTACTCCTTGTGGCATCGATGTTCACAAGATGTCCAACGACAAGGGGATGCTGCAAACATACTGTGTGGGTGAACCATGCTGGTTTTGATTGATAGTGGAAATATGTTGTTGCATGGATGAGACCATTTGGAAAAGTTGTGTTATGAGAGGATCAATGTAAGTGGTATTAGGTGGAAGAGAAAGTGGTGATGAGGTGAATGTAGTGGTAGGGAAAGTGAATGGAATCCTAATGGATGGTATGGTGGAAGAGGATAAAGCATGTGATGCCACATGTGAGGTAGGAATATTAGTAGGAATACCAAGGGAAGGAATCACATTGCTAACTTGTTGCACGGTTGTTGTGACATTAGGAGAGGCATAGGTAGGAATGGAAGTTATTGTTGAGGGAGGAGGAGTTTGAGGTCCTCCTTGGCTAACCACCATGTTTTTTGGGTGAGAGACACTAGAAGTGGAAGGAACATGATTTTGTTATATCTCAATAATTGTCTTCCCAACATTGATACCTTCATCATTGTCAAGCATGCAGTGGATATTTTATATAGTAGGAATGGAAGTATAGGAAATTTTCTCCAAAATCACTTGATGTTGGAGGTCTGCTAAGTTTGCATGAAAGTGAAATATCTTGTCATGGGGGATATCATCAGGTTTATGTTCGAAATGCAAAGAGTTGTTTAGGGTGGTTTCTAGGCCTAGTGCACTATTATCGATACTACCAGTGGAAGCTCGAGAGAACCCAAGATCTACAACAAGATTATTGTCATGAGATGCCATGAGTCTTGAAGTTCATCTCACTAAGGTATCAACAATAGTACACCAAACACTTATGCAAAGTTTTGTAAAGGCGGGGTGGATGCAAATGCAATGTAAGCAAAGGACAATAAAATGTGTATAACTAAAATTATGGAGAACAACAAAAAAATGCAGAAACAAAAAATAAGTGTAGAAAATGCTCTGAAAATGCTAGAAATTATAGTGTAAAATGTGCAAGTGGACTAAGTCGCCCAGTGTGGCGAATTAGTCCCAACAGTGTTTTTTTTAGCAATTTTCAGGTTTTTTGGACTAGTGTTTATGATTTTTAGGCTTTTCCAATGCAAGTACATAATGGAAATGAATTTTTTTTGTATTTTCCAATTAAATGAAATGCAAAATTGTAAGCTAAATTAACTTTTCATTAATGCACTTTTTAAAACCCTAGAATGCAAAACAATGCAAAACCCTAATACAATGTGAATGCAAGCTTTTCCTAGGATGCAAATGCAAAATCAGAAGATTAACAAGTGTTCTAAGGTTGGGTTCACCAAAATGAACCACAAATTTTGGGGGAAAGTGTATTCCCTAGCACTTCTAGGGTTTTCACCTAGAAGGAGAGAGTTCTTTCACACCCAGAACCTAGGGTTCATTTAAGATTATGTGTTAAGGGGTGTGTGTTGTGTGTGATATGGAATGTGTCTAATGCTGCAAACTAATGAAATGAAACCATCTAATGAATGCAAGACTATTGAAAACACTATGTAAAATGACCTAAGAATGACCTAAAATGCAAGCAAATTGTAATAGAACTTAAAGTAGCAAAAGTGGTGCACCTGGAAACTGAAGGTTAATGAAGAGGAGCTCTAAAATCTTCTAGAATTTTTTATTGAGGGCCACTGGGGAACTTATGCCAAGATGTGCGACTTAGTCCTGCTTCGGGGAAACTTTACTGAAATAGATTTCGGGGAAATGGGTGTCTAGATTGGCAGAGATCACTTTTCAAGCTTGACAGTGGGACTAATTCACCAATGATGGCGACTTAGTCTACATATGGCTTTTGGGAATCTTGAGACTAGAATATGTAGCTATCAACCTGTATTTTTGTTCCCGATAGAGACCCATGTTTGAATCTTTAAATGTTGACCTGGAAGTTGTCTTCAAGCTCCTTTTAGGGTTTGTTGACCTTGAATGATGTTGATGGAAATTAGACACCTTTTAGCACCTTACTCTCTGACTAATCTGCATACAAACCTGCAAAACACACATACAAAGAGGGGAAATAGGGTTAGAGGATAAGTCTTTGCCTTAGTCAAACCCCATTTTGGTAATCAAACCCTATATAAAGAAATGAAATGTAAAGGGAAAGATGATGGAACAACATGCAAATGTAACAACTCACCAAAACCTTGTTGAGGAAATCTGAAGATATGCAAGTAACCAGCTCCAATGCATTGATGCTTGAAGTGCTTAGAATGCTTGATGCTTGCTTGAGAAGATAGATTTCTTGATTGCTTGCGAAGATGGGGTTAAATGAAGATAAAACCCTTTATTTATACATGTGACCTAATTTCTCAAAAATAACACATCACAGGCTGACCTTAGGGTTGGTGATGGGGGCTACGTAACTCCCATCCCTCATGAGGGGATGATGCATAACTATAAAAAGGATTTGTGTTCTTGTGAAGAAGCCAATCCTTCTCAAAAAAATAAACCCCCTTCATATGAATTGAAATATTTTTATGGCATTGGATACAAACTCCCTCCTACACATGGATACAATGAACACACAAAGCAATCCAATATACAATACTCTTTCAATAAAGATCTAGGTTTACCTCCCTTATCTCCATTTTCATCTAAAGCCTTATTATTTAGTGTGTGTATGACATTTTGTGAAAATAAAGGAACATCTTCTACTTTTGATCAAGAGAGTATCTTGTCGAGAATCCTTCAAGATCATTTGATATCCCCCCCTCCAAGAACACAAAATAAATTCTACTACAAGAGTTCATTTTGTGCATATTATAGAGTTCATGGTCACACTACTAATGAGTGTAAGGATTTCAGTAATCAAATTCAACATCTCAAGGAGTGTGGTGCTCTTCCTTGTGTTGAAGCACCTAATTCCTCTAACTAACACTTACTTTCATCCTATTCAACTCATTGTTGTCTTGCATTAAGTGGGGGCAAGGGGTTAGTTAACCTTGTGGACTTGTTGTTGTCTCTTTTGTCTAGTTGACTACCTTTCATGAACATATAAGAGCAAGCTTGGGATGTGGATGGCATGCCTTAAGTTGGCTCACATGTGACCTTATTAATGATTTAGTTCAATTCAGAAACAACATGTGACCTTATTAATGATGTAGTTCAATTTGGAAACATGTGACCTTATTAATGATGTAGTTTAATTCAGAAACATATGACTTGGCATAGGGCTTTCCGAATAAGTTCTCATGTCTTCTTCTACTTGAAAGAAATTTCTCACAGTAATGGTGTTAGCATCCACTTTAAACTGGGGGAATACATCGACACTCATGTTTCACTGCACGATTTTATTTTTTCTTGCGATGTATCCTTTTCTTGGAGGTGTCATTGGAATTGATTTCCTTTGAGAGTGTCATACTTCTTCAATTTTTCCTCTCTTGGAGACATTAGGCACAATGTTCCCTAAGAAGAGACCTTACATGAACTAAGAAAAATCCCTTTGAATGTACCTTACACTATTTTGCATTTACAATAAGTATTATGTGGCCACCTTGCATAACACACTTTCCTTGCTTGTGGTGTCATCATGTTTTTTCATGAGTTTCAAGCATATGAAGATTTTCTTTCCTCATGAAGCTCGAAGTTCATTGTTTTGTGGCACCTTGTCAAATTTATCGGGAGGTATAGCTTTGGTATGGTTGTATGTATGAGAGCCAAAATTGGGCGAGACTTTCCCTTAGCCACTCGCGTCTGTGTGGTGAGTGCATACCAACCATGTGTGTATGCGTCTCACCTTCTTGGATTACTCACCCAGTGGACAACCAAGAGTTTCGTTGCCTTAGAGTGATTGTGCATTTTTGGACAAACAACTTAGATCTGATCCACATCATGTTCAACAAATAGTCGAAGCTTGATCTAGCTCTTTTTATTTTTGCTTGTTCTTTTCATTTTTATTTCTTCTTTTACTCATTGGGATTGCATGCTTGTGTATCTTCATGCTGCATATCATACACCTTGTGTGTGTCCTTTTGTGCTTATGTCGGTTTGACTTAGCACCTTGGATCCTAGGGGCTTGACCACCTCCTCGATTATTTTTATCCTAGACCATCCACATCAATACACTTGGACCCCTCTTGAATGTCTAATTTAGTGTGAGTTTGAAGCAAGTTCATCCTCTCACTAAAGTGGGGGTTGAATGTAGTGTCAAAAATATCGTCGGTGACATTTCTACACCGGTTTAGCTCCTTGTTAAATTAAGCTTAAAATTTTCCTTGATTTATGTCTTGGGCCCTTGGAAACTAAATAAATTGTAGTTAAACTATGCCTTGTAAAGGTGTTGTAAAGTGTTGTAGTCCATTTTCACACTTTTCTAGGATTTTATTAAGTATTTGAGCCTAATGAAAATGTGCTTAATTAATGTCATTTCTTGGGTGTTGTAAAGTGTTGTAACATACTTTCACACTTCTCTAAGGGTTTTAGCTAATAATTGGGCTTTATTATACTTTAATTGGGCTTAAATTGAATCCATAAGCCTTAATTAAATAATTTCAAGGATAATCTTGACATTAATCATCACCCAATTATAATTCAAGTGTTTCAGACTTGAATGGCTCAAATTTAGTGATCTGGGACTCATTTTCCACCTTTGGCGAATGAGTCCCACCTAGATTTTTGGGTCCTGAACTTGATTTTACACCTTTCTAAGAAATTTTGAATTTTGATCCCATACATTATGCCTAATGGGACTCCTTCGCCACCTTGGGTGAATGGGTCTTGTTTGGCTTAAAATTAAAATTAATTCAAATTATTGGCAGTGTGAGTTTGAAGCAAGTTCGTCCTCTAACTAGAGTGGGGGCTGAATGTAGTGTCAAAAATATTGTCAATGACATTTTCACACCGGTTTAGCTCCTTCTTGTTAAATTAAGCTTAAAAGTTGCCTTGATTTATGTCTTGGGCTCTTGTAAACTAAATAAAATGCATTTAAACTATGCCTTGTAAAGGTGTTGTAAAGTGTTGTAGTCCACTTTCACACTTTTCTGGGATTTTATTAAGTATTTGAGCCTAATGAACATGTTTTTAACCAAGATGTGCTTAATTAATGCCTTTTCTTAGGTGTTGTGACATATTTTCACACTTCTCTAAGGGTTTTATTTAATAATTGGGCTTTATTATGCTTTAATTGGCCTTAAATTGCATCCAGAAGCCTTAATTAATGTATAATTTCAAGGATAATCTTGACATTAATCATCACCCAATCATAATTCAGGTGTTTCAGACTTGAATGGCCCAAATTTAGTGATTTGGGACTCATTCGCCACCTTGGGAAAATGAGTCCCACCTAGATTTTTGGGTCCTGAACTTGGTTTTACACCTTTCTAAGCACTTTTTAATTTTGGTCCCATACATTATGTCTAATGGGACTCATTCGCCACCTTGGTTGAATGGGTCTTGTTTTGGTCAAAATTAAAATTAATTCAAATTCTTGGCAAGAGTTTATAATTAAGTATAAATACAAGGTTCTTTCACTCATTTTCACCTAAGACTTTTGTGAGAGCATTCATAATAGCAATTTTGAGTTCACAAGAGCATTCACGATCATTTCCAAGGCATTCAAGGGAAAAATTCTTCATCAATTATTGCAACAATTCAAGATCCATCGTCATGTCAAGCATATCAAGCATCAAGTATGTTATTGAGCTAGTGTTGTGATGTAGCATTGAAGATCCAAGTTCAAGTATTGTTCTACTCCTATTGTCAAGATCAAGATTTGCATCCTTCATGGTCATTTCATGTTGAGTTTCATATTTACAAGACATATTTCAAGGTACAATTGTTTATGTTTCATGTCCTATATTTCATGTTTCATGTTCATTATTTCATCATTTGATTTAATTACCTAGAAGTGGTTTGGCCAAGGCAAACCCCTATCCACCAACAATCAAAAAGTCTTGTCCTCTTTACACGTGTGATTGAAAATCTAGGTGCCTTGAAGACTTCAAGGATCATTGAAGACTAGGTTACAAGCTTGGAGAGAGTTGCTGGAATTGTCTCGTCATTTGCAAGGTCATAATATTCACCAAAAGGTCAACCCCGAAATCAAAGTTTTAGATATGAAAATCAAGAGGAACATGAAGAGCAAGCATTAAAGACTAGATTTAGACCTTGAAGTTCCAAAAAATCAAAACTAGTCTCATTCACCACGAGTGGAAAATGAGTCCGACTGTATTGTTTTTTTTCAAAAATTAAATTGCAGATTCAAATATCCTTTTGTTTGAAACCTGCTCCTGTGCAAAAATCTAGAACTAGGACTGATTCACCTAGAATGATGAATGAGTCCCACTAGGTCAAAAAGTTAGAATTTCCATCATTTCAAGACTCCTTCCAGTCATCTTCAAGTTTCTAGGTGCACACATTTCATCGTACAATTTTTTATTATGTTTTATATGCATTTCTAGGTCATTTAATTCAAGTTTGCATCATATTAGGGTTTTGCATTTCATTATCTTTTCCAAGTCTTAACTTGGTGGTGAACCCCTCAATAGTTATTAATCAAACCCTAGGATATTCTCTTAGCACATCTTTTACCTTTATTCCAGTCTTGGGTTGAGATCTCTAGGGCATCCTTGAATGTTAGTTGGAGAAAAGTGATGTTCTATGTTCTAAACCATAAAGCATCTATTTTTCAACTAATCACCACCAATGTTGTAATGTTTGACATGCTACAAGTTTCATGTTCATTGCTTAAGGCCAACCTAATTTAAATTTTTGAAGCATGTGGATGATGTTCATTGTAGACCAAAGGTGTGAAGAGTGTTTAGGACTAGGGTAAGCATGCGTTGGAATCCACAAGGCATGTTCCTCTTCCTAGTGTTGTGTGTAGTTTTTTGGGTCTTTCCCTCTACACATTTCATAAATTGTGTGTTTGATCTCTAGCCGACTTGCAAATGTAATATTTTTTATTGTAGGCCAACATGTGAATTGTAATCAATGTAATATCATGTATAAATTGTAAACCTAGTTGATCTATATGTGGTAGTATGCGACATGATGAAAATTGTATGTGTCTGAAAGAGAAAGAGTAGGAGTGTAAGTTATTGTCCGATTGCATCTTGAACATATTTTTGTAACAGAAGTGAAGTGAAGAAGGTGCTTAATTTTTTTTTGGAGTTAGTGAGCCAAAGGATAAATTTCTTTAATGTTGAAATTAATGAGCTAGTAGGAAGCAGTGAAGACATTTGAAGAAGAGTCAAAGTAGAATTGCAATCATCAAAAAGAGAAGTGAAAAAGTAGAATCAAAATCATCAAAAGGATTGAGCCTAATTGATAGTTTCAGATAGTGGAAATATTTCCATTATATAATCATTCTTGAGTTTGTACTCAGATTTGGGAGTTGTAGATTCCTTAGGTTGTAGCCCTAAAACAAATTATGCAAGGAGTTGTAGCTTCCTTGGGAGTGACCCTAAAACCTCTTTTTCAGGGAGTAGTAGCTTCCTTGGGTTGTATTCCTATAACAAATTTATAGTTTCTATTCATTGGTGAGGTTTGATTAGGAAAGTAGCTCCTAGCAACATTTCTCATTGTGGTTTTTCCCCTCTTGAGTTTTCCACGTACATCTGGTGGTGTGTTGTGTTGTGCATTGTTTCTATCTTTCATGTTCTTGCTTATGCAGTAGAGTTTGAAGTTTCTTTTGTTTTGAAAGTTTTAAGATTTGATAAGAATACTGATTCACCCCCCATCTCAGTATTTCGATGTATGTTCAACAAAATTTTCATGATATTTCTAGGCTTTACAGAAAGCGAAAAAGAAGTAAAGTTAGGATTTCTTCATTCATTCTAATATAAAAAGGGAAAATTATAGTTTTTGCTAAGCATAGAAAGTAAATTAGGCCTCTTAAAAGATAGTGAATTGCTTAAAATTTTAAAGAAGTCTTCTTGGAAGTTATAAAATTTTAAAGCCCTAGTTTGTATACACTAAAACCCTAAAAAATTATCCATAAACAAGACATTAAGGGGTGTATAAAGAGGGTTAGATGATGACAATATGGTTCAAATTCCTAGGTCATCCAAGAGGCCCAAAATTTCACAAGGTTCAGGAATTCTTACATATATTTTTTTGGATAAGAACGAAAATTGCAGGGATCCCATAGTCCTAAGTTAGGGGTATTCCCTATTTAAAAATGCTTTTAGGAAGTGCCTAGATGATAGGCCTATCTAAAATATCTGGAGGCTAGGGGTTGGGAGACTGGTAGTGCCCAATGTCTTCATAAATGTAGACCTAATTAGAGGAATTGTAGAGGCATACAATCTTGAGAAGAGGGCTTTTTTTACCACATATGGGAAATTTCTGATGAACCTGGGAAAAACTTACATTTGTATAGTATTTAGTTTGGACACTAATATTCAGTTGCCAGTAGACTTGGGGGTATTAGCCAAATAATATCAAAGGCATAGGGATAGCTACAAAGTGAAATAGTTACCAAGTTTCAGGACTAGGGGACAAAACCAAGAATTGAGAAGGTTTTCTAGTGGGAAATTAGAACCTTTCAGTTATGATATCTTTGAAGACTATTTAATAAGAACATACTTCTCCCTTTTTCAAGTATTGGGCATGGATTTCCGACCTCAGATGCCAGTAAATTTGTTTGTGTTAGCTATGGATATTTAGAGAAAGGATGTAAATAAGCCTTATGACTATGTAGACTATGTTGCAAATGAGTTTCACAAGGCTTTGAGCTCTATCAAGAAGGATAGTAATTTGGTCCACTTTAAATGGTACTCTCTATTTTTCCATATCATATTATTTAGTGGGAAGAACATTTGGTCCCATGATATGCATATTAGGGCCCTAGATGCACATAAAATATTATTACCAATGCAGGAGTTGACCTATATTTGGGATAAAGATTGCGATAAATCCATTTATCTAGTCTTTGGGTGATATTTTGTTAGAGAAGTTCTCATAATTTTGGAAAACTTGTGGATTGGATACTTTCAAAACAAGTGAGAAGGTTTTTAAGGCCTAAGTATATTCTCCCAGAGGCAAGAATTAAGCACAACTAGGGTAACTTGTTCTTTTACTCATATGCAACTGTAATTAGGGTATATAGTTTCCCCTGTTTCACCATATGTGCTCCCAAGAACTACCCCAGATAGAATTTCCTTTTTGGAAATTATATGGCAATTAAATGAGTTTGATAAAACTCATTTTAGGAATTACAAGAAACATGCCATACTCCCTTCCACCATTATTTTTTTAGATTTTTAGGTCATAGATAGAGATGGATTGGAGTTGCTATTAAACAAACTAATCCCATAAAAAATGAGAGTAGATAAGGTTAGAAGGTGTGATCTGTTAGAGTAATAAGCTATTATACTTAATTAATTTAATCATATTGGTTAATTAATTAAGTCACTTATTCCTTTAGGTTGCTTAAGCTAAACTTAGGTACATTAATAATTAATTATTAAGTGTGCACACTAGGGTTTCCTAATTTTAGGTTTTCTTGATCTCCTTATAAGGATTGATCACATTGTAATTATTAGATCGTTCAATAATATTATTCTAGTTTTAGCTTCCACATATTTGCTCTGAGGGTTTACAAAACATCTCTTGTTGTTGTTCTGAATATTTATTGCATGTGACAGGTGATTGCATGTAGGTGATTCTTAGGGACTGTGAGGTTGAGATTTATCAAATTCTACATGGTATCAGAGCTCCAGACCTGCAGCTTCCTGTTCATGATTTGAAGATATTCTCTCACAACATTTTTTCTGTGCAAGGGTTTCAAGCTAGACTGATTTTTTGTGTATCTAGGGCTTGGCATATTTTCTGTGCACCTTTGGGCAAAATGGATGTCGCCATCACGTTCAGGACGCCCAAAAACCCTAGAAACAACTTTTGTTTTGTCGATTTTGGACCTATTGAAAAAAAGGCAATTTTTTTTTGCCAAAGAGACCGTACGACCTCCCCAACACGTAGTCTGACGCAAAAAATTGCACAAAATTCAGAAAAAATTATAAAAAAATCAAATTTTATTCACAGGTTTTGTGTGGCTAGTGCAAGACCAACTTGCCGCTGCCGCGCCACCCATCCACTGCTGGCGAAGCGGCGATCCGGGCTGCACCACCGACCTCCTCCCCCTCCGCCGGTTGACTCCCTCCAGCCCCTGAGGGCTTAGCGCTGGTCCTATTGGCGACTAGGAGTTGTGCCCAGCCCCTGCGAGTGGTCATGTGGGTGACCAGGAGCTTCGGCTCCAACGCCCAGCCGCTAGCCCCCTCCTATTTTTTTTAGCCCCTGAGGGCTGCAAAAGGCTTTATTGGGCAAATCAGAGTAGTTTCATGGAATCGGCTATAACTTGCACATACGATGTCCTTTGTTTGAAAACAAAATATTGTCAGAAAGATGATTCGACATTATTCACAGTGGTTGAGGTTAGAATTTTTGATTTTTCTGTTTTGGTTCCTTTTTCGCCTGTCAAAGCCAGAAGTTGTTGTTTTTCAGTCTGGGAGGTGTAACTTTTGTGTTCGGACTCCGTTTTGCGAAAACAAATAGGCATTAGAAAGCTGATTCAGTGCTCTACATAGATCTCAGACCTATTTTTTAAGATATTTTTATCAAGTATCTAATATTACTGTTTGATCTCAGCCTTTAGTTTTTCAATTATTTTCTTTGGAAGCGTACAATCAAGCTATTTTTTTGAGATCAGCAAGCATTTTTTTTCTTTTCTTTGAGAGTATATATTGTTGTTTTCTATCATGGATACGCAAAAAATTGCACCCCTTAGTCCATTCAACTATTTTGGTTGGAAAAAACAAATGGAGATTCACTTCAAACACAAAGGGTTGTATAGGGTAACCATGGATACAGAAATTGAACCTATAAGTGTTGCTGAAAAGAGAAAGTGGTTTAATAGATGTGATGAAGCTTATGGTACATTATGTCTTTCTCTTTCATCTGACCCTATTTTTCATATTGGGTCTTGCACTACACCCCATGAGGTTTGGACTACTTTGTAGTCTTTGTTTGGGAAGCAGGATACTATGAGAGGGTTTCAATTAGAGAATGAGCTTATTGGCTTAAATCCTAGGGATTTTGATAGCATCCAAGAGTTTTTCACCAAACTCAAGTCTCTTAGATTGCAATTGTCAAAATGTGGTGTTCAGAAGGAAGAATCTCAGTTGATATTGTACATTCTTTCCAAGCTTGGGCCAGATTATTTAGTTTTTGTTTCTACCTTTTATGCTACTAGGGATGCACTTGGTACTAGATTTACTATGCCTTCTTTTGATGATTTTGCATCTTCTCTCACTCGAGAGCAGGGCAAGTTGGCTAGTATGGGCAAGTTGAAGCCCTCTTCATCACAGACACTCATTGCATCACAAGAGCCCAGAGATCCAAAGGCTTCTACATGAAAAGGAAAGAAAAAAAAACAAAAAGATTCCAAATCTCATGAGCAATAGAAGGATTCCTTAGATTCATCATCCTCTTCTAAGGGGAAATAATCTAGGAAGGAGAAGGGCCCATGTGCATATTGCAAGAGAGAAGGACATGCAAAGCATAATTGCTACAAGAAGGACATTGATGAGCTAAAGAATCTTCTTCAGAAACATCAAATTGATTTTCCTTCTAGGATGTCTGCATCATCTCCTTCCCCTCCTTCTTCTTCTTCAGTACAACATGACAAGGGCACAGTTGGTTTATATACTTCATCAGATATGAAGGGACATGCTTTCTATGCTTCTTCGAGTCATGGATCAAAGAGATGGCTTCTAGATTTAGGAGCATCTCATCATATGGCTTCTACACAGTCTATGTTCACTTCCTTTGAGTCTCACACTATGTCTCCTATTTTGATGGGAAAAAAGACCTACATGAGTGTTACAAGGAAGGGGTCTATTAGTTTTGGGGACAACACTTTTCAGGATATCTGTGTGTTCCTCATTTGACGAACAACCTTCTTTCTATATATCAAATCACACATGGAGGAAATGGGAGGTCTGTGGAGTTCACACCTAATTCAGTTATCATCAGAGACTTGGAGAGTAGAGCAATTATTGCTACTGGGGTGGTGGATCACTCATCCCAGTTGTATTCCTTTGCAGATTTTTCTACTGATGGTGCTTCTGTTCCTACAACTTTTCATCACACTTCTAGTGTGAATCATCATTCAGAGGAGAAATTTGGCTTCTTGAACATTGGAGTTCTCACTTCAGATCTTGCTCTTGAGCCATCCATTCCATCTCCTCCACCCACTATTGCAGTTGTTGATACTTCTATGACTATAGATGTGGTTTCTTCTGTTTCAGTGCAGCAGGATCTGGTTGATCATCCATCTTTAGAGGTTCCTATTCGGTCTTCACCCACCTTGACTTCTTCATTTGTTGAGGTCACACCTTCTTCTGTGGAGACATCATGGGCTACACCTACTTCACCTTCAAATATTGCTTTCATTCGGCCTCTTCCTTCTCACTTCTTTCGGGAGATGCAGTTTCTTCAGTTCTTTTGGGGCTACTTCATTCTGGGGGGGATTTGTGGTCTCTTTCTTCCTCTCTTATGGGGGGGTTCTTTCATGTATCTTTGTGATGGATGGTGTCCTTGGGGGCTCCTATGGACTCCTCCATCTTTCATCACTTAGTTTCTCTTTGCATTCTATTTTAGGGAGGAGTTTTATTCCCACTGGGTTTTCTCCTTTACCCCGGTTAGTTTAGTTTGCATTGCATTTGTACTTGGGTACCTGATCAGGACTTTGTTGCCGGAACCCATCTTTGCTTTCATGCATCTTTTTTCTAGTGTTTTAGCTACTCCCTAAGTTCATCTTAAGGGGGGTGTTAGAGTAATAAGTTATTATACTTAATTAATTTAATCATATTGGTTAATTAATTAAGTCACTTATTCCTTTAGGTTGCTTAAGCTAAACTTAGGCACATTAGTAATTATTTATTAATTATTAAGTGTGCACACTAGGGTTTCCTAATTCTAGGTTTTCTTGATCTCCTCATAAGGATTGATCACATTGTAATTATCAAATCATTCAATAATATTATTCTGGTTTTAGCTTGCACATATTTGCTCCGAGGGTTTACAAAACATCTCTTGTTGTTGTTTTGAATATTTGTTGCATGTGACAGGTGATTGCATGCAGGTGATTCTTGGGGATTGTGAGGTTGAGATTTATCAACTTCTGCATGATCTTGAGCACTTCATCCATGATGCCAGGAATAGTTTTAAATTTAGCAACATTTTTGCATAAGCTCGAAAATTTGGAAGACCTAATCAAAAATTGCTCTACAAAGGAAGAAGCTACAAAGAGGAGGAAAAAATGGGTAAAAATTCAGATTGCAGAGAGAAAGAGAAAGTAGGTAGATCCATCTTTCAAATGATCATATTTAGAGATTAAGGATCCTATCATTAGGATCAAGACAATGTTGGGTAATGCCAAAAATTTACTTACAAATGTGCTTGTGCCATTAGAAAGTTCTCTTGGTCCTTCTTATTCTCAAAGGGATGTGCCACAAATTCCACAATGTATTACTCCCTTACAAAAAATATCTCCTAGGGTGCAATCCCTTGTGGATTACCCCATAGGTGATGAAGATCTACTTGAGGATCTAGAGATAAGGCAAATTTTTAGGCCACCTTCAATATTTTTATTGGAAAGGCCCTTAGATGATAGATTTCTTATCAATTTTGACATGGGAGAGTAGTTGGTTGATGATGAAAGGGCCCTAGCTTGTAGTAAATTTATGCAAGATGAAAAATTCATCACAACCAAATAATTCAAGGATTTCATCCTTAGATACAAGGGAGAAGATTTGCAAAAGACACTAAAAGGTTAGCAAACCACTAAGGAGGGCAAGAAAGAACTCATTTCCCAATTTTAGAGAGAGGTAAATGTAGAAATGACTAAAATAACACCTAAGAGGGGCAAGGAAATAGTTAGGAGTGGTGGATGTCCGCTCCTTCTAGGATGGGATCTATCATTTGCAATAGCATTTGAAACTATATGGAGACAAGAGGGAAGTGACCTAGTGTTGCAATCAAAAGAGCAAGCCAATGCTCTAAATTTTGGGTCAAGATTTAATCCAAGGCATGAAACCTTGACAATATGGTCAATTTTACCAGAGACTAATAAGCCCCAAGGAATTAATAATGATAATGAATCGACTAGAAATTTGATTTCTAGGAGATTAGGGGATACTAGTACCCTTCAAGAAACTTCCCTCACAGTAAATACAACACTATTTACAAAAGAAACAATTAAAAGGTTGGAGGTAGAATTATCAAAGGTTAATGTCATAAATTTGAAGCTACAAGAGTAGGTAAAAATGTTGAAAGGGTTACTACCACCTCCACAAGTTATAATTGAGGATAAGGAATCACAAGAGAATGTTGCGTTAGCCCTCAAGGTTAAGAATTTAAGAGGAAAGCTCAAGAAATGAAAAGATTCCAAAAAAAGGTAGCTGAAGAACGAGGAGCCAAGAAAATTTCAAACCTAGTTGACAACATGTTGGACCATAAGTTATATAAAATTTTGAGCCACATTGACAAAGTCTAGAATAATTACAAAATATTGAAAGATACACTCATTAATCATACTAGAGGTTAGATTGAAATATTTTCAAGTGAGTTGGGCCCGGGGAATTCCAATATTGAATATTGGTGCAAAGAACTCCAATTTTTATCATGATCCATTATCTATTATTATTTCTAAATTTGATTCTTTAGATGATATCATCCACCACCATAGTAAATTTCAAGCACTCATAAGGAGGGAGATGAATATTTTTGAGGGTTTTGAAGAATTTTAGATGCCTCCCATATTAGATAAAGAGAAGGAGATGAAATCTTGCAAGGAATGGAGAGCCAATTTTGCTGACATTCTCTGTCCTATATATGTAAAAATAAATAAAGATGGTGAAATAAATACATAGCAACTAAACCTTGGCATGGACATGCTCTCTAAGCTTGAGTACAACATAGTTGGTTTTTTTGACACGGTGCAAGTATTATCAGGTGATGATCATATGGATCAGATGGCTAGAAATAAT
Organism: Sequoiadendron giganteum; assembly: GCA_007115665.2. Classification (NCBI taxonomy): domain Eukaryota; kingdom Viridiplantae; phylum Streptophyta; class Pinopsida; order Cupressales; family Cupressaceae; genus Sequoiadendron; species Sequoiadendron giganteum. The sequence continues at coordinate 657,864,215 of CM021105.1, read as the reverse complement.
CAATTTCTCTCTCTTAGGTGATAACTTGTCATCAAAGAAGGATACTAAATAAGGGGATAAGAAGTGCGGGGATTTGAGTTTCTTTTCAATCAGCTATCAACCTTAAACATAAAGGAAGGATCAACAAGTTAGAATGAGGATATTGGATTTATCTTATTGACTTCAAAATATAGCTTGGGATAAATCAAAGTCATCTTGAGATATAAATTCTCTTGAAGAGCTTTAATAGATATTGGCATGGATACTTTCTCATGTTTAAATGTATTTTATCTTTTGTATTATAAGCGATGGAATAAATCTTTTAGCTTGTTGGCCACCTACTTCTATAAAATGGAATTCCAAGCCTTATTCTAGGATTTGAGTTCTTAGTTTTTGAGCAAGTCTCTGTAAGGAATTAGTATAATTGTATAGTTAGGCCTTTTGAAGTTCAGAAAGAAAATGTTGTAAATTTTCTCTACGATAGCAATAGATGATTCAATTTTGTTGTTCATATGAATACAAGACACATTGTTGATGTATCCTTATTGTAAAAAAATACCTTTTGAATCTTAAATAATGGAAGGTCAACAAGGTTCTTGTTGCTCATTTGTTGTAATGAATGTTTGATTGTTGGCTTCTATTCAAGAAATAGATTAAATTTTCTTTTAGTTGAATAATTGAAGATATTATGGTTGTGATAAGATTTTTAAAGAAGATTGATAATGTTGTCCATCAGTTGGTTTTCTTATTATAAGGCAATAATATTGTGAAAGACCATTTAATTAGGTTCTAGTTTGTTATCAAAAAAATGATTCATTCTTGACTTTGTAATGGATAAGACACTGTAGTCTAATTAATTCACAGAATCAATACCTAGGAAAAATCAACTTAAATTTGAAAAACTATCTCTTACTTTTATTTATTTTATTTATGCTCATCTCACACTATTGAAATACGGAGCTATAGAGGGCTTTGAAGAAGATTTATCCAATCAAGTTCATCCTTAAAAAAATGTTTGTGTGAGATTTGTAATTTATTTTGACATCATTAAACATACTAATATAACTTGAGAATGATGTTATGTAAAGGAAAACCTGCCTTGTTTTTGTAGAGCCTAAAGTGCAGAGGAGAAAAATTATAAAATCTATCTCATGCTCATTGGCCACTGATCTAGCGTTCTTCATTATTAAAAAAACCATTTTTCTTAGCCTAAGGAAACCACAAGCTAATTAGTCTCTAATTCAAAAATGAAAGGAAACTATATGAAGCTAAACAATTGCTAATTAATCTTAAGAGGACAACAAAGAAAGTAGGTTTGGATCTAGATAATTTGAAAAAGATACATTAGACATGAAATAACATGTAACATATAGAAACATAACTGGCATAATCTATACCTTGGGAAAACCCCTTCAAAAAAGTCTACCAACAAAAAAGTCTCAATCTATATTCCAAAGCCAACACCATGGTTATAGTAAAATATGAATATCCACTCCTTTTCCCAAGAAATAATATATCTATAGGAATTTCAACAATACATCCATTGAAACACACAATAAATAGAGCAAAGCCAAATAGAAAATCTTAGTGGTTTTTTGAAACTAGGGGCACCCAAATTTTTTATCTAATTTTTAATGTCCCACTCCATGGTGGGACAACAACTCAAAATAGAATATAAATATCATGTCATAAGCCACTCACTAGATTTGGATGCCCCATTTGGAATTATAACTTCTTTAGGAAATATTCTCTTATATGTCATACATTGTTCAAAATGTATAGTCCCTCTTGTATGCCTTTACACACATCATATAATCTCTTACACATCTTACAACATCATAGATTCTCTTACACATCATACATGACATTAGATGCTTCTCACATGTCAATATATAAACTTCACATGAAATAAAGTGCTACCTCAAGTGGGATGCCATTTTCTATGTGGCCACATAAATAATAATAAAAAATAAACAAATTGAAAATTATGATTAGTTTTCATTTTGGATTCTATTTTCCATGAAATTAGAATCTTTTACCACCAATGAGGAAGAGGAATCCCAAAACTCAAGAATCCAGATTGCTAAAAGATGTTTATGACTACACAAAAATAAATTCACCACTTTTGATAGGTTGGAAAATAGTGAATTCATAACTTTCTATAGACCAAAAAATATGTGTTTGTTACTTCCATGATGAAGTTTCCATTTCACCAACCTTCTTTGACTTAACTATTATGAGAGCCATAATGTTTAAAAATATATTTGAAAAAAGGTTATTTTTCAAATGCATAAATTTTCACGAGGAATCAAAAAATGCTATCATATTTAGATCTTTGTTCCATCTAAAAAATTTCCATACCATTCTAAACCTTCCCAAGCATCAAATAAATAGGCCATTATCCAAAAAATGCCATGAAGTACAACATAGATCCATTTCTAAATCATGAAGATTGAAATTAATGGTGTGAAGATATAAAGCCACAATACAACTAGTTCACAAAGCGTTGAATTGGTAATGTGGTATAATTGTGTTGGTCATATGAGGGTGATCCAAGAAAGCTGTTTTACAATTTCTGAGAGGAACTGATTTTTGCTGAAATCACATATTTTTTAGAAAATATAATGATTTAAGCCTTAAAATGTTCCATTTTAAGGATTCCAATTGAAGAGGGTTTGATCAAACCACCTTAGATCAAACCCCCTTGGATATAACATCGCTAGTTTTGAACCATACCTATAAATGAGTCTCCTTTACACCTATCAAAATGCTGATAAAAAATCACTTTTGATTTACCTTTTGGGGGATCAAATGAATTCATTTAAAATTTATTTGAAATGATTATGGTAGTCCTTGGAACAAGCTATCCAATGAATATAATTTTAATATGTTTTGGTTTTATTATGTATTTGTTTTTTTAGTTTTATTAAACATATCATCAAAAATGAAGGTCTCTGTCTCCACATGTGGAAAAATAGTAGATTATCAAATTTTATTTTTTTAAAAATATGAGTGCACCATATATTGAAGTCCTTGATCCAACAAAAAACCTTTGAATTTCGATATATATACAAAAAACATTACACGTTATACGACCGCTCTATGTCTGAATTGTAATTGGTTTGACTTCAAAACTTGATTAAAGAAAAATATTCAATAAAAAACTATCTAACCAAGCAGAAGCACTAGATACCAGAGTTACAAATCTAAGTTCGAAAGAATTAGAATTTCATCCTTCATGAAAAAAATGTTATGTGTTATACGGTGTGTGTCACTTTTTTAAAATGTTGTTTCATGAAAAAAACCAGTTTTTGTGGGAGATGGAAAAAGAAGTGCAATCCGATTCCAAAAATTTTGAAAAAAATATTTTTAGAATCTACAGACAAAATGTGATGAGACTTTAGCTTGCATCATCTTCAAATTCCTCACAGTTTAACTGCTATAGGTGCCTGAAAGTGAAGATTTAGTTAAAAATAATAATTTCAGTGTCTAGTTTGGCCAAAAATTGTAAAACACTAAATTGTGGGATCACCCATGAGTATTTAATTTATAATTTTATATTGATGACAAGGGAGACTCTCCCTTTCAAATCTAATCACAAACACACATACAACTCTATAAAATTTTATATTGATGACAAGGGAGACTCTCCCTTTCAAATCTAATCACAAACACACATACAACTCTATAAAAGAAGGCAACAAATTAACTTAAACACATAGAAATGGAAGAGAAATATACAACATATATTGTTCAAATTTGAAAATGAATTACATAATCATGGAGCTCATATGCTTTCATACAACATGGGCTTCACACATACAAAAATCTACAACTCAACATTCCAACATCATTCTAGTAGCATCTAAATATGCAACCACCAACTCTCCAAAAACACCCCCCTCTTCACCAAATTGCAAGCATCAATATATAAAAATTGTGTGAGAAGAAACCACTATTGGTTTCTTGAAACAACCTCCACTAAACCACAAGGAAAACTTGTCACTTTTGGCCTACCTATGCTCTATCATTCGTCAGAATTTTCTAAAATAGTTTTTGGGTTTGGTACGTCTCGTTTCCAACTTTCTGAAACATTTTATTTTATTTGATTTTGTTATTGTATGAGAAATTTATGGCCATTTTACTAAGGCTAGGTCTCATAATTATGGCCCAGACAATCTTTTCTCTTTTCCCAAAAATAATAATATGCTAGTCAAACCTCCAAAATGCTCATTACTCCTTCCTGGCATGGATTTCCTCTTCTTATCATGTGCATTCAATGTGAAATTCATTTTTTTCTTCCCACCTTACACCCACTCTCTCCATTCCATTAATACCTATCATTCTAGTCCTCCAACAAGAAGCAAATTCAATTTTTTTTTAATGGAGTTACAATTTACAATAATTGTCCACTCACATGCTTGCACATGGAAGTTTTCCCTTTTAAAAAATTAACACTTCTCAAATATTTTAAAACAATGAAGGAATTAATTAATTGATTTTACCACAATCCATCACCAAATTCTGCTACACTAGAGGAGTTGAAAATTTCAACAATTTACACTTGTAGCCAAAAATCAAAATAAAATGCAAGCATAAAATTTTAAAATATTTTTGGTTGTGCAGGATTGCTTGGTACCCCTGGATGCTCCTACATCAGACACCAAAGACAGAAATTTTGTGAGAATAGTCTCATAAAAGTGGAGTTGAATGGTAAAACCATTCTTTTAGATTGCAAGCAATCTGCAATGAACTCCATCGTTGTCCAAAGTGCATATGAAGTATTTTCTTCTTCCTCTTCTTCCAACATCTTGCTGGTACTAGCTTCTCTCTCCTCCAACAACTCTGCCTAGCATGATTTTCTCCTCTCGTGGACCTATATCCACCATATACCATCCTCCTCCTAATAATCTCTCTATTCCTCTCCTCTTTCATGGGTTTTGACCCACTACAAACTGACCACCTCTACCAAATCTCTCATGTAGCTTCCTTCATAGCCTCTACCTACAAGTATACATCTATATATCTCTCTAGATCCTCACAATTTCATTTTTCATTTCTAACTCTTTTCTCATCTTACAATGCAAATCCTTTACAAATTCAACATTATAAAACTCATAAAAGTCAGATTTTGCCTTGATGACTTTTTTGTCACAACATCTTCTTCTTCACTGTTGAATGCTACTATCTCTCTTGTTGCAATGAACAACTTCTCTATCTCTACAATCTCTTCCTCAAAAAACTCTTGGTCTTCATCAGGTTCCTCATCAAACATTGGATCCTCATACATCACCGCATACTTTCTTTTAACTACAACATCCTCAACTGCTGCAATTTTTACTCTTTCACTTTCAACTGCAATACTTCCACCTTTGCTACTCATTGTCATCACTATCTTTGTGTCCTCCAAAGGACTTAAATCTGATGCAACATAGTTTTCCTCTTTGATTACTGCACTTTCCATTTGCTTCTCATTCTTTACTACAATCTCACCATCTTTCTTCACACTATTCTCAAAACATACTTCTACAATATTGTCTCCATCCTACTCACTTGCATACACAACTATGCCAAACATGTTGCCTTTCTTCTTTGACATTTCGTCAAAAAATTGTCACACACTCTCAATATCAAACCTCTCAGGTATAGACTGCCTCACATTCGACGATCATTCTACACACACATTCCACCCCCAGATCCTAGTGCAAACTGCCTCACATTCGGCGCTCTGCCTACACACTCAAGAAATCCTACTCTGATACCACTGATGATAAGGGAGACTCTCCCTTTCAAATCTAATCACAAACACACATACAACTCTATGCAAGAAGGCAAAAAATTAACTTAAACACATAGAAATGGAAGAGAAATCTACAACATATATTAAGTTCAAATCTGAAAATGAATTACATAATCATGGAGCTCATATGCTCGCATACAACATGGGCTTCACACATACAAACATCTACAACTCAACACTCCAACATCATTCCAACAGCATCTGGATATGCAAGCACCAACTCTCCAAAAGCGCACCCCCACCCGCCCCCGCCCCTCACCAAATTGCAAGCATCTATATTTAAAAAAATTGTGAGAAGAAACTACTATTGGTTTCTCAAAACAACCTGCACTAAACCACCAGGAGAACCCGTCACTTTTTGCCTTCCCATGCTCTGTCATTTTTCAGAATTTTCTAAAACGATTTCTGCGTTTGGTGCGCCTCGTTTCTAGCTTTTTAAACCATTTTTGAATTCTTGATTTTGTTACTGTATGAGAAAGTTATGGCCATTTTACTGAGACTGGGTCTCATAATTACGTTCCAAACAATCCTTTCTTTTTTCCCAAAAATAATAATATGCTAGTCAAACCTCCAAAATGCTCATTACTCCTTCCTGGCATGGATTTCCTCCTCTTATCATGTGCATTCAATGTGAAATTTAAATTGTTCTTCCTACCTTACACCCGCTTTGTCCATTCCATCAATACCCATCATTTTAGTCCTCCAACAAGATGCAAATTCATTTTTTTTTAAAATGGAGTTACAATTTACAATAATTGTCCACTCACATGCTTGTACATGAAAGTTTTCCCTTTTAGAAAATTAACACTTCTCAAATATTTTAAAACAATGAATCAATTAATTAATTGATTTTCCCACAATCCATCACCAAATTCTACTACACTGGAGGAGTTGAAAATTTTAACAATTTATACCTGTAATAAAAAATCAAAATAATTTAACACTAGCAAAAAACTTAAAATATTTTTAGTTGTGCAAGATTGCTTGGTACCCCTGGATGCTCCTACATCATATATTAATGTGCTAGTGAAAATAAAGGTCTTGATGTAAAAGGGGATCCCAAGAAACAAATGTAATAACCCCCAAAAATTAAAAAATCATTTACTAATTTTTGATCACCAAGGTCTTGTGAGGGTGAGATGAGAGTATATTGTGAGTAAATAATATCTTTTGAAACTTTTTGATCACCAAAATCTTGTGGGGTGAGGTGAGAGCATATAGAGGATGAATAATAATTTATATATTATTCAAATAAACATCAGTTCTTAAAGATACTACAATAGATTGTAGGAGCAATTCAAGAGCAGCAAAGATATTCAATTATGCTAGAATATCATCAAATAGACAACACATAAATATGAATCAAATCTACTATTATATTTTGTTGTTATTCCAAATATAAATACTTGTTGATAAATAAAACAAAAGTTATTAACACAAATACAACTTCCATATAAGATTATCTTTAGAAAGCAAAATTATATTCATTCTCTTATCTCCAAATCTAAGGGGTTTCATCCTCAAGTTGTTATTTGAACACAAGGCACGAGCTATGATAGAAACTATATGAAAATGATACATCTTTGAAAGACTACCAAGTTCCTCAATAAACAACACCAACATGACATAGATTCCAACAACCCATTTTCTCTCTCCAAAATAATACTTAATAAATAAATAGCATTCTCTCATCAAAATTGTCCCCACTTTGTTATGAATGTCAATTTATAATTCCTTATTAATGAGTTGTCATAGAATCTATCATGATCAACATATAAGTTTCTTACGACATCTCCCATATGTATGAAAATATTTTATTCATTATTATTTCATAGATTGCTTCTATTTCTCCAAACCATAACTCCTTTATTAAAAACATCTTTTTATTCTTATTAGAAAATTAAAAATAGAATTCACATAGAACTATTAATTTTAAAAAATATTACAAAGAATCTTATATTAATTTTAAAAATTTAGAAAAAATATTAAAAATCATTTAATTGTATTACTATGAATTCTTATACAATTGAACAAAACCATACCACCAAATAACATACTAATATGACATGTACTTTGAATTCATTATATAAGTTTTACACTATAGATTAAATAAAAAAGTTCATATAAAAATCAAAATTTATATAAAGGTTATAGATTATATAAAAAAGACAGAAGAATCAAATTTATAACATCAAATAATATATGTCAGTCAATCAATTATGTAAGTATCAAATTGCCTTATATTTCTAAATTTTATTTATAACTTTAAAGAGAATATAAACAGATTGTCTTGTCATATTATATATTATTTTACAAATTATTAAAAAGATTAGTTGATAAAACAGCTTTCACATTATTGTTTATAAATAAAAACTGTAAGATACGCAATTGTTGATAAATCTCTCTCTACTCGGCTGTCATGTTCATACTGTGCATTAACAATGGAGGACTTTCCGTACATGATAGACAAGTGTCCTCTACGTCTACGGAAGAATTCATCGATCTGGATTCTGTATATCATGTTGGTGGCATATGACAGTTGTTTCTGATGTACATGTTTTTATACAGTTGCCATTGTCATATCTGTCACACTGAATACTTACGTTCGCTAACAGACACCCAGAATGGACACCCCACCACATTTTAATTTATTTTTTAATATTGAATCAATGCTTATACTGTAAGTCATCTGTAGATCTTAAAATAGATCATCTGGTATCGTGAATTATAAAAAGACTTTTTTTTTTTATGCATTACAAGAATGAAGCTATCACTAGATAGTTGGAAAAAGAATACAGGAGTTGGAAAACAGCATTATAATAGTTGAGCATGAAGCTGAAAGAACTACACGATGTCAGAATGGACGTCTCACCATATTTTTTTATGTCTCACAATTCAATTGAGTGAATGTCTAGTTGATGAATACTTCTCTAGACTATCTATGTGTCTCCATCTGTTCAATATTTTAAACATAGTTGCGTCATAGCAATAGTTTCAATAGGAAAGTTATCGTTTCAGCAAGAATAATATAATATGAGATTGAAGTTTTGAGTTTGATTCTACTTGTGATCATTTGTTTGTCAATGCTCTCTATTTGCTTCTATTTTACCACTCAGATTTTAGTAGCCTACAATTCACATCCGTAAAGGATCACTAGATAACTAAAAATTTAAAAAGAATCTTCATAATTTTACCATTCAAGTGTTAGTAGCTCACAATTCACATCCGTAAAGGATCACTAGAATAACTAAAAGTTTAAAAAGAATCTTCATAATTTTCCAGTCCCATCACTCCACCTCCCTGCTTCTATTTTACAATGCGTATAGAATTTTTCCACCTTCCCAAAATTCTCTTCCTTCTGCAAGTATCTCAACTGAACTTGTTAAAATCAATACCGAAATATTTTTACTCTATTACTTCCTTTAAAATAAAATTATATTACTTTTTCTTTCTTTAATTAGAAAAAACGATGATCTTCCTCTTTCTGAAATTAACTTCCATATCTATCTCTTTTAAATTAAATCAGAAAAATGATAAAACAACTAAAAAATTTCAACAAATTTATCCTTCTAAAAAAGTAAGCATATTAAAAAATCAGGTGAAACTATAGAGTGCTTATTTTACTTCTACTCAATCCAGTATTTGAGCTCAATACACAAAGTTCAAACATAATCTACAGTTCAATTTTTAATCCTTTTTCTTTTATGATATTTTATATATTAGGGTACAAGTACAATATAAAAGAATTGTGTGTGTCAAGTACATTTCCTTAAAACAATCAAGATAATCTAAGATCACACTAACATATGAAATCTTCTTAAAAAGAGAGCGTACAAATTATGAAATAAAAATTTGGAGGAGATGGATCATGTTTGCATGGAAAAGTATTTTAGTATCTACAATTTTAAGCCACCAAATTTGGTAAATCAAATTGTTATAGGTATAATTTTAAAATGACTCATGTCTCGTACACATACAAAAGTAAAGAGTCTTCAGAATTTTGATGCAAAATGGAAAGTAAAATCAAATTGCATATACTCTTAAAAGTGTCTTTTTCTTTAAATTTAGAATAGAATTAAAAGAATAATAATTATGTTAGAAAATGGTTTTCATAGATATTATTAAAAATTTAATTAATAATATGTATAATAAAATATTATTATTAATTATTCAAGATGATTATAAGGTATTGTGTAAATGTTTATAAAGTATTGTATTTTTATATTAATCTTCTATAACTTCTCAAATTATTCTAACTTTCAATTAATTACTAAGTCACTTAAAATGTAAATCTTATTATTTCTAACAACCCTCTTTAAGGTTTTCATTTCACAAAACAAAATATATTGATAAAAAAAAATACATTTTTTTTAGAAGCTTTTCTTTGAAAAATAATTCTTGGATCAAGTAAAATTCCATCAAGTTGCCTCATAACCCTTGGAAGGGTGTAGCTCTTGGACTAAATTATTGAGTTCCTAGATTACCACCTCCCCAAACTTTTTAGAATCTTTTCTTTGAAAAATAATTCTTGGATCAAGTAAAACTCCATCAAGTTGCCTCATAACCCTTGGAAGGGTGGAGCTCTTGGACTAAATTATTGAGTTCCTAGATTACCACCTCCCCAAACTTTCAACTCATAAATCTTCCAAATTATCAAACAATAATCCATGTCGAGCTACATTCATAACACTTCATCAAGTTATCTCATGACCTTTGGAAGGGTATATTCTCAAGGTCCACAAACTATTTAAGAAACCATTTATATTGATTTTACTCTAGGTCCCTTCTTATATTTAAAAAACTTTATAATATATGCATTCTTCAACTCTATCAACATTAAAAAAGAAAAATAAATATCATATACTTGAACTGTACAAGACACCAAATTTGAGTGAAGCTAACTTGCTTGATGATGAAAATCCTCTAGCCTTTGGTGCATCCAACCTCCAATACAATCCTATAACAATCTATCAATTTAATGGTGCATGAGATTCTTTGAAGGCACCATTAGGTTTGGAAAAGATGACCTTGAAAGAAAAACAAAGGTGACATGATACGAAAATTCATTTTAAGGTGTCAGGTTCCATTGAATTTGTACCTTGTACAATGTGATCAAATTATCTTGGTTACTCCAATACATGCATAATTTGGGATATTCCTTTAATCTTTATGTATGCCACATGTAGTCAAAAGTAAATTCTTAATCCCCTTATATCTCCTTACAAACAATTTTCTCTCTCGAAGTGTGACCAAAAATCTGATAAAATGATATCAACTATCAACCAACTTCTCTTCTTTAAAAAACCTCTTTTAATACCTTAAACAAAGGCATCCAATTATTTAACCATAACACAATAATATATTTAACATCCTTGTATAAATATGACACTAACATATCAATTCAAATCTCTAAACCACAAACCACTAACCAAAATAATCACACACTAGAATATTAATCACTTGTAGTCTCCTTAATAAAATACAAAAAGAAATCATAAAAAATGTTCACTATATTCATGCAGATTAATGATTTCCTTTACTTCTTTTCACAATATTCTTGCAATTGGTGGGATATAATAATGTGTTAACTAAATTTTCTCAAGTAAGAAAAGAGATACCAATGTTTTGATATATCGATTGGTTCTATGCAATTTCCAAGGAGAGATCAAATATCTTCTTATTTTTATTTTACAAGATTCCACAACAAATAATCTATGCTTCGTTATGAAATATTTATATTACAATGAATTTCATTTTTATTGTTTCCCAATCACATCTGTTTGTGGTAGAAGGTAGAGGCATAAAAAGGAAAAAAAAAGTAGGGGCAACACCATCTGCAAATAAACCATAATAAATAGTCCATTAAAAATCTCGTATTATAAAAGAGGTTCATGTGCTCTATTTCTTTTTAGATTATCCATGTAAATCACATTGATAGTTGTACCCTATTGTGTTTTCTCACAAAATACCCCATTTTTCTATTAGCAAAATGAGGACCTCCTCTTTGCTTCTACTTTAGCTTGTTTTGATAGTTAAAAGGCAAAATTCCTTAAAATTTTATCCTTAAAGTTGACTTTGAAAAGGATTTGAAAATTCTATTATGGGTAAACAGAGTGTTAAAATTTATCATGGGTTTCCTTTTGAAATTATTTCAAAATTTCAATAATTTTCAAGTTATAGACATGCAGGTGTTTTATGTCTGATCAAATTTAATTTTTGGTTCACTTCAATTCTCTTGCGATTTCCAATTTACTTTGTAATTCCTGCATGGTGGCTTATTAAATCAATTTGAGAAATAAATGTTATCAGATGTTAAGTGTTGGAGTATAAATCATTTTTTGGACCCGAGTTGATCATAAAATTAAATTTAAAGCTTTGTGGAGTCCGATGACCAAAGTGTGTTGAACACTTAAATGCTAAATCTTTTGTTCACTTAGATTTGTCTGCTACTTCTAGTTCACCTCAATGTACCCATAATTGTGGGGTTTCCAGTCAGAACTGGACTTGATTCCTTTTGGATTTTATATTCAAACCTCCAGACTTGAAATATGAATGAGTTAAATTTAATTCTCATGTTGAAGTCTGAGGTCCATTTGAACCAAATAATTAACAAAACATAATTTTTTGGTTCATCTACAATTTTCCACAAATATACATTAATGATCTCATGTTGGTGTAGCTTGCTAACATTTCACCCCTAAGTGAACTAAACCTATTTTGAGCTTAATTTTATAGTTTAATTCATCTTTTCTACAATTGTACATTGATAAGATCATCAACAAGTCATGCTTATGTCATCAATTCCATTAGTAAAAAGTAATCAAACTCAAGAGGATGACATCATATTTCTTTATGATGACATCATCAAAAGGGATTTCCATATGAACCTAAATACTTATTTTCAACATTGCATATCCCTTGAAATCTCTCACATTTGATAGCAACCAAATTACTTGCAATTATGGGAATATGAATCTCAACTGTATCAATGCTAAAATTAATGAAAAATGATCATTTGAATTCAAATTTTGAATGTAAGTTTCAAAAGGTCAATTATAGAGAAACACGAAAAAGGAATTTTCATCTAAATTTAAACATAAAAGATTTTTTTAAAAGTTTAATCAAAATATTTAATAATGTATTGCCATTAGATCCAATTAATGCTCTCACACATTGTGATCCCATTGAATGCATTTTTTATTTTCTTAATTTTCTCTACTTCAATTTATTTTTATCACAATAAACTCAACACAAAAGATCATTTGGAAAGAAAAGATAAGTTAAGGATCAGGAAAGCAAGACAAAGAGTGAATGTAAAGAAGAGGATTGCATAGTTGAGAATAAAACTACTGAAGGAAGAATATAAAAGAATCATTGAGGTTTACAAAATGGTACATCCACTTTTCACAAAGGTTTGACAATTGTCAAAATAACCAAGTACACACCTAGATAGAAGGGTGATCCCACAATAGTGGTTTACACTTTTTGGGACATCCTAATTTTTGTTGAAATCACATATTCTTAGAAAATATAATGATTTAAGCCTTGAAAAGTTTCATTTAAAGGATTCCAATTGAAGAGGGTTGATCAAACCACCTTAGATTAAACCCCCTTGGATGGAACCCCACTAGTTTTAAACCATACCTATAACGAAGTCTCCTTTACACCTATCAAAATGTTGATAAAAACCCGCTTTTGATTTACCTTTTGGGGGATCAAATGAATTCATTTTAAATTTATTTTTTGCAAATATGTAGTCCTCATTATAAGCTTCCCAAAAAGTATATTTTTAAATATATTTAATTTGATTATTATATTTATTTTTTATTTCTTGTGAATGTAAGTTTTTCACTGAAAATGAAGCTCTTTGTTCTACAAATGTGGAAAAATAGTAGATTATCAAAAAAATTCTAAAAAATATCTATGCACTTGATATTGATGTCCTTGATCCAACAAGAAAAAAAGAATTTTGATACATACAAAAAAGTTATGTTTTAGCCACTAAATCATGTCTAAATTGTAATTGGTTTAACTTTGAAACTTAATTAAGAAAACAATATTCAATGAAATGCTATGAAACCAATTCCATGCACTAGATATCGTAGTTACAAATCTAAATTAAAATAAATAAATTATATTTCATAGAAAATAATTTATGTGTTAGCCAGTAACGCCAATCTTTAAAAATGGTGTTTACTATTGAAAACTAGTTTTCAAAGGAGATGGAAAAGAAGTGCAATCTGATTAAAAAAAAAATGAAAAAAACATATTTGGAATCTACAGGCAAAATTTCACAAATCACTAGTTTGCATCATCTTCAAATTTCTCACTGTTTAACCACTATAGGTGCTCGAAAGTGAAGATTTAGTTAAAAAAAATCAGTTCAATGTCCAGTTTGACCAATGTAGACACCCAAAATTATCCATGTCATAATATTACCTAGTCGATACATGACCTTGTGAGACATTTTCTAATATTTTACCCTAGGTCATTACATTATCCCACTTATCCCATTTATTCCACTTAATCACCTTCCCAATTAATTAAATAAATCTCATTAATTCCCCCTTCACATGTCTCAAAATAATTCAAATTAAATATTTGAATTAATCCCTCACTTATTGTCACATTGCAACATGTGTCACATGACTACAACTCTTCACATGCACAAATAATTTAAATAATTAAATTATTTAAATTATTAGATTCCCACTCACATCCTATTTTTAGCCCCATTCATTGTGCGTCATAGGAATCTTTTCCTCCAAAATATATAATAGAATCCCACTATTCCCTCATATCCTAATTTTAGCCTCATGTCATAACCCACTTAATGTGCATCATAGGCACTAAAATAAATTTTTAATCCTAGCCATACATATAAAAAATTTGACTTTTGATCTTGGCCATCCAATCAAATCAACCTTCTCCTATAAATCAAGTCTTTCACAGGGAATTTGGGAGAATCTTCTTCTAGCATCCTTACTTTGCCAAAAAAAATTAATCTTCTTATCTATCTATCTATTTTTCTTCTATCATCTCCATCTTATCATTATGCTGCAAAAATGAGCAATCAACATATCAAAATAATCAAACCTTCAAAATCTTACATTCTCATGCAGGTGGAGAAGAGCAATGGAGATAAATCAAATCTAGCTTGGAGATCGGTTTGCATTCGTTTGTTATTTTAATTTTCATGCTTGCTTGTACTCTATTGTGCTAGTTAGTTTGATATCTTGTTGTTTTAGTTTTATATATGATTTTCCCTAACTACCTTGGTGAACCTGGCATGAATCCTTTGATCTAGCTTGCTTTTTTGTAGGTTTTATTGTTGCAGATCTGCCAGTTTTTGGACAAAACCCCAGGTTTTACAAATTGCATCATATCTTCCAAACGACTAAGTATTTTTCTACAAGATTTCCACAAAAGCTTATACATCATCACAAGAGGCTACAATAAAAAATTGAGGTTTTTCATAAATCCACATTTATAGGTGCAAAACAAGGAATTTTTCCAACTTCTTTAAATTTCTAGAAAGCTCTAAAAAAATTAGCAATGGTTTATTCTTTGATTTTTTATTTTTTAGATCAATAACATCTTCAAATAATCAAATCTAATTCGATTATGTTAAAAGCATGTATCTAAAATTGCAATTATTTGACGAGCTTATTTTTTTTATGGCTGCATTATAATATTATTTTTTTGATTTTGTCGGTGATCATAAGGAGATTTAGTATTAGAAATATCATTCATAGACAATAGATTGGAAATCAGTTTTTTTTGGGTGCACTCATTCTATTATCTTTATCTCTCACTTGATTAATCAATCTTGTTTGCAAAACACTTCAATTTGGGGCTTTAAAATGAAAATCTTGTTTGCAATCACACTTTGAAATTGGGCTTAAAAAGAAACATTGTTTTCCATCACACATTTTTGATTTGGGTTAAAAACAACAAGTGCTTGAACAATTTTACACACTTCAATTTTCTAAAAGGGAATTTACAACTGCGGGTGTGAATCAAGTGCGTGTGTGATAAAAAACACCTCACTTGGTTTGCTTTGTCATACCCTTCTTAGGAGGCCTACTAGGGTATTTCATCACCCCTAGGGACGACCTCAATCGAAGTGTGAATCAAAAGACACGCTTCTTTGGGAGTTAAAATCTTGTCACTCTTGGCTAAGCCCCAAAGAACTTTATACCTTTGGGAAGTGAAGGTGAAGGGTGGGTTACCCCTTTCTCTCGGCTATAAGGAAGGATTTTTCTTTCAAATTATCCCTAGTCAACCTTGTGCATCCTAGCTTAAGACCTAATTGGCCATACCCACTTGAATAGTTCTAGGACTTGTTGATGTGTCTTCTTCAAGTGTGTGCTTAATCATCACATTCATAATTTCAAATTCAAACTTACTTATGTGTCTTTCGTGTGTGATTCATGTGTGTACATGTGTAATCATTTGTTTGCAAACTGCCATATCAAGCTATAAACACCAACACATAAACATATTATTCTAATCATCCTAATCATCATTTTTCTAATCATATTCCAATCAATTTCATCCTAATCAATCCAAGTCATCCAATCTAATCATTCCACATCATCATCATCACCCTAATCCTAGGGAAGCACTTGCTAAAATGGTCCTGATCCTTAATTATCTTAGTCACAAGCCCAAGGTCATACTTCGAGGAGCCCCTTTGCCTAATCATGAAGATAATCCAAAGCCATATATCCTCCAAGGTGGGTCAAACCTATCTCCTAGTGATGATGAAAACTTTGTAGAAATCTTAGGTCACCTTAATGATACTATTGACAAAGGAAATACCACCCTAATTTTGGAATCATACACCATTCCATCTACTAGTCCTCCATCACCATCTAATAAAATTCCTATCTCAAAGAATACTAGTCCTACACCAACACCACCATCCAACTTCTCAAGCTCAATCCATCAACCAAAGAATCATTTAACGATTTTCTCCAAAGACTACTAGCATGGAATAGACCATCCCCATCTCAAGCACCCATTAATGAGCTTACCAACGAACCTTTGAATGCCATGCCTATTCTTCCAACTCCATCATGTGGTCCACAACCTATTGATCTTATATGTCTAAGTCAAATTTTATCATTCCCTCATGTTGTTGATCATAAAGAGCATACCAAGCCTCTTCTAAAGCCTTCCACTTCCATTTTTTCTCAAATCCAAGAGCTATGTCAAGAGCATTATCCTAAGCATGAGGAAATATTAACCTCTCATTCTAATCAATATCTAGGCCCTTCTAATGATCCCACTCATAACATACTTGGGCCTATTCATGATGAAGCTTCCCTCTATGATCTAGATCCTACCTATGATCCTCTTAGCCAACTCTATGCATTCCATGGTCAAGAGCCTATCACTTCACCTATCTATGAGCAAGAAACCTACATTTCTCCTATACACCCCCTACTTAGTCCTATCCATTATCTCACATTATCCACTTGTCATGTTGAGACACATGCCTCCCAAGTAAATGTAGAAGATCAAACCAATAGTGTGGATCTAAATGAACATAATCAAGATCCTAATGATCCTTCCACATCCACTATGAACCCCATTTCAAATCCAGCAGCATGTCCTATTGGTCTATCCATATTTATTCGTGAATGTTCCTCCTTAGGACAACAACAACCTTTTTCCACTTCACCTTATTCATCTAATAATGAACTCAAGTCTAGTGTCCAAAACACACCTAGTCCCATTGTCCATCGTATACTCAAAAAAATGAACTACCAAGGTAAAGGTTTAGGCCTTCATGAACAAGGTATTTTGGAGCCCATTCATGTCAAAGTCCCTCCATGCTCATTTGGCCTTGGATATACACCCCAAGGAAAACAAGCTAAAGATGTTGGTACTTCCTCCATCCATCATAAGTCTTGTTTCCACCATAAATCCTATCATATGCCTAAAACATATGTTGCCATCCCTCTTCCATCATCTTACAAATGTCAAAATCATGTGACCGTAAACCTTCCACCATTGCTTCCAACACCTAATATCCCTCCAAATAATCTACCTCCACTACTCCCAACACCTAATATCCCCATTATCCAATCCCCTTATCCACCTATCATTAAATCCTCTAAAAATCCTAATCATGACCAATCAATGCACACATTGTTTAAACATGAAACTTCCACTCATTCCACCATACCCATGGGATTCAAAAGAATTTTTTTTGATGCCTCTATCTATAAAGAATTTTTTTTGAAGGTTCCTCATGCCCTATGACACAAAAGAAAATAATGAAAGAAATATCCATCCAAAAAGAAATATAAGCCCATACCTTCAAAAGAAAATTCTAAAAACAAAATGGTTTGGGTACCTAAGAAAAAGGAAAATAAGTCAAACAAGGCATCTACATCTCAAAAATCCCAACCATCCACTTCCACCTCACATTCCCACTCTATTCAAGAATCTCATATTCCATCCCACAAGAAAAATAAAAGTCATAAAAATACTAAGTCTATGTGGGTACCTAAAACACTTCATCACCCATCTCCTAAGCAAAAATCTCCATTTATTCCTACACCCCCTCCACATCAAAAGCTTCAATGTTTATCACAGTGTGTGCAACCATTGGTCATGGTTCCCTTCCATTTCACAACAATTCCACATACCTCCATCTCCTCACCCTTCACTAATTATCCTACATATCTTCCCCATCACCTTCCTATGGTCCATTCTTTTGGCTAATCCTCCCATTCATCTCCCCTTCAAAATCCACATCATAATCCACTAATCCCTCCATAATCCACATCATAATCCATCATCTACCTACTCCATCTCCCTTTCATGTTATCCCTTAACAACATCTATGAGCATAATGACATTTAACATGGTCCATGCGATGAAATCTATCTCTAGTGGGACTATCAGCTTTCATCGAACTAGAAACTTGAGTTCCTCCTATCCATATTCTCGTTCTTGTATCCAAAAAATCAAAAAAAAAAGAAAAGAAAAAAAAGTAAAGAGAAATCCCTTCGTCCAATGGTGAAAACCTGGTAAACATGCGCCCTGGATAAGTACCATGATGAAAACCTGGCAAACAAGCATCATGTGTAGGTTGGTCTTTTATGTAACTTACACTTGGGGGCATGTTGTCTCATCCTACCATATCATTTTTTATCCTATCATATCCTATCTTACCATCTCCTATCTTATCATCCTTGGCCATCATACCCATATAATTATCATATTGAGTCCATTCATCCTCTCTTCCTCCTTTTGATCTTGATAAAAATAAGGGGAAAATAATTGAAACATGCTTTGGATATCTTTTGATATACCTCATCCTTCCAAACAAACCTATCATTATCCTAGTGTCATAAGCTTTGTCATGAAAAATCCTAAGTAATGTACCTAGAATGGGGCATGTTATTCCTATGCGACATAGTCTTTGGAGATCAAATGCTTTCTCTCTTATGATGCATACATCCATTCCATTCACTATGACCTATCCTTTTTATCTATCCATTTATCATGATCCTTCTATACCTTATCCTATCACCCACCCTTTTATCCATCAATCCCATTTATCTCCTTGTACCTAGACTTGGTTTTCCCTTGTCATTGGTATCTAGCACAAATTCTACCCAAATCGTCATCCATTGACATCTCAAAACATTTCAAAAAAGGTCCTTTATAAAATCCAAAAAAATCAAAACATTTAAAAAATCCAAAAAAATCAAAATATTCCCAAAAAATACAAAAAAAATAAATGGAAAAGGGTTCTGAAAAAAAGACAAAAAAATCAAATAGCCAACAAAAATCCAAGAAATAAAATCAAACAAAATCACTTCCTCCAATCAATTTAATGCATCAATTCAACTTCTTCAAATCAATCCTTTAAATCAATTTCTTCATCAAATTATCTAATCACATCACTTATTCTAATCAAATCCATTCTTCTAATCAATCACATCACTTCTTCTAATCAAACCCAATCTTCTAATCAATCCAATCATTATCATCAAATCAAATCATTTCTCCATCAATCCAATTAATCAAAATCATTCCAAGTAAATCATTCCTCAACTTAATTCATCAATCATCATCCAAATCTTCAAATCAATCATCTTCAATCATTCCAAGCAATAATCCAAATGCAAGTCAATCGTTAATCCATACCAACCAAGCTAATCAATCTTACCAAATTATCTAATCACATCCTCTGGTCTTGATCCTAATCTAGTTGTAAACCCAATCAATCAATCAATCAATAAACCAATCAATCATCCTTGTGTTGATCTAGGGATATATTGTTCCCCACAATGACAACACTATCATCATCATCAATCAATCAATTAATCATTGGTTTACAGCTTGACACGGGCAATACCTTGTTTTTTTTTAGATCATTTGTGCATACTTGCTTGCTTACTTGTGTGTGTTATCATTTCAATTTGCATTTGCATCAAATCTGAATCACTCCCACCTAATATTCATATCTTGTATCTAGACAAGGTTGTATTATCCTGGGGCATGAGACACATTGTCACCTTGGTCCTTATACCTTGGTGCATAACGTCTAGTGCTACATCAAACATATGATTTATCACTTTATTGCAGCATAGTGCGTCATTATTCTTTCTCATCTACTTCTTATCTTGTATTATTCATCTTATCCCTCCTTTATCATTTCATTCATTCATTTCAAGAGTATAGTCATGTTTGTCCAACTCACCTATCCTCTCAAGGGGGCATCATCATCCCATTTCTTCACATCTTTTGCATCATCATATTATCCTATCATCCATTTCCTTCATTCATATTGCTCCTCACTTCCTCAAGTGGCTGGGGCATCATCTTTTTTTCCGCTATCCATACCTTAGCTTCTTTGAAATGATGTTACTCGACATAAATCTCACCATCTCGAACATCATCTCAAAGAGGGAAAAAATGTAGACACCCAAAATTATCCATGTCATAATATTACCTAGTCGATGCATGACAGGTTGTAAGACATTTTGTAATATTTTACCCTAGGTCATTACATTATCCTACTTATCCCATTTATTCCACTTAATCACCTTCCCAATTAATTAAATAAATCTCATTAATTCCCCCTTCACATGTCTCAAAATAATTCAAATTAAATATTTAAATTAATCCCTCACTTATTATCACATTGCAACATGTGTCACATGACTACAACTCTTCACATGCACAAATAATTTAAATAATTTAATTATTTAAATTATGAGATTCCCACTCACATCCTATTTTTAGCCCCATTCATTGTGCGTCATAGGAATCTTTTCCTCCAAAATAAATAATAGAATCTCACTATTCCCTCACATCCTAATTTTAGCCTCATGTCATAACCCACTTAATGTGCATCATAGACACTAAAATAAAATTTTAATCCTAGCCATACATATCACAAATTTGACTTTTAATCTTGGCCATTGAATCAAATCAACCTTCGCTTATAAATCAAACCTTTCACAGGCCATTTGGGAGAATCTTCTTCTAGCATCCTTACTCTGCCAAAATTTATTTCAATCTTCTTATCTATTTATCTATTTTTCTTCTATCATCTTTATCTTATCGTTATGTTGCAAAAATGAGCAATCAACATATCAAAATAATCAAACCTTCAAAATCTTACATTCTCATGCAGGTGGAGAAGAGCAATGGAGATAAATCAAATCTAGCTTGGAGATTGGTTTTGAATTCACTTGTTATTTTGATTTTCATGCTTGCTTGTACTCTATTGTGCTAGTTAGGGTTTGATATCTTGTTGTTTTAGTTTTATATCTGATTTTCCCTAACTGCAACCAAAAATTGTAAACCAGTATTGTGGGATCACCCAGAACCAAAATAGAAAATCACAAGTTTTTTATGACAATATAAATTATGTTTTAAATGCAATTAGTTTTGGAATTATTTATTTTTACCCAGTTCTTGAAAAGTAAATCTCTTTTAATGTGGTAAAAAAAATTTATCATGATAAAAAAATTCTAAAGCGCTAACTAGGAAACATGATGAACTTGAACCCTAGTTAAGAAAATTAGGGTAATTGTAGACCTTTTTTCAATTTAGAAGATCAATGAGAAAAAGGAAAATAATAAAATATCAATTGCAAGGAGTAACTTAGTAATCAAATATTTAGCCTAGGTTTGGATTTATTTCTAAAACCAAATTAAGGCATGTTAATATGGACGAGTTCCATGAAATAATTATAATAGAAAATGCTAGTCTTTGGGCACAAAATATAACACAAAGTGGGCTACATAAAGCTGCAAGATTTCCCATGTCTTTAGAATCTCCAAATCTCATCTTAGAGTGCATTAACCTATATGATACAAAAAAAATATTTCTCTTTCATGAGAAAAGAGTGTATGCAAAATTGACACCAAAAGGAATTTCCAAAATGTTTAACATTCCCATGCATTCGGTAAAGCATAATTTTGAAAACAATATATCCGTCAATGAAAATAAGGAGAATGAAGAGAAATGTAAAATATCTTTGCATGTTGGCTAGATGTTAGAAGACAAGAAGTCAAATATTTTTTCAAAGCTTCTTGAGAATTTATATAGGAGTGATTTTATAGAGGAAATAAGCGATGTAATCACTCTCCTAAGTAGAGTAGCCAAATTTCCTATCTTTGACACTTTCACACCATGAATGTATGGTTACATTAAGATTGTGAAAGATGGGGCTACTACGATTCATTAGGATCAAGTTTTTCGTGATTCTATTCATGAACAAATGGTGAATTCAAGAAATACTAAAATATTTTACATGGATTCCTATGTCCTAAATTCTTGTGTTGTCAAAGTTCAATTTTTTAGGTTGACAAGGGAAGGTGTATTGGGTAATGGATTTGGACAAAATTTGGTCTACAAATATTATTCACAAATGGAGTTGAAATAATAAATCCATCACTTTTGATGGGTCAATGGTACTTTTCTATGTGGTTAGTGAGGACAATGGAAGGAGATAAAATAAAAAGGATTTTTGTAGATGCACAAAGTATCATTCTGATATAGGAGCATCCAGGGTGAAGAGAAATCTTGCATCAAATTGAGTTATTTATTTTCAATAAGGGTTGGATCGGATAAAAATTTGTTGATTATGGTGGTTAGCAAGATTTCAGGCTCAAGAGGAACAAACTTCATCATTTGACATTGGTCAACAATTTTCATCAGCATGACATGACGATTTCGTTGGGACCTTATTCCACATCCCTTCGACATGGTGATTAAACTAGGAGGTAACGTGAGTCTACATCAGGTGGAGGTCTTCATCGGGTTGACAAGTGAATGTCAATAGGACACAACAAGGTGTCCCTTCGATACTTTGACAAGGTGTTGTTGGTGTGTTCGTATCAGGTTGACATATCATTTTCGGTGGAATGCCAAAGTGAGTCCCCTTGGAATCCCGATAAGCATTTCATTGCAGGGACATATTTATCGATACATAATAATGAGTCTCATTGACATGCCAATAATATGGGACTCGAAAAAAATTGACGATAAAGGCAAACAATGATGTTAGAAGTGATAGGTGGCGATAGCCCGCTAAGATTTTGTGGGTCCATACCCTTTTCCGCCGATATAGCGGGGAATGGTGTGGATTCGAAAGAAAAGATCTAATGGATATGATTTAAGGGATGACATGGAGGTTCTTCATTGGAGGGATATATGGATATTGTTGGAATGGAAATGCAAGTCCTGATGATATTTCGATGAGACCTTGCCATATCGGGGTGAAAGGATTTGAAGTCCCCTTGGTACCACAATGGAAGGAAGGTGGATAGAAACATGAGTAGGTCAATGGTGATGGTCGGACGAGTTAGGTGGCAACACGTGGCATGATGTTATCCATTGATTTCACATCTCTGTTGTGAATCAACACAATTTTGATCATAGATTGTCGTCCTCCTAACGATGGAGCATGGATTTGAAGATGATTTCTTGGAACGAACAAATAGAGTTGAAGCTATTGATAACTATGTAACTGCCTATGTGATCTTGATGTTCATTGGATGATAGGGCGGTAATTAGACACCATGGGGAAAAGAATGTCGAGCTGACCTCTAGGAAGAGTGTAAATAAATTGACATAGACATAGTAAGGAAGGGAAGATAGAGAGATATAAGGAGATATATGGAGAGAAAATAGGGAGAAGGTGGTGGAAGTAGGGTGTAATTTGAGATCGTAGAGAATAATTTGAATGCTTTGATCTACCTGTGTGATTGATAATTTTGTAATAAAAAAGCCCATGTAATTCTATAATTCTATAAAAAAAAATTCCATTTCAGTATTAAGAAAATATCTCTTTCTTCCTACATTTTTGTTGTGCAAGCCTATGATGTTGTGGTGAGTTTTGGTTTGTAAGGGGAGTACCCTCCATCAAGTGGTATCGGAGTAGGTTGTCATGAGTTTGTAAACAAAGCACCGAACGTGAGGCAATTTACAATAGGACGTGTGAATGTGGGCTGAGATCAAAATGCCTCTTAGACCTATCTAGTGTGATAGAGGTAGAGGCAAAGGTGGTGGAGGAAGAGATCCACCTAGAGAAAAAATTATCCATCAGAAGGGAAATGGTTACCTTGCAGGAATAGATTTGTAGGAGAGAAGTGCATCAAGAAAGAGATGACAGTGAAGATGAAATTGAAGAGGAAATGGAAGAGGAAGAACATTATCAAATGGATCTTGGAGAAACGAGATTGTTGAGAGAATTATCCAGCCTTGGAAAGAAACCTGAAATGGAGGATTCAACTTTTAATACAAGTCTAAATCTTGAAGAGTTGATCGATTGGATCAATGACATGGAGGAATTTTTTGAGTTTGAGGAGATTGAAGACCCTCACCGTGTAAGGTTTGTAAAGAAAAAGTTAAAAGGTCATGCAAGCATATGGTGGAAAGAGATCCAACTTGAAAGAGGAAGACAAGGGAAGGGTAAAATTACTAAGTGGGAAAGAATGGTGGCAAAACTGAAGAAGCAATTTATTCCTATAGATTATGAGTTAGAGTTGCTCAAGAAGATGTAGAATCTGAGACAAGGACAAGGATGGTGAAGGAATACACAGAGGAATTTCACAAGATCCTGATTAGAATAGGACACTCTGAAGCGAATAAGGAGAACATAGCTCGTTATCTTAATGGGCTAAAACCAAGCATACAAGAAGAATTGGCCTTAGTGAGAATATACACCATTGAGGATGCATATCAGTTTGCATTAAAAGTAGAGGAAATATTGAATAGGAAATTTGAGAATAAGACGAAAGGGAAAAGTAAAAGTTATGTGTAGAAAAAAGAGGATGAACAAAAAATTAGAGACACTAAGGACAATAACGATGAAATAGTGAAAGCTCAAACAAGTTTTGTGAGAAAAATTTCAAAGGAAGAGGAAGATCGGGTAAAGGCTTTGGAAGAGGAGGCATCCGTGGAACATGTTTTCAATATGGAGAAGAATGAAATAGAGCCTTTGAGTGTTTCCAACATCAAGGAAGGAAAAATAGAAGACTAGAAGGTAATGCTCGAGTTTCCCATGTAGATGTAGATGCTTAGTCATCACATTCTTAAGATGTTGAAAGGGGTGAGTCCCTTATTGTTAGAAGAGCCTTTCTAAATGAGGAGAAGAAACTAGACCAAAGAAAGAGCCTATTTTGCACTCGATGTAAGTGTGAAGGTAAATTTTGTAATGTGATTATTGATGGTGGTAGTAAAAAAAATCTTGTTTCTGAAGAAATATAGAAAAAGTTATAGCTACAAAGGAGAAGGCACCTGCATCCTTATAGAATTGCTTAGTTGTAGGATAACTGTAAGGTTTTTGTTAATGAACAATGCTTGGTATGGTTTAAGATAGGTGATTATCATGATTATGTTTTGTGTGATGTTATGCCTATGGATATTTGTCACTTGTTATTGGGAAGACCTTGGTAGTTTTACAGGAGAGTAGTGCATGATGGGTATGCCAATACCTACTCCTCGATGAAAGATGGAGTCAAGCACAAATTGAAACCTTTAAATAAAGAAGGAAAGGTATGAAATAACACTAGAAAATTATTGGTTAATGGAGTTAGAAAATTAGTTTTAAAGAGGATGAGGTTTAAGATCATGATTTGTTAATGCATTTTGCAGTTGTGTTGATTGCATTTAGAAGAGGTAGAATGAAAGTTTTGGTGGAGAAAGAAGAGGTAAAATCTAATTTGTGTCAAAATTTTGTTAGTGATTTATGTGAGCATGATGAGATTAGTGTAGATTAAGGTATTGCAACAATGATTACATTGATGAATGAAGGTACTGTAGTTGTAAGTAAGGAAGAAGGTGAGAAAGTGCACATTGGCTTGTTTGCTAAGCTTTCATTTGCATCAGTTGATGATTTCTCATATGATAAAGAGATTTTTATGCATGATAGTTTATTGTAGGATGAAAAGGAAGAATATTTTGATTGTATTATTGACATTGATAAGGATAAAGAGGAGAGGGAAGGAAATTATGAGTATTTTGATTGTGAAACTGACATTGAATTTGTAGTTGAGAACTACTTTTCCAAAGATATAGGAAAGGAGGAACAGAGGGAAAAAACGGAGATTGGAAATGAAAATATTGTTGCAATAGTAATAGGGGAAAAGGTAATGCATGAGTCTCATTATTTTACCGAAGAAGATAAAATTGATGATTATGATTTTCTAGCATTTCATAGTGAAAATTGGTGGGAATTGGAGTTTGTGAAAAGAGGAAGGAAGAGGGGGAAAATGAAGGATGGAAGGGACATCAAATTGCAAAGGAAAGTTCAAAAGGATGTTCAAAAAGATAAGGTAAATAGATGGGTCTAGGATAAGCACGAGATCTACAAATATTTATGAGTTCAACTCATGAAACATTTTCAATTTGCCCCGAGTGTCTGATGCATGAGCATCCAAGACGAAGAGAAATATTGAATCAAACTGAGTTATTTATTTTCAATAAGGGTTGGATCAGATGGAATTCATTGAGTATGATGGTTAATAGGATTTCAGGCTTAAGAGGAATAAACTTCATCATCCAATGTTGGTCAATAGTTTTCATCAGTGTGACATGGTGATTTTGTTGGGACCTTGTTCCATGTCCCTTCAACATGGTGATCACACTAGGAGGTAACGTGAGTTTGTATTGGGTGGAGGTCTTCATCGGGTTGACAAGTGAACAAAGGCAAGACACAATAAGGTGTCCCTTTGATACTCCAACAAGGTGTCGTTGGTGTGCTTGTATCAGGCTGACATATCGATTTCAATGAAATGTTAAAGTGAGTCCCCTCAAAATATCGATAAGAATTTCATCACAGGGACAAATACTTATCAACGGTACATAATAATGACTCTCATCGACACTTCGATAAGATGGAACCTAACAGATTGATGATAAAGGTGAAGAATGATGTCAGAATTGATAAGTGGTGATAGCTCGATAACCTGCTAGGATTGTTTGGGTCAATACCCTTTGTTCGACAATATAGAAGGGAACAGTGTAGATTCGTAGGCAAAGATCTAACAACTATGATTTAAGGCATGATGTGGAGGTTCTTCATCAGAGGGATATATAGATATCGGTGGAATGGAAATGCAAGTCTTGACAACATTTTGATAAATCTTCTTCAATGAGACATTGCCATATCAGGGTGAGAGGATTTGAAGTTCCCTCAATACTGTGATGGTGGGAAGGTGGACGAAAATATGAGTAGGTCGATGAAAATGGATGAACAAGTTAGGTGGTGACACATGGCACGATGTTATCCATTGATTTTACATTTCTGTTGTGAATCAACACAATTTTGGTTAGAGATTGGTGTCAGCCTAATGATGGAGCATAGATTAGAAGATGATTACTTGGTGCAAATGAATAGAACTGAAGCTATTGATAACGATGTAATTGCCTATGTGATATCTATGTTCATTAGATGATGAGGTGGTACGAAGACAACATGGGGAAAAGAATTTCGAGTTGGCCTATAGGAAGAGTGTAAATAAAATGATAGAGACATAGTAAGGAAGGGGAGATAGAGATATATATGGAGAGATAGGGAGAGTGGACAAGAAGAAGGTGACAGAAGTAGGGTGTACTTTGAGATCGTAGAGAAAAAATTGAAGGCTCTGATTTTCCTGTGTGATTGATGATTTTTTAATCAGAAAGCCCATGTAATTTTGTAATTTATTTTTCCATTTCAATATTAATAAAATATCTCTATTCTTCCTTCATTTTTTCTGTACAAACTTGTGATGATGTGGTAAGTTTTGGTTTATAAGGGGAGCACCCTTCATTGCATTCATCCACATGGAAGTTTGTTCATTCAATTTCACAAATTCACCTACACAAGGGTGGATGGATTCATTAGAACACCATTCATGCTACCTTAGTATCCTACAGATAAGATTATTTTGTTGGAATCATCAAGATAAATAATAGTCACATGAAACCTTTGAGGAATTACATAGAGGAGGGAGTGTTAAATTCCCAATAAATATAGGTTTGTACAATTTCAATACACTCACTAATTCCAAAGAGTTACAAAAATAATTAAAATTGTTTAGACTAAAGCAATTTGAGCTAACTAGGGAAAATTATGATCCTTATCATAGAATAGAGAAATGTTTTAATAAGAAGATCAAGAATGAGCCTCACATAGAAGATTATTGGGATGATTTTGCATATGAACATGAGGTCAAAATAAGACATTATAAAAGGTTGAAATTAAAGAAAATGAGGACCCTTGGTACTCACAATGTATCTCCTCAAATCAAAGATAGTGATGAAAATGTGTTACATGCTAGTTATGAGGGTAAAAAAATGATTGATCAACATACCCTAGATCTAGATTGTCTCAGCCTAAGGTTTTATCAATTAATAAAATTTCTAGTTCTATATTAGAAGAAATAAAAAATGTGGTTGAATCATTATGCACAAGATTTGAAGCTAAGGGGTGTTGTAATCACATACACAAAAGACAATAGAAAAAAGGGGAAAATGATAAACTACGAGGATGATGAATTCAACAATTGCTTGATAAAGATAAGAAGGGTATAATAATTCAAAGCAGTTGAAGCAAACAAGTTGGAAGAATTGGAGAAATAAATGGTCTCCTTTGAAGAAATAGTTGTTGCTAAAGTGTGGGGAGAGCCAAGTTAGCTAGTAAGGTCCATCCCCATAAATTTTATTGGAACCCCTAAATTTATCTCCTCTGGTACAACAACATTGCTACATGTAGAGATATTTGTTCCAACCAATCAACATACATTGCAAGGATCATTGCCAACTACTTATGAAGAGGAAATAAAAGATAAAGGTAAGGGTATATCTAAGGATCCCATGCAATTATATACCAAGTAAAATTTTATTTCATTATATTCACTTCTATTTGATTCTGAAATCATACAACAAGAATGATGAATGGTAATAGAGGAAGGGATGGATAGTGAAAATTCTATAGAAGTAGGATACCAAAATGTCCAAGTCACATCAGATGATAAAGATTAAGAAGGAGATGTGGGAAGCCCAAAAAGATAAAGAAATATTAGAGGTCTCTAAGTTCCCTCTCTTTGATGTTATTGTTTTAACAGATGATGAAGAGCCAAATATAAACATTGGGTTTATTTTTGAAACTCATACAACTCATTTGATTCTATTTCCTTAAATAAGTAGAAAGGATCCCATTTTGATGAAATATTCTAAGTGAATAAATAATTTTTTCATAGTATTCATATTGAATAATTGGAGATGGTTGCAAATAAGCCTATTCTTTAAAATACCATGTATCAAGGAATGAATAAAAAAATAATTTATGAGAAAGTGTAGGAAGTGGGTCAAGAAGACAAAGATTTTGTAAAGGAGGGGATTCACTATTCCAAAGTCCCAAGATGAACAAGGTCTAAAGGGAGATAATTTCTCTCAGTCACCTCACGACTATCTCAAGCTTAACCGAAAGAGACAAGATGAAAGAGATTGCAAAAACTTATTAAAACTAGAGTTTCAAGAGTGATAAATAACAAACAACTTTGGGGAATAAAAGAGTAGATTATAGAGATTTCTAAGATATATGGAGAATCTATTTGCCAAAGGATATTTGTGCATAAGTGGGATGACATCGTAATGCATTGTCATCTCAGGGACACACTGGCATCTCACGAATGCATTGGCATCTCAAATGCACATACTAATAAAATTTGGTAGAAAACTAAAAGAATCTACTTAACTATTTAGTATCTGAGGTCTATTCAACCTATTAATTTAATAGAAAACAAGAATGCCAATAAATGACAATGAGGACAAGATATTAACTCACAAGGGTTCCTATGCTCACGAAACCTTTAGCAAGCTCCTCATGAACAACCTACACACAAAGAAGAGGAAAAATGTTGGGGTTATTTTAGGGCTTACCTCAATCAAACCCCCATTTTGGTGTTCCCACCTCCACGACCAGCTAGATAGATAGAGAGAATAAAAGACACAAAGTAAAGTAGACAAAAAGTAATAAACGAAAAACTCAATACAAAGGAGAACTCGTATCATGAAATAAACACCAAAGTGATTAAAGAAAACCCTGCTACGAAAGAGGACCCATATCACTAAATATATACACAATAGATTATGCTATAAAATTGACAAGAAGCGAGAGAATATTACCAAAATTTTGTGGCTCCTTCTTGGATTGATAGGAGTGACATTGATCACTTTTAGGATAGCTTTGGTTTTTGGTGAGACTTCCATCCAATAGAGCTTCACCGTAGAGACATGATGTAGAAAAGAAGAGCAAGAAGAGAGCAAGTTAGAGTGAGTTCAAGTGAGAAGTGTTGTAAATGAGAGTGAAAAGGTGAGTTTTGTGTAGCTGCATGGGTAGGAAGAGATATTATACTTGAAATCCTATGACAACGACACGTTTCATGGGCACATACTTCCAAGATTCATTATTTGAATTCATAAAGTATGAGGACACTAGTGCACCATGTAGACGTCTGTGCATTGTGCAGGTGTTCAACACATAATTTCACAAGAAATGAGGTGGAATATTGTTGTCACTTCATGATTGGTTCTTATGGAGTTGAAATCAAAAAAAATTGACTCATAAGGTTCTTATCATAAATGTGGGTAGGTGCCATAAATGCAGGGGGAAAGTGCGCAAATGTGAAATTGCCATGGGTGCAATTTTACGACATTATGTATTTTGCCACCACTTTAGTGAGATGATTTTTGAGAAAAAATGGCTACACTAAAGTAAAAAAGAGAACACTAGAGAAAACTCAAAAAATTGAAAATTTTACGAATATATGTGCCAAAAATGATACTATAGAGGTTGCAGAGGTTAAGAAAGTGGATACCAATGATGCCCCTAGTAATTGAGCTCACCAGAACATCAGATGTGAGGTTCTATTTTGCAAAACTCAAATATAGGTCAGCTCAAAAATTGGAAGAAGCTATTAAGGTGAGAAGAATGCTCAAGAAAAATTCACTGGTTCAAAAGAAAAATATGATGAAGAGGTGAATATATGCCCCCTACTTTTTTTGCCCTTAGATAGGTGGATTAAAACTAGGAAAAATGACAAGACCATAATCATCGAGAAAAATGGGCCATGGGGGGCTTATATATATACTTGAGTGAGCCCCTAGAAGAGTCATTATCACTATTCACTTCGAGCAATTTGTTGGATTTTATGAGAGAAAAGTCAAAAAAATGCCTCGCAGACAAGAGTTTGAGGAGCCGAGGTTCAAGCAGTTGCATTTGGCGATAGTCGAGGGAGGTGAGGTGGATGAGGTAAGTATGAATACACCCTCACTTGTCATTTTATTTCATTTGTTATATCTTTCTCAAAACTTTATAGGTCAAACATTGCGATAGTGAGAAGGCATCATGTTGGCGTTCTATCATCTTGAATGTGCGCTGGCATCTTCCAGGCATGCTATCATCCAAATAAATTCAATGGTGAATGAACTTGGACAGTAGCACATCACACAAACATCTATGTAGTATGTAGTATGCCTCCATCCCAGAGGCCATTTTTAGAAAATAATTTGATGTAGAAATTAGAATAGTTTTTATGTAGATGAGTCTAACATAAATATTTTTTCCTTTTTGCAAGATTATCCTGAGATGCATGAGCATGGAGGTGGGCACATGCTTAGGATGTTATAGGACTAGGTGGGTCAAATGCATCCTAAAAAACAAGATCATATCCAGCAGGTAGGCCTGTGGTGGGTGTACATGTTGAAGATGTACTATGGTCCAATGTTGATGGCACTCATGGAGCATTGGGATGCCACCACTGTGACCTTCCATTTTCCATTAATAGAGATGATAGTGAATTTAGAGGATGTCTACCGTATCACTGGCCTACCCATTCGCAAATGATGGGTGGTTCATGACGAGACACATTCAGCCCGAGAGCTACTAGAGGGCTATCAATACTATGTTAGGTGCATTGATCCTGATGATCCCATCAACCACATCTACATCCGATGGTACAAGCACAGATGGGTGGCAGTCCCATTATTGAGGAGGGTGATGGTAGTAACTATCACCCTCTAAGTTACCATGGATGGGTGAGGCTCACACCTACATGAGGGCCTCATCCACACTATCTGAGAGATGGAGGAGAAACATGTCATTTTTTCCTGAGGTTGCAACATGCTCACTCACCTATAACATAGGTTGGGTAGGTTTTTACAATATGAGTATTCTGGCTTGATATCTTGCACATTGTTGTAGGTCTAGGATTTTTCACATATCACCTCCACTCAACCAGTTGGGTATCCTCAAGGGATAGCACCTAATACACCAATGGTCCATGCATACCAATTTGTATGCAAGTGGAGACTTGGAGATTTACAATTTTGGAAGCTATAATTTGACCAATTGTGGTCCAATGAGGTTAGATGGTGACTGTATATGGGTATGTTGTGGGCCTCAAATAGGTGGTAGCTATTGCATATGCAACAAAATCAATTTGTAGCAGGCCACATTGATTATGTTATTATTCCTTATTACTGGCATAGGGTCACCTAACAAGTTAAGATTTTGTAGACCATACCCTTGAATCCTATATACACATGAGCAACAATGAGTGTAGTTAGTTTGGGAAATTCTTGTTGTTTGACTATATCAAATTTCATTGTCAACGATGATGGGTCGAGCAATGATGATCAACCCCCTATGTTGCTAGTCAATGATGTATGGATCACTCGAGGCTTTTAGACCTATGGGATACACATAGTCTTGCTCTGATTTTCATAGTAGATGCCCCCAAGGGAAATTTTGATGTCGAGGTAGGAGTATTAGTAAGAGGAGGGTAGGATTAAGGTAGTAGTGGTAATGGTGAGCAGGGATAGGTGACATGAAGAGTGACAAAGAGGCCAAGGTAGCGACAAAGGCATTCATCTCCTCCAGGTTCCATTCAAGTCTCAATGGTGCTACCTGCAGTAGGTGTCATCCTAAAAGCAACAATAGTAGTAGTGGCAGGAGTTGGTCCTAACGTCGCACCTCCCCTAGATCCACATTGGCAGTCCGTAGATCTAGGCACAAAAGTAATTTATGTTATTTCCTTTCATCATTTTGATCTCATTTCATGTATAAATGCTCATACTTTGATATATCATGTGGTACTAATAATTTCTACTTATTTTTGGTTGTAGTGGGCACACATAAGTGGATTGCATTCATTGAATAGTGTCTCTAAGGTAACCCTAGCCATGCCAATCCAACGGAGCATCTTGGATGCTTATAGGCCAACATCAGTTGGATGACATGCCCACCTTTTTGAGCCTGTTGCATGTATTCAAACAACTTATGATGAGGTATGAGTGGAGGTCGTGTAGAGGATTATTGATGTTGTTGGAAGACAAAAACCTCTAAGAGTGGGGTGAATCAAAGTGTTACAATTTTTTTCCCAAATTTAGTTGGACTCACAGATTTAACTTGCAGCAACAAAAAAAAACCACAATGACCTTTAAACAAATTTGTTCAACCTTTTAGTTTGCACAATGTAGAAGTAAAGATTTGTGAACTTTCCAAACAAAAGCATGATCACTAAAGACTTCACACAAAAATGTAAAAACATAGATTAATTGTTTATATCACAACACTTGAACAATGTTTGTCAACACTTTATATTCATAAAACCTTATGTATGCTTATGATAACATTTATAACAGTATGCAAATTCTTTTAAGAACCTTTAAAACATATGAAAGTAACTGGTCTTTACATGAAATGAAAGACTTTAAAATTTATGCACTTTGACTGCCCACATTAAAACATATAAAGACTGAAAACTGAATGCACAAAGTTCATCACATAACACAAAATTTTCCTAAGTGGGAAAAACATCATGGGGTATAAAAAACCACTCAAAATATTACCTTTTTATTATCTCAGAAGAGCACCAACTCCATGCAAAAATATGAAGCACTAACTTCAATAGGAGCACCAACTCCTTTACAAAGTTTTCCAATAACAGAGTAAACTATCAGGATCCTACAATTGCATTATTTGTGCATTTACAAAATCTCAATAGAGTACTATAGAATGATGTTCAATAAAACCCTTATGTCGAATACATATGAAAAAATTTATACATGAGAAAGATATGTAATCCTTTTATGTTCTGAACAAATAATAATTTCTCAAATTTAGCACTTTATCTCTATATGAAACCAGAGATACAAACCCCTTTGTTTCTTTCTTTTTCAAACAATAAAAACCCAGTTTATAACACACAAATATGTCAAAGATAAGTCTTATAATGCCATCTTCTTCTTTTTGTTACAACCCAATTGTAACTATGTAAATTCCCTTTTCAATCTCTCATCGAGAAATGGCGGAAAGCCATGCTTAAATAAAAAATGAAACTTGTGTAAATCATCAAAAATCTCGAGCTCAAACTCAAGTAACCAAAACAAAAAACATAGTTATCTGTAACTACTTTTTGTTGCAAACTGAAAAACCTTTTTTCAATCTTAATTTCGAAATGACAAAGATATTGTCAAGATTTTACCTCATTTTATGTCGGCCAAATGTCAAACATAAATCTCATACAATTCACCAAGAATACCTTCATTTATAGCAGCGAGACAAACAACTACCTTGCAATTCATTCCTCCATTCCAGCAAACTCGAACAAAAGACCATCAAAAACTCAATATTGGTTCTTTAAATTTTGGATGGCGGCTAGGGTTTCACATGTTTTCTCATTGGAACAATAATAAATTTTCCCTAAACTTCCTTCAATTCTTTCGAAGATCTCATAGAAAATAATAGTCATTTCAACTTCCAATCTAATGCCATGTGACTGAAACAAACACCACTTGAGCCAAAAGATATCCCTTTGGATTAAAAAACATAAGTCGTTAGATGATGTTGCATGATAACTTAGTCACTACCATGTGGCTTTCAATTTGAAGTTATTTACCTTTGTAATAAAGCTCAAAGCTATTAACCTTTTGAATGGGCTTTATCAAACAACTCAATAATATGTTTTTTTAAATACGGTACCATATATTATTGATGTCACTGCCATGTGACTTTAATAGAAATAACCACTTGATATGCCTAGGTATACAACAATACAACATGCCAAAAGAAACCAATTATGGTTTATAATATATGCCACATTAAATAGTCAATCAAGATGCTTGTGGGAATTTCAGTGTTGATTATCATAGCAAGACCTATATAGAGAAGTCACCTTATAATGCCCATGTAGTCACTGAAATCTGATCATGCCAAACAACCTGTATGAAAGAACAACACATGTATCCAAGAGATTTAGTCCAACCAAATATAACAGATCTGAATATAATGCCAACTATATCAAAGTGAACTAGGCACCATCAAATGGAAATCAAGATACCAATCAAGTAATTATGCCAACTGTGCCAATTCCAAATGAATATACCAACCTCAAATGAATATGCCAACCTGAAATATATAACCAAAACATGTTAAATGCATAATGCCAAACTGTGAAATGCCAAGGCACCAACCCAAGGCATTTTTGACATCAAGGACAAATTCCACAGAAGAAGCCAACATATGTCACCACTTTGACTAGGCAAGGGATCAATGGGCGATAGAGTTTCACATTGCACTCACTGAGCGAGGCCAGGCTATGACACAAGTGAAGAGTGTTGAGGGGGCACATGATGATCTACAGAGCCGGATCAATGACCTTGATGGGTAGGTGGCAGGTATGAGGCTGACTACAAATCCACAACTATAGGAGGAGCTATGGCGAGCACAACTAGAGATTACAGAGCTGCAAGAAAAGATCTAGTGACTATGGGTGAGTATGTCAGTCTCGTGGTCACACTAAACATGCTCCATCACATCTATCCAGCCAAGGCCTCCATCACTGCCAGGACCAGAGGGCTCGAGGAGCCATGCACCCAAGGGTTAGAGGTCCATTTTACATATGAACCATTATGTGTACCGATGATATATTAAATACATATTAAACATTTTATATATATATGTGTGTTTGTGTGTATGTGAATCTAGTTTCGATGTCATAGTTTCTATTTTATGCGTATCCTTTTCCTTTCATGTATGATTATGTGATGGATGTTATACATGTGGATGTATGTTTAGATTAGATGTTATCATGATTTAATAAACACACATGGATGAATTTTAATTAAATATGTAATGATGATCTAATTGCCTAACCAAAAGATTGAATCAAATGCAATGCATGGACTCACAACATAATAAAACACATGTATGTATGTACTTTCTAATTAAATAAATTAACCACACACACACACATGTTCACCATATGTAACATCAAATTGTTACTTGATCATAATCCTATAAATCTAGTCCACTCCAAAATAGTATTGAGTATCTATCACATACTCTAGTCTAAATATAAAAAACCACAAACAATATCTTACATTGAACTAACACAACTATTAATATAAATCTTACTCATCAAAATCCAACTCCAGTTATGTACTCAATGCTAGATTAAATTATATGGTAACAAACACATCAATATGAAAAGAACTTGAAAAACCTTGATATTTTGATCTGATGAAACATTTCCACTAAGGAATATATATAACTCATAGGGATCTCATTGTATGACAAATTTCTATAAGAAGTCCAAAATTTAGCTCCTTATGCACAAGTTATGAACTCTCCAAGCTTGACAGGAATATTTGACTTACAATAAGAATTTCACTATCAAATTAATAAAGTATGGAAAATTCATTGATACCACAGTGTAGAGCATGGTGCCACCATTCCATGAAGTATAAGAATTAAAAAAATGAGCAAGTTTTGGGTGAAAGGTATGCCCCCTGAAAAAAAGGATGCATAATTTGATTATTAAACCAAGCATGGTGGCCCATTTGTGTGGCCCACTGATGATGATGACACCACTAGGTTGGCATTTATCATAGGGTGGTGCAGATCCACCAAGAAATTAAATTCTAGTTTAATTTTTATTTTAATAAAATTTTGGGTGGCATTTAAAATTGTTTGGCAGATTTATTTTTTTGTTTAAAGCATCGAAGTGCTAGGGTAGTCCCTCACAAATATGGGGCCTAGGTACTTAAGCCCATTGGCCTTGGTCATTTGCTTAAGGGCATAATTCTATCCAACAAGGGAACAGTTGGGTCGTAGCCTATATATTGGCCCCTACGGTTAGTGCAAACCTATTAGGCGTAAGGTATAGGAAGGGGCTTGATTTTTAAAGTTTTTAATCATAGGGATTTTAATTATTATTTTTTAAACATTTTTTGTTGTGAATGAAACTGAAGGTCATACAATTGTACAATAGGGGTCATTAGACAAAAAAAAGCATTTTTTAGTAACTAAAATAGGTTGATTTTTATGTCAATCTTCATCCCTCGAGCCTCTAGGATCCATTGGTGAGGTATTCTTTGTTCGAAGGGGTCACCTACAAAATTTCCCCTATAAAATCCTCATAATGAACATCCATAAAAACCCCTTTTCAACCAAAGATTCATAAACCCATATCTACAAAAAATAACCACAAATTTACAAAAAACCTACACAAAACCCTCATATCTTGCAATGTTTTCATTCTTTCATGAAAAACCCTGGATTCAACTATGCACCAGATCTACTCCAACAAGGGTTATACAAACCACAACCATGGCTCTATTACCAAATAAAATGAATTATGCATCCACCTAGGATAATTTTCACATAACCCAAATAGAGAAATCTATGTGAACAAGTATTTAGAATCCATTTGTAAAAGGTGAGTCAACATACCATCAAAGATGACACAAGATATATCAGGGGAAAACCCTTTTCAACCAAAGATTCATAAACCCAAATCTATAAAAAAAAACCACAAATTTGTTAAAAAAAAATTGCACAAAACCCTCATATCTTGCAATGTTCTCATTATTTCATGCAAAGCCTTGGATTCAACTATGCACCAAATCTACTCCAACAAGGGTTATACAAACCACAACCATGGATTTGATACCAAATAAAAGGAAATATGCATCCAACTAGGATAATTTTCACATAACCCAAATAGATAAATCTATGCAAACAATTATTTATAATCCATATGTGAAAGAATAGGCAACATACCATCAAAGATGCAACAAGATATGCCTTGGAAAAACCATCACGAGGGAAATAACCAACCTCCAAAAGAATCAATCACTCATTTATTATTCAATAATAAACATTACAATACATCTTCACAGCTCTCCATGGACACCTTTGAAACATCAAGCCCTCTACAAGCACTCCATGTGAACAAGCATGTAACCACACATCCCATGCCATGCTTCAACCCTCATAAATTCTAAGAGATGTTGTCAACCCCTTAGCTAAATATCCAAGCCAACAAGCCAACCTTAGATAACTACCCATGTGTTTTATTTTATAGAAACAAGCTCACACAAAACCACCAAGTGTTATTACATAAAACAATGTGACTAATACCATGAGCTTACAAAACCATTAACCCCCATATTTAATTATTCATACTAAGTTTTCCCAACATTAAATACTTTTCCCATACGCAAACGCACATTAAATATTTAATCCAATGTTATATACAAAACATAAAGTGGCCCCAAGAATGCTAGACCCATGTGATGCACATATCCTTATATTCCCTAGGTGCAATTCATAATATAAATAAATGTTATATTATCATTATGCAAGGTGGACACCACACCTTTTTATTAAACTACTCTTTTCCCCTCTTTGCCTATTGTCCTTCTCCATCACCACTTGCAAGATTCATCAATCGTATAGGTCTCATCCCCACCCACCACCTATCATATTATGTTGTCATCCCTGTATCAACAATATCTCATCACGATACCCACAACATTGGTACCAACCCCTCAAAATTACCATGGTTGTCTTGGGAATCACTATGGGTCTCCAATATACATCCTCCCTAGTAGTATGAGAAAATCTATCCTAACCAATTGGTACATCTTGTCACTCGCCAAACTATTTATAGACCCTATCAAACAAGTACAACTCTATAATCTATGTCATCCCCCCAATCAAATATCATGTCTATCAAAAATATGGTAGATGATCTCCATCCTCCAACCAAGCCTTACACTGCCTCCTAGGTCTTCAGGGGAAACCAACCATGTCATCTATCACTTGTTGTCAATAAGGAACATCTCCTAACCTTGTTGTGTCAAAGTCTAATCATAATTGTAGACATACATTAATCTAGGTTCTCGTGATCTTTTTGTCACTAGTCACATGAACGCTATGTGCTCCCATGCCCATATATGGAGAAGTGTCAATCCATAGCCTATTCTCACTCCATTTTGATAAACAATTTGGTGAAGTTGATGGTATAATGTCACCAACATGCATGGGCCCCAAGCATACACTACATAATCATCAATCATCAGCTCCATGACTGTCTTGTATCTAATAATAAACCCATGACTACACCAATAAAGAACTAACACACTAATAACTATCACTAATAACATGGTTAGCACATAGAATGATCCCCCATAGACCACAAGTTTATCTCATAATCCTCTCTCTGAAGGTCATTTATCATAAACACTCGACTGAGCGCCAACTCTACACCATCCATATCATAAATTACTCACTCACCATGAATTGGTATCTATATAATCCTCCACACATCCTCGAGGGTCATCATCACCTCTCTAGTTGGTAATAAGAATGAGAATCATTCACTATACCATCTCTTTGCTAGTGCAATAATCATCGCCTATGTGCTCAAATCTCTTACATATAGGTAATATAGAATAAACTCACGACCCTTAGGAAAGCTCACTCATCCTCACCAATATGCCACCTTAGCCTCAAAACATATAGATGCATCCCACGAGACATCAAATATTCTCATCCACCCTACACCCAATACAAACACTTAGTTATTTAGCTTCTATCATTTTACCCAAACTCTAATTTTAACATCATTTCTGGTGTAAATCAAATTTAACCTATCATTTACACCATCCTTGACACCAAAATTATATTTCTCATTAAAAGACTCGTAACGCAATTCCTATACCTATTATAAAAATTTAATAAATCAATGTCCCACCTTAGGGAGCATATTCACCCTCATTACATACATTTATGCCTGAAAGGTGGAAAATTGTTTTTGTTTTCTTCTAGGGTATAGGACCTAGAATGACAATCTTCACTAACTTTCATTCAAGAACGAGCCCTTGAGATCTCAATGCAAAGGAGAAAGATATCTTGCAAGAGGGATGTTCTAGGGGCTAAATGCAAACTAATAAGGGGTTCACCACCAAGCAAGAACTTGGAAAGATAAATGAAATGCAAGATGCAACACTAAACCCTAATTCAATGAAATGATCTACAAAAAGACCTAGAAAAGTAAATGAAATAGAATAGAAAAGCAGTAAGATGAATGGTGTGCCCTTGGAAATGTGGAAATGACTAGAAGGAGCTTTGAAACACTGGAAAATATGAATTTACTATTGACTGGGACTCATTCACCAAGTTGGGTGAATCAGTCCAAAATCTGATTTTTTGTGCGGGAATAGGAATCTACCAAATGGGTATTTGAATCTACAAAAATCTGAATTTTGACTGAAACAGGGACTCATTTGCTAGAAGTGGTGAATCAATTTAGTTAGGGTTTTCTAAAGCTTCAAAGTTTGATCTTTCTCTCCTTTGTTTTCTATGTCCTTCCTGATTGATTTTCAGATCCAAAACCCTGATTTACAACATCTAGGTGTTCTCCAATGTTCTTCGAGGCTTAATGACAACTTTGACAACTTTGAATGATTTGACAACTTTTTCTCCAATCTTTCTCCATAGAAAATATGATACCTAGATAAAACCCTATCAATGAAGTGTTTCAAACATGTTTGAGATGGCTCTAATGGATGTAGATCTTGACTCTTGCTTAAAGGCGATAGATCTTGAATGAAATGCTTGCTTGAATCATAAAATCCTAGATCACAATTGTTAGCTCAAAAACAAACATGATGCATGAAATATTTGACATGATTATTGATGCTTGAATATTGCTCTAAAATTCTTGGTAATTCTACCCTTGAATTCTCTTGAATGCTCTTGTGAATGCTTGAATGCTCTTGAATACACTTGTGAACTTGAACTTTCTATAATGATGAATACTTGAATGCATGGGGTGAAAATGAGTGAAATAACCTTTTATTTATACTTAATTATGTAAGAATTCCCAAAATTACAACACTACAAGCCAACATCAGATCTAGGAGAATAAAATGCCACCAAAAATTTGAATTAATTTTAATTTTGGGCCACATGAGACTCATTTGCCCAAGGTAGCGAATAAGTCCCATTAGGAATAATGTGTGGGACCATTTTTAAAAATGCTTGGAAATGTGTGAAACCACGTTCGAGACCCAAAAACCTAGGTGGGACTCATTTTCCCAAGGTGGCAAATGAGTCCCAGATCACTAAATCTGGGGCCATTCAAGCTTGAAACACCTGAATTATGATTGGCTAATGATTTGTGTCGAGATTATCCTTGAAAAGATGTAATAAATGAGGATTGTGGATGCAAAATAAAGCCAATTAAAACATAAGAAATCCCAATTATTAATAAAAACCCTAGAAAAGTGTGAAAGTGTGTTGCAACACTTTACAACACTTTAAATAAGGCAGAATTAAGGTTTATTTTGATTAAAAAGAGGTTTATTAGGTTTAGTTAATTAATAAAACCTTAGAAAAGTGTGAAAGTGTGTTACAACACTTCACAACATTTTAGTAACGTACCATTTAAATTCATTAGTTCACAAGGGCCTGAGACCTAATGTGAATGCGTCAACTAGATTACAACACTAAATCAAGGCAACATTAAGCTCAATTAAGCAAGGCGGGCCCAAACAAGTGTGAAAATTTACCCGATGACATTTTTCAACACTACATTTAGCCCCCACTTTAGTGAAAGGATTAACTTGCTTCAAAGTTACACTAAAGTAGACAAACATGCATCAATAGGGGTCCAAGTGTACCAATATTGGTAAGATGGGATGACAACGATCGAGAGGGATGATCAAGCCCCTAGGATCAAGATCCCATGATGAACCAACATAGGTACAAAATAACACACATGAAAATGATATAAAGAGCGGCAAAAAAGTACAAGCATATGTTGTCAAAGACAAAAAAGAGAAAAGGTAAAATAAAATAAAGGATTCAGATCAAGCTTCGACCATTGTCCATTGCGATGTGGATCAGGTCTAGGTTATTTATCTAAAAAATTTAAGCCACCTTTGAGGCAACGAAACTCCTAGTTGTTCGTTAGGTGAGGATCTGAAAGAGGTGAGACACATACACACACGACCGGTATGCACTCACACTCACATGCGAGTGGCTATGGGTAAATTCATGCTTCAGTCAGGCTTCCCATCAAACCATACCAAAGTTATACCTCATGATAACTTTAATAAGGTGCCACACAAAATGATTTTCGAGCTTCATGAGACAAGAATACTTTGTATGCTTGGAGCTCATGAACAATGGACTTTGAGCTTCATGAGGCAAGCAAAAATTCATATGCTTGGAACTCATGAACAAACAAGATGGCTCCATAGGAATGCAAGATGTATTATTCAAGGATTCCATATAAATACAACAATAAGGAATGTTCAAAGGAGTCTTTCTTAGTTCATGTGACGTCTTTAACTTAGGGAACATTGTGCCTAATTTTTCCAAGAGAGAACCAATCAAAGAATCAAACATTCACAACTTAGGTGATGGAGTGTGTCACATCAAACCACTAAGAGGAATATAATATGCTAAGAGGGATCACATTCTTGAAGGATATCATACCCAATGTCATCCACAAAGATAAAAACACATCATATAAGTAAGAAGATTGCACCATGAACCATGAAAAAGAAAAAAATGTAAGAGAATAATGCCAAATGTATGCCCCACTTTAAAGAAACTGCTAAACACCATGTTGTGAGCAATTAATTTAAAGTACCAAATGATAAATGCAAACAAAGAAGACATGAGAGCTAACCTAGAAATCCTTAAGCCAAGTCATATGTTTCCAAGTAAAGCTATGTCACGCAAAAGAAAAGGAAAAGAGAGGGGTTTCCCCCAAAATTAAAACACCAAACACATAAGGGATCTATGGATTTGGGGCAGTATGTTCTTGCTA
Organism: Sequoiadendron giganteum; assembly: GCA_007115665.2. Lineage (NCBI taxonomy): Eukaryota > Viridiplantae > Streptophyta > Pinopsida > Cupressales > Cupressaceae > Sequoiadendron > Sequoiadendron giganteum. The sequence goes on along the minus strand of CM021105.1, from coordinate 657,820,775 downwards.
CAATAATTTTAGGGAGCCCAAAATTGTCATCATTCCCCAAATACTCATAGAATTGGAAGAATGACACAAAGAGAGCAAAAACAAAGAAAAAGCCTTTCAAGTCAATATGGAAGAGACATGAATGTCTCGACACCTTGCATCATCCCCAAAAGGAAAACACAAGAGAAATAAAAGATAAAAATCAAAAAGTAAAATATTGAAGACATAAAGAAGAATGAAGGTACAATTAGAGGAATGTCACAAAGAGAGAGAACATCAAACAAAACTTCACAGGGGATCACATCACGCACATGAAATCACACAAAATAAAAAGAACTAAACTAGTAAGGCACATGTGAGTCAACCTAAAGCATGCCATCCACATCCCAATCATGTTCATTGTATACCGAAGGTGGAAAATTAGCTAAAAGGACAATAGAAAGTGTCGAACTAGGGTCATTACCATGTTCAATACTCTTTTTAGGAGAATTTCCGTTTAAGCTCATGGAAGAGGAAAACAATGTATTCAATTCATTATGCAACTCTTTGTCAATTTTAGCAACCTCATCATCATCATCTACGTTAATCACAATAGAAGGTTGAATGATAATGTCCATGGAAGATTTCAACTCTTGTTGTGGTTGTATTGGATTGTTTTATTTCGAGGTGGAAGTAGGGTCATCATGCATTGCTTCAGTCAAGTTGGATATTTATTTTATTTGTTTAATTCTTCATGTAACCTGTGAGCAAGGGTACGACGTCGACGCCTACACTCTCTAGCACCTTTGTTTCTTTTAGTCCTATTTTCAAGTTGCATTTGTGTAGGAGCGGGTTGGTCAACCATAGGTTTCTTTTCTTCCCTAAGGGGAGGAACGAAAGGAACCACACAAGGTTTTTCAACCACTTTCTCTTTGACTTTGTAAACTTGTTTTATTCTAGGAGGTGTGATGGGGTTGTTTTCACTGTCTCTTGGTATTTTGTAGGGGATAGGTGAAGGATTTGTCTTAGCTTGGTCTTGGTTGTTTTGAATTTCTTTAGGTTCAAGCATGATTTCTTCTAGGATGGTAGGCTTGGTGGTGAGTGGGGACATGTTTCAGAGGGATAGTTTTATTATCTTCTTTGCCTTGAAATTTTGATAAGATAAGAAAAAGAAGTCTTCTCATGGTTTTATAGGTTCTATAGGCTCGGGCCAAAAACAATCTAAGGAAAAATTTCCTTTGGAGGACAAAGTGTTAAAGCCACTATGGTGGAAAGTAAATATTTCATTGTCAAAGGGAAACTTTAAGCATTTATGTATGACTGGAGGGACTATATTCATGGAGAAAATCCATGGATAACCGAGCTTCGCACAAAATTGGTTCGACTGTGGGATGATGGAAAATGAGATTTCTAATGTTTTGGGTCCTATTTTCAATGGTAAGGTGATCAATCCCATTGTAGGGCAAGAAAAACAATTGTGTGTCTTGATCCACACTTTCGGTTTATCATATATATCTGGATAGAGCTCATGTAGAAGTAAGAATTCCTCGGTGATCACGTTCTCTCCACAATTGGGATCTATTAATATTCCATTAATGGGCTTATCATAGATACAACCGGCTATGTAAAGAGGACCATTGAGTGCATGTTTAAGTATGTCATTTTGTGAGAAAGAAATACCAAGAGGTTTTTTAGGTCGGCCCTTATGATGTTGAGTTTCAACCAACGCAACCAAACCATTGAAAGGATTTTGTTCTTGTTGATCGATATCCATAGGACTTTGTTGAGTTGTATCTATGTTTTCATCATCCGTGTCAACATTCATTACATTAGTATTAGTAGTTTCACTAGATTTGAAAAATGAAATACAATGTTTTGGCATGAGGTTGGTAAATATTTTCAAGTTCTGGTTAGGAGGGGAAACAAACTTATTTCCTTGATCACTAACACTTCCAATGGAAAGTCGATTGTAATCAATGAGGTCTTGCACAAGATGTTTAAGACACTTACAATGTTTCGTATAATGTCCATTTTATTAGTGATAGTGGTAATAGATGTTTGATATATAGCTTGAGGGTAAAGGATTATTAAGATCAGGTGTTTTGACAGGAGGCAAGGTAATCATTTTCTATTCTAAAAGTTGGGACATTGTATTATGAAGGGTATCAGGTAAGGGAGTGAATTGTTTTTTTGGGTCCCCATAGCTAAAGGGTATTGTGAATTTACCAATAGCTACTTGGTTATTGAAATTCTGAGTTGTTTGTTGAGGGGGATTAAATTGAAGGAACCATTTTTTCTATTTTCTAAAAGGTTGAGAATTGTTTTGGTTTACGGGCTCAAATTTCTCAGTTCGGCTAGAAGTGGATTTTGTATCTCAACTACTAATTTAATTTTGATAATCATGGAGGGTGGTACACAAGTGCATGAAGGATGGGAATTTCATCATGGTGAGCTTATCTTGAATCTTGCTTTGAAATTTTTCTATGAACATATTTTGAAGATGAGGGTCGGGGACCTTGACGTCTTGCACAAGATGTTTAAGACACTTACAATGTTTTCTATCATGTCCATTTTGTCAATGATAGTGGCAATAAGTGTTTGATCTAAAGATCAGGGGTAAAGGCTTATTAGGGTTAGGTTTTTTGATAGGAGGCAAGGTAATCATTTGTTCTAAAATTTGGGACATTGTATTATGAAGGGTATCAGGTAAAGGAGTGAATTATCTTCTCGGGTCCCCATAGCTAAAGGGTATTGCAAATTTAACAATAGCTACTTGGTCATTAAATTTCTAAGTTTTTTTTTGAGGGGGATTGAATTGAAGAAACCTTTGTTCTATTTTCTAAAAGGTTGGGAATTGTTTTGGTTTACAGGCTTAGATTTCTCAGTTTGGATAGAAGTGGATTTTGTATCTTGATTACTAACTAAATTTTGATAATCATGAAAGGTTGTACACAAGTACATGAAGGACAATAATTTCATCATGGTGAGATTATCTTGAATCTTGATTTGAAAATTTTCTATGAACATCTTTTGAAGATGAGGGTCGGGGACCTTGACATCAATTTGGGCATAAAGTGATTGATAGTGTGAGATAAAGTTAGTTATCTTTTCATCTTCTTTTTGTGTACATCTCATCAAATCGGTCAAGGTCATCTTAGGATTCATATCCACTTGGAAATGGTTTACAAATTCCTCAACAAGTTCATTGAATGAATGAATTGAGTTGCTCGGTAAAGAAGAAAATCATTCCAAGGTAGTATCTTTCAAGGACCTAGGAAAAAGCTTAGCCAAAAGTTTATCATCAAGGATAAATTCACTACATAAGGGAGTATAAGCATTAAAATGGTTTGAAGGATCTCCCTTTCCTCCATATTTATGAAGTCTAGGCACATCTACACCTTGTGGCATTAGTGTTTTCAATATCTTCAAGGACAATGGACTGCTTTTGACATAATATGTAGGTGGACCATTTTGATTTTGGTTGATGGTAGAATTTTTTTTTGAAGGGATGAAACGGTTTGGAAGAGTTGATTTAGGAGAGGGTCATTACTTGTGTTATGAGATGGAAGTGAAAATGGTGAAGGGGTGTATGTTTTCAAGGGACAAGTGAAAGGAATGTTTATAGGTGGTAAGGTAGTAGGAGATATAACATGTGATGCCACAAAGGTACTATGGATGCTAGAGTAAATACCCAAAGAATGAATCACATTACTAATTTCTTGCATTGTTGCTATGATTTGAGGATTGGTATAGGTAGGTATTGAGATAATTGTTTTGGGAGGATGAATTTGAGTTCCTCCTTGGCTTGTGACATTGTTTGTAGGTAAAGGACAACTAGTGGTTGAGGTGAGGTGTTTTCCAAAGATTTAAACTATGTTTTTCATAAGGTCAAGTCCATATTCACTTTCAAGAATGCAGTGAATGCTATCTATAGTAGGGATGGCAATAGTTGAAATGTTGTCATTTTGCACTTGATGTTGTAGGTTTTCTAAGTCTTCATGAATGTGAATTATGATTTCTTGTAGGACATTATCAATCCTTGTTTCAACTTGCATCACACTACTTGAAGGTAAATATTTGTTAAGGGTGTTGTCCATACCTAGTGTACTAGTGTCAATACTAGGAGTGAAAGAGCTAGAAAACCTAAGATCCACAATGATTGTGTTATCGTGGGATGACATGAGTCTCAAACTTTGTCTCACTATAGTATTAGCAATAGGACACCAAATGCTCATGTAAGGGCTACTAGATGCAAGATGAATGCAAATGCAATGTAATCTAAGAACAATGAAATACTTATAACAAAATTTTTGGAAACTAAAATAGAAAGGCAATAACAACAAATAGAAACTTAGAAACAATGCTTTAAATGCCAAAAAATGCAGTGCAAAATCTGCACTATGACTGATTCACCCAAGGTGGCCAATGAGTCCTAATGAGAATTTTTTCAAAAATTTTAGAAATTTTCAGCTTGATTTTATGCTTTTTATGTTTTATGATATGTACCTTAGATGAAAATATAGATTTTTTTTCATTTTCAATGAAATGAGATGCAAAAATTCAAGCTATACGAGCATTCACTAATGAAAAATTAGAAACCCTAGAATGTTAATTAACTAATGCAAACCCTAATGTAATTTTAATGCAAGCAAGATCTAGGATGATAATTCACTCCAAATCAGAATTATGATGTTCTAAATGTAGGTTCACCAAAATGAAAGGTTGAATTTTTTAGTTTTTTTTCTATGGTTTAGGACCTACAATGACAATCTTCACTAACTTTCATTCATGAACAAGCCCTTGAGATATCAATGCAAATGAGAGAGATCTTGCAAGAGGACTATTCTAGGGGTTCCTACAAAATGTAAGGAAGCTAAGGTAGAAGAACAACTTCCTACACTAATCTTGAGAGGAGAATAATGCAAAAATTTTACAAATATTTAACAGTTATAGAAACTTGAATAGAAATAAACATAAATATAATGCATACCATGACATAGTGATTTATGTGGGGAAAACCCTTTGGAGAGAAAAACCCACACTCCAAAAGTCACCCAATATATTATTTAGTAAATCACAAAGATTACAATATACTTGCAGAGAAATCTTCTCATAGGAATATCACCACTCAGAGATCAAGAGACAACGCGACCACTATCAGACTCTCAGAAATCATCACAATCTCTACCATAGTTGTAATAAAATTATCTCATAAAATAGATTCACATTCTAAGGAAAGATAAGCCAACAAAATATCTACCATTAGATCTAAAACCTAATAACGAATGGTTTAGATTTATAATATATCCATTATTTAATGTATGTCGACCATTCTAGAAGTTTCCTAAAAAATTTAACACACTCACATTTTGCTTTGTGTTGCCATTGTATACACCTACTAGTGTAACTATGAAACACATATATATACATACTATCAACAATAAATTGCATATAATTGCAAGGTTGGGAAATTTTTTCCCAAAAAATCTTCCACTTTTCAAACACCTTGCAAGAGCAATGTGAGGGTGTAAACATCGCCTCTTTAATTGCTAGGGGCCAAAAGGCCTCTCTGAACACCACATGAACTTCTTTGTGCTATGTGCAAGCTTAGTTAAAGAATTAGCAACATTCATCAAAGTCTCTACCTTAATCAGCTTCACCCTGCCATCTTCGACCATATCTCTAACAAAACAATATTGTACATCAATGTGCTTGGTCCTAGCATGAAATTTCGAGTTCTTGGCTAGAAATATCGCACTCTGACTGTCACAATAAATTATCACCACACCTTTTTTTATTCCAATATCTAAACACAGTCTCTTAAGTGAAATGGCTTCTTTACAAGCATGAGTAGCTTCCATATACTCTGCTTCAGTAGTGGACAAAGCAACCACAACCTATCACTTACTCATCCAACTAATTGCACCACCAAATAAAGTAAACACATAAGCACTGGTGGATTTTTCTCTATCAACATCACTTCCCAGTTTGAATCCACATAACCATGAATATCAAGGGAAATATCATCTCTATTCATATTATTATGATAACATAAGGAATAATCTGAGATACCCTGCAAATATCTAAAGACTCTTTTAATTGCATCCCAATAAAATCTACCAAGATTAGACATATATCTAGAAAGAACTCCCATTGCTTTTCAAATGTTTGGTCTAGTACAAACCATATCATACATCAAACTTCCAATTATACTCTAGTAAGGAACTCTAGTTCTCATGTCTTCCATCTCTGATGGAGATGCAGGAAAATCTAAAATAGATAACTTTGTTCCACCTGAATAGGAACACACAATGGTCTACAATCCTACATATCAAACCTCTGCAAAATTGAATTCACATACTTACTTTGGCCAAGCCATAGCTTTTTGTTCTCTCTATCTCTTTTAATTTCCATCCCAAGAATGTGTTTAGTTGCACCAAGATCTTTCATTTCAAATTTAGCAGCAAGTTGAGATTTCAATTCTAAAATCATACCTTTCCCTTTGCCAATAAATAACATATCATCAACATATAATGCAATAAACAAGAAACGATCACCATCAATTTTATAATAAACACAATGATCTGATTTAGAACGCTTAAATCCAAAACTCAACACATATGTATCAAATTTTTGGTACCACATCCTAGGACTTTGTTTTAAGCCATACAAATATTTCTTCAATTTGTAAACCAATTTACTTTTACCTTTCACCACGTAGTGCTTTGATTGTGCCATATAAATATCCTCCTTCAAATCACCATGAAGGAAAGCAATTTTCGCATCCATTGACTCAAGCTCTAAATAATAAGAAGTAGCAATAGAAAGAAAAAATCTAATGGATGTAATTTTTGCATCAGGAGAAAATATCTCACCATAATCAACACCCTCAACTTGACAGTAACCTTTCACAACTAACCTTTCTTTGTATTTCTGAATTCTTCCATCTGAACCAATCTTTTTCTTGAACACCCATTTGCAACCAACAGGTTTTCGCCCTTCAGGAAATGGTACAATATCCCATGTATAATTCTAAAGATACCATATCTTCATCCATAGCAATCTTCCATGATTCTGCACCATTCATACCTAGTGCCTCTTCTACTGATCTGGGTTCATCCATGTTAGTATTCAAAGGAAAAATACATCTCCAATCATCAGGTGAATACCTTTTAGGTGGTTGTCTATTCCTTGTAGACCTACAAATAGATTGAGTTGGAGGTTCTTCCTCCTCTTCTAAAGATCCAAATCTAGAAGAGCTCTCCTCAATTTCTTGTCTATCCTTGGGCCTTGATTCAACTTTCTCAAGTGTAGAAGGAAATTGAATCACATATTCCTGTTTATTTTGTTCAGGCTGCAATGTAACAGAAGAAGGCTTAGTTTCTCTAAAAATCAGACTTCTGCTATGTATTACCTTATATGCAACATGATCCCAAAGCTTGTATCCTTTCACACCATAAATATATCCGATGGAGATACATTTTACAACCTTGTTCTCTAAATTTGTTCACTTCTCCTTTGGCACATGTGCATATGCCTCACAACCAAAAACTCTAAGATGTCTCAATGAAGGCTTGTGAGTTGATCATGCCTCTATAGGCATATTATTAACAAGAGTTGATGTAGGAGACCTATTAATCAAGTAATACGTAGTGGCAACAAATTTATCCTAAAACCTTTGTTCTAGACTAGCACCACTCAACATTCTCCTAGCCTTATCCATTAGTGTCTTGTTCATTCTTTCAGCAACTCCATTCTATTTTGGAGAATACATAGTTATCTTTTGTCTATGAATACCACAATCTTTTGTCTAAAAATCACCATCATTATCAGGCCTCAAACATTTTATTTTCTTTTTAGTCTACAACTCAACCATTGCTTTAAATTCTTTAAATTGACTGAAAAGCTTTAGATTTACTCTTTAGGAAATATACCCATGGCCTTCTCCTATAATCATCAATAAATGAAACATAATATGTGGATTTACCAATCAAAGGAACATATACATAACCAAACACATCAGAATGAATAAGATCCAATACACCACAAGATTTATGAGAACTCAAGTAAAATTGAACACGGTTTTGTTTTCCATAAATGCCATGCTCACAAAAATAAAATTCAAGATTACAATTAGATAAACCTTCAGCAAGGTTTTTATTCTTCAAGGTCCTTAGACCATTTTCTTAAATGTGGCCAAGTCTCTGGTGCCATAACATAATTTTCTCTGCATGTAACTTTGTTTCAGAAGAAAGAGCACCCTTGGGTACCCAAAAGCCATGACCATCTGTTGAAGGTGAAACCCTCACTTCTTCCATAGGCTTTCTTTTCACAAAAGTACTATTGCACTCAATAGTGCATGAATCAAGCTTATACAATGTGCCATATTTGACACCTCTAGAAATCACCATAGAACCTCTAACCATTTTGCATCCTGCATCAAAAAATACTACTTGCACAACCGCATGTATTAGTTTTCTCATAGATAACAAATTTCGTGCTAATCTAGGGATATGCAACACACTATTAATCCCTTTTATTCTACCATCAGGAAACTTGATTTTAACTTTACGACAACCAAAAATGTCTAAATGAGAATCATCACCCAAGTACACCTCACCTCCATCAAATTCTTCATATTCAGAAAACCAATCTCTATTAAAGGTCATATGGAAAGATGCACCTAAGCCAATTAACCATGCATCATTACCTACGCGAGTTGCCAAAGCTGCAATGAATTTCTCACCATCTTCCTTCTCAGACTCAAAATTAGAATCAACTTTCTTCTTTTCCTTCTTCTTTTCTTCTTTGCATTCCTTCCAAACATGCCCAAGCTTACCACAGTTCCAACAAATAAATTTGGACTTTCCAGGAGATTTATATCTCCCCCTAGACTTGGATTTCTCACGCTTCTCATTCTTCTTACCTTTTTCCTTAGGTCTTCCATGAAAATTTAGGGCCTCCTTGGCAATGATGGATACCTTCCTCCTCATCTCTTGAAAAATAAAATAACCCACCACATCTTCAGTCTTCAATATAATAGAAGTACTCCCAACAACCATAACAAGAGAACCCCATGAATCAAGCAAAGAACAAAGCAAGATTTGAAATTTCTCCTCCTCATCCATTTTGACACCAACTAATGCCAATTGAGCCACCAACATATTGAATGCTTCCAAGTGGTTTGTGATTCATCCACCCTCTTCCATTCTCAAGGAATACAACTTCTTCCACGAGAAAATCTTTTTCAATAAATATTTGGCTTGATACATCTCACCAAGCTTCTTCCATAGTTTCTGTACAGAGGTCTATGCATGGAAATTAATTAAAATAGAGTCTACAAAGCACAGTTTGATTAGACCCTTGGCTTTATGGTCCATAACATCATGTTGAGTAGCCTGAGTAGGATATGTAGGCCTTGAAACATTCTCATCAAGAACATCCCATAGATCTTGATCTATCAACAGATCCTCCATCTTCAGCTTCCACATTTCAAAATTATTTCCAAAAAAACTATCCACCTCTATTCTCCCTAATGAACTTTCCATCTAAAAATTCCTGCTCCCACTCAAATCTGGATTAGTTCAAAAAAACCAATAACCCACAACTGAAACCAAAAGTGATCAAGCTTTGATACCACTTGTAAGGAAGCTAAGGTAGTAGAACAACGTCCTACATTAATCTTGAGAGGAGAATAATGCAAAAATTTTACAGATCTTTAAAAGTTATAGAAACTTAAACAAAAATAAACATAAATATCATGCATACCATGACACATTGATTTATGTGGGGAAAACCCTTTCAGGAGAAAAACTCCACACTCCAAAAGCTGCCAAATATATTATTCAATAAATCACAAAGATTACAATATACTTGTAGATAAAGCTTCTTACAAGAGTATCACCACTCAAAGATCAAGAGACAACATAACCGCTATTAGACTCTCAAAAATCATCAAAATCTCTACTACAGTCGTAATACAATGGCCTCATAAAATAGAGTTACATTCTAGGGAAAGATAGGGCAACAAAATATCTGCCATTAGATCTAAAACCTAATAATGAACAGTCAATATTTACAATATCCTTTATTTAATGTATGTCGGCCATTCTAGAAGTTTCTTGAAAAGTTAACACACTCACATTTTGCTTTGTGTTTTCATTAGATACACCTATCAGTGTATTTAGGAAACATATATATACATCCTATCAACAATAAACCGCATATAATTGCAAGGTTGAGACACATTCTCCCAACACAAAATGACCTAGAAAAGTAAATGAAATAGAACAAAAAAGCAGTAAGATGAATGGTGTGCACCTGGAAATATGGAAATGACTAGAAGGAGCTCTGAAACACTGGAAAATATGACTTTAATACTAACTAAGACTCATTCGCCTAGCTAGGTGAATCGGTCCAAAATCTGGGTTTCTATGTGAGAACATGAATCTGGCAAATGGGTATCTGAATTTACAAAAATCTAAATTTTGACTAAAACTAGGACTCATTTGCTAGAATTGGAAAATCAGTCCAGTTAGGATTTTCTGAAGCTTCAAAGTCTGATCCTACTCTTCTTTGTCTACTTTTTCCTTCCTAATTGATTTCTGGATCCGAAATGGGTTAATTTTCAACCTGTAGGTGTTCTCCAATGTTCTTCAAGCCTTAATGAGAACTTTGACAACTTTTATCCAATCTTTCTCCTTAGGAAATTTGCAACCTAGACCAAACCCTATCGATGAAGTGTTGCAAACATGTGTGAGATGGCTCCAATGGATATAGATCTTGAATGAAATGCTTGCTTGAATCATAAAATCTTACATCATAATTGTTAGCTGAAAAAAAAATGATGCATGAAATCTTTGACATGATGATTATTGCTTGAATGTTGCTCTAAAATGCTTGATAATTCTACCCTTGAATGCTTTTGAATGCTCTTGTGAATGTTTGAATGCTCTTGAATAAACTTGTGAACTCAAACTTGCTATAAGGATGAATACTTGAATGCTTGGGGAGAAAATGAGTTAAAGAACCTTGTATTTATACTTAATTATGCAAGAATTACCAAAATTACAACACTACAAGCCAACATTAAATCTAGGAGAATAAACTCCCACCAAAAATTTGAATTAGTTTTAATTTTGGGCCACATGGGACTCATTTTCCCAAGGTGGCAAATGAGTCCCATTAGGCATAATGTATGGGACCCTTTTAATTGTTTTTTGGAAATGTGTGAAACCAGGTTCGGGACCCAAAAACCTAGGTGGTACTCATTCGCCCAAGGTGGTGAATGAGTCCCAGATCACTAAATTTGGGTCATTCAAGCCTGAAACACCTGAATTATGATTAGCCAATGATTTGTGTCAAGATTATCCTCGAAAAGATGCAATAAATGAGGCTTGTGGATGCAAAATAAGGAAAATTAAAGCATAAGAAATCCCAATTATTAATGAAAACCCTAGAAAAGTGTGAAAGTGTGTTGCAACACTTTGCAACACTTTAAATAAGGTAGGGTTAAGGTTTTTTTTAATTTAAAAGAGGTTTATTAGGTTTAGTTAATTAATAAAACCTTAGAAAAGTGTGAAAGTGTGTTACAAAACTTCACAACACTTTATAAATATACCATTTAAATTCATTAGTTCACAAGGGCCCAAGACCTAATGTGAATGTGTCAACCACATTACAACACTAAATCAAGGCAACATTAAGCTCAATTCAACAAGGAGGGCCCAAACAAGTGTGAAAATATCCCCGACGATATTTTTTGACACTAAAATGCCATTTTTATATGTATTTGTGTCATTTGGGTATGTGCAGGATCATGATGGGCTAAAAAGTGGCGATATCTAAGTGATATGATGGCCCATATGGTTGACGACTTTTTTTTTACCCAAAATTGATGAAACAAAAAGGGTTTTTAAAGGAGATTATCAGCTTTCCACCAATATAAATTATTCTTTACTTTGAATTAAATAAATAATTATTATTCATTTTCTTTTTGAATTACGACTAAAGTCCTGATTGATAGGCTGATTGAAAAAATCTATAGTTTTCAAATGGTATCACATTTTTTGAATCAAAAATATGCGTCACATTCTATGATTCACACACTATAGGATTAAAAAAAAGAATTTAATTTCATTATGTTTTGATCAAGTTAAGGTGGTCAGACACACGAGCTTTTATATTTTTTAAAAGTTGTAATAAAAAAATCATAATTAATTATTTACTTGGAAAAAAATTACAAAAAAATATGCATCACATCGGGACATGAGTCCTCTACTTATATCTAAAATCTTATAAAAAATATTATTATTTTATTGTGGTTAGGGTGGTCAGACAGACACCTACTTCTTATTTTTCCCTGAAATTTAAGTACTACTGCATTGAAATTTAAGTACTACTGCATTGAAATTTCAAATTTTCACCAAATAGATTTTTAAAATAAATAAATAAACCTAGTAGTTTAGAAACTACATTCAATTTGCTACAGATTCTTTTGTTACGTATTTTTGAAATAATATAGATAACTTATTCAAAATTTTACGTCAAGTTGCCTAACTCCGAGTTTTTGAATTTTATGGCCACTTAAGGGCCTGTTTTTTCCATGATGATCCTACACATACCCATTTCATTATACAATTGCACCATTTCCATTAATATTTATGCCATTCTCATATCCAATTGCGTCGTATTCAGAAACATTTGCACCCTTTTCTCATGATTGCGCCAATTTCAAACACATTCCCACCAAAGGATGGCAAATAATTTGCACAAATGTAGAGAAATTATAACACAATCGAGAAAATATGCCATTCCATTGCCATTTATGCCTCACTTTCCCCAAATGCACCTATCTAAGGTTTGGCACATTTGTCCAAAACCTAGATAAACCTAGCTAATAAATGCATAAAATCATGCAATTGAAAAAGACAAATAGGAAACCTACCTTAGTTGGTGTATCATCCCTCTATCTGTAGTTCCACACTTGCTCAACATAATAATCACCCTTTGGAATTCCTTCCATCTCTCCACAAATTCATCCTAAAAGTCTACAGCTCAACCAATTTCCACAAATCAAGGAGTGCAAATGAGGAGATTCCCCTCCCAACAATTTTTTATACCCCTTAAAATCCTAATTTTTTTCTTGCCCACCATCCCATCCATCTCTCTAATTCATTTTTTTCCCATCTATTTGATTACCATTTATTCTTTTCTTTCATTTTTCAAACACTTTCCATTCAATTCATTTCCTATTTGAGAATTTGTACAAAAATATTTTATAGTTTTTTTGTGAAGTTCTTGAGGAGCATCCCACCTTTATTTTCATCTATTGGGGCAAGCTAGGGCATTTAATCAAAATCTCTATACTTTCTTTGAAGCAATGCTATAAAAATGCATTGTCTCAAAGAGGGGCAAAATGTAGACACTTAAATCTAACTAATGTATTTCTTCCAAAGCATGCCATTTTTCGATCATCTGACTTGCCTAATTCATCTTCAATATTTAATTAAATAATTTCATTATTTGATTAAATTAATGACCATTTTCACTTCATCATGATAATTAAATGATTTTTATAATTATTTTTAATTTTTAATTTCCTCGAACAATTCCACTTTAATTAAATGATTTTGAATTATTTGATTAAATTATCTATTTTTCCGCTATTCATCTATATTGATTAAATAATTAATGTTATTTAATTAAATTACTAATTATTCTTCTTTCCTAAAGTTTAAATTTTAAATAATTCATTATTCAATCACAACTTCTCAAATTAAATAATCTCTTTAATTATTTAATTTATCTAATTATTTCTCAACATTATTTATTCCCTCCTTAGACATGTATTATTTTAAGGGGTAAATGCTTTTGACCCAGAGCTATTGACCGGTGAGGTCACAAACAAGGGACCTCATCTCCAATTTAAATATTTAATAATTACACCCCAATGGGGTTTGAACCTTGATGGAAAGAACACCACAACAACTTAACCATCATACTATGCCACTATTGGCCCCACCTTACACATTTAATTATTAATTACCCATGCATTTCTACCTCACCAGCTGACTAAGACTTACTCTTAGTTCACTCATCAATCAACCTTAGTCCACTCTTTAATCAATTTTAGTCCATTCCCACTCACTGTCGAGTTCACTGCTTAATCAAATTAGTTCACTGAGCAATCAATTCTATCTACTAACCATCAATCCCACTCATCTCCTCAATAAATTCTCTTAACCAATCCATATGATCAGTTAGCTACAATCAAGAGATCAATTAACTCATCATCAATTCCGATCCCTTGATCATTTCAATCTTTCCTTTGATTTGGACCATTGATCAGTATCAACAAAAATCTATAAATTGAACCATCATATCATTCATTCATCTCTCATCGTTGCAAAGAAACTCTACTCATATTTTTGAAGTTTTTTATTCAACGAAATTTGAGAGCATCACCATTAATTCACCTTCTCTCCAAGGTGCAAGATAGGAGGACAATGGAGCTATGCTAAAACATGTTGTATACTATTGTTTAGTTTGTTGCATTTAATTTAATTCAATCTGTCTTATTTTCTTTATTAGTGTGATTTGTTCAAATTTTGATTGTGAATGCTTTTGCTTATTTTCTATTTATCATTCAAATTTGCAATTAGATTTCCAGGTCTACAAAATTTATTTAATTTTTACATTTAGCTCAAAAATTTACATGTTGAATTGATATTTAGCAAATAAAAATAATATTAATGATGCCTTGATAATAGAAAAAAATAAAATCTAACAAAACAACATATAATAAATTATTGCGTCATCCGAAAATTTTATTATTTTTTCTTTCAATTTTTTTACTTTGTTTATGTATTTTTATCTATGTGCATGAAAATGTTTAATTGTGAATGATTTAAGCAATAAAAATCCAACAAACACTTAAGATTAGCCTAAGAAATCTCAAACCAACATAATGAGCCTCTTGTTGAGTAGATTTGCTCAAGATTGTTGTTTGGATGTGTGCTCACTAGAAATTTTAGCAGCATAATGACACTCCAAAATGAAAAATAGCGAGATCTTGATAAAATAATTAAGTAATGGATGTATAGGCTAGGAGGCAAATGGATGAATGTTTGAGTTTTCTTGATGGAGATCAAGGGTTGAGGTGAGAGGTGATCTCTCAACTCACGAGATTGTGCCAAGTGGCACAATGAGATGAGTTGAGAGGGATAAAGGTACTATACTGAGACAAGGCCCATGTGACATGGTACCAAGGCCATGTCACATGTACGAAGGGCCATATACTTGATGTAATGGAGAGGGTTGACCCACTTAATGTGTGGAACCACTTAAGGGGAGATTAGGATTATATTAGAATTAGAGGGCAAGTGAGAGAGTTGGAGGATGGGACATGAGATGAGTGGAAAATAGAAATTAAATAATTATATTTAATTCCTATTTGGAGGAAAGGTTATTTGGGGATTAAATTAAATAAATAAGTGTATTTATTCAATTTAATGGATGAATGGGATGGGAGTAAATAATTAAATGTAATTATTTACTTTAGGCTAGGATTTACAGATAATATAAGATATAGATTAGGATAAAGGTTGAGATAATTGAATAATAATTAAATAATAAATTATTATTTAGTTAATATAGAGGATATGAAATTGGTCAAATTAGGGGTAAACTGACCAAACAAAAGTGGTAAATTTTCAATGTCTACAATTACTATAGAAAAATAAAATAAATTTTGAAGTAAAAACTAAATTAATTAATTTGGTTTAATTTATTTTTCAAAAATGATTTAAAAAATTCAATTAAAAATAAAGAAAAAATGGCCTAAAATCAAATAGTTTTGAGTAAACATTAAAATAGACAATGTGTATGTGGTTTGTATCTATTACTTTTTTATTTATGTATTTTATATATTTTTATATTATTATTAATTAAAATAATCTTTGAATAAAAATTAAGATATTAAAATAAACAATTAAGTTGCCATGATCATGTATCACAACATTTCATGTGTACAAGTAAATTATAATTTTTTCGGTATAGTGAAATTAATTAAAATTTGATGGTGATATATAATTGAATGTAATACTAAAATGTAGATAGGAGATTGTGATGAAAACTAATTAATAGTTTAATAGTAAAAAAGTGAAAATAATAGAAGTTAGAATTTAGGTTGAATTTAACTTTGTTATATTTTATTTATAATTTTTTATGTATATAATTTAAGGTGGTTTATTGTTGAAAAGTTTATTTTTTGAAAGAGATGTTGCAAATGTGAATCTTATAAAAATATGGTTGTATGTCTTGTATTGAAATATAATTAAAAGTGTCTCTTTCAATCTTAATCAAAATATGGAATAGGTTCATATTTATACTACATATAGATTAGATCATGATACATCTTAGACTTTAAAAAAATATCTATCTAATCAAAATGGTTTTCTTTGGACTCAACCTTGGTGACCTAGCTTGTTGAATTTTATACCATGTTATAAATGGAAAGTTTTTAAGACATCAAAATCTAACAACTATTTTGAACTCACTTTGTTTACAATTTTCTTTTTTTTATCACAAGTATTTCTCCATGGAGAAGTTATCAGATCCATCCTCTCACTAGCTATGTTGTGGAGTTGATGTCAAATAATCAACTTTTGAAAGAAAGATCATAGGTTTGAATCTTATAGAAGTAAGGTATATAAGCCTTGCATTGAAATATACTTAGGCATATCCTTCAATACTAGTGGGAGTATGAGTTAATCTTAGGTCATGATATATCTTAAACTAGAAAAAAAAATCAATTCCATTTAATCAAATAGTTTTGTCTCAACTCAACCTTGATGTGTTCACTTGGTTATCTTTTATATTGTGTCTTAGATGACAAGATCATGAGTGTTAACTTCACTATTTATAAACTATTTTTGTCCTTTTCCAATCACAAGTATTTCTCCATAAAAATGTTATCCAATCCATCACCTCACTAGCGACATAAGGGGGTTGACATGAAATAATTAATCTAACACGCCTTCCAAATTATACACCATGTGATGTAAGCCTCATGCGAAATCAAATTCCTACCTTTGCAATCATAAATATTTCTCCATAAGAAAATATATGATCCATCATATCACCAACTATATAGAAAGATTGACATGAAATAATCAATCCAAAGTGTTGTCTGAACTAGGTATACACCATTTGATACAAAATCTCAAGAAAAAGTACTTACAAATATTTTTCTAAAAAAAATGATTTGATCCATCTCCTCACCAACTAAGAGGTTTAACTTAAACTAATCAATATAACATACCTTCTCAAACTTTGCAAGCCCCGTGCAAAAGTGAAACTCATGTCTAATAGAAAAAAACAAAAACTAATAATACATGTAATAAAATTATTGTGCCATGATCCAAACTTTTTTATTATTTTTTATTTTAAATTTTTTACATTATTTCTTTGTTTTATTATTGTGTGCATGGAAATATGTTTAATTATGAATTATTTAAGCAATAAAAACAAAACAAAATACAAAATCAAACAAACACTCAATATTAGGCTAAGAAAACTCAAACCAACATAATGAGCCTCTTGTTGAGTAGATTTGTCGAAGATTGTTGTTTGGATGTGTGCTAACTAGAAATTTCAATAGCATAATGACACTCCAAATGAAAATGAGTGAGGTATTGATAAAATGGTTAATTGGTGGATACATAATATACATGAGGAAAATGGATGAAGGTTTGAGATTGCTTGATGGAGATCAAGGGTTGGGGTGAGAGGTGATCTCTCAACTCATAAGATTGTGCCAAATGGCATAATGAGATGAGTTGAGAGGGATAAATACCTACTATAATGAGACAAAGCCCATGTGGCATGGTACCAGGCTATTTCACATGTACAAGAGGCCATGTGCTTGATGTAATAGGGAGGGTTGATACACTTAATCATGGATTACATGTGTGGAACCACTTAAGGGGAGATTAGGACCAGGTTATAATTAGAGGGAAAGTGAGAAAGTTGGAGGATGAGACATGATGTGAGGAAAATAGGAATTAAATAATTAGATTTAATTCCTATTTGGACGAAAGGGTATTTGGGGATTAAATTAAATAAATAAGGGTATTTATTCAATTTAACAGATGAATGGGATGGGGGTAAATAATTAAATGTAATTATCTACTTTAGGCTAGGATTTAGGGATAGTCAAAGAAATAGATTAGGATGAAGGTTGAGATAATTGAATATTAATTAAATAATAAAAGATTATTTAATTAATATAGAGGATAGGGATTTGGTCGAATTAGGGGTAAATTGACCAAACGAAAGTGGTCAATTTTTGGTGTCTACAATTACTATAAAAAAATAAAATAAACTTTTGAAGTAAAACCTAAAGTAATTAATTTGGTTTAGTTTATTTTTCAAAAATGATTATAAATAAGTAAAAAATTACCTAAAATAAAATAGTTTTGAGTAAATATTAAAATAGATATTACATATGTGGTTTGTATCTATTTACTTGTTTATTTAAGTGTTTATATAATTTTAACATTATTATTAAAATTAAAATAACCTTCTAATAAAAAATAAGATATTAAAATAAATAATTAAGTCCTCATGATCACGTATCACAACATTTAATGTGTACAAGTAAATTATAATTTAATAGTTTAATAGTACAAAAGTGAACATAATAGAAGTTATAATTTAGGTTAAATTTGACTTCATTATATTTTATTTATATTTTTTATGTATATTATTTTTTATGTATAGAATTTAAGGTGGTTTTTTCTTGAAAAGATTTTTTTTTGAAAGAGATGTTGCAAATTTGAATCTTATAGAAATATGGTTGTATGTCTTGTATTGAAATATAATTATGTGTCTCTTTCAATCTTAATTAGAATATGACAGAGGTTCATATGTATACTACATATAGATTCGACCACGATACATCTTAGACTTTAAAAATAAATTGTTTAATCAAAATGATTTTCTTTGGACTCAACCTTGATGACCTAACTTGTTGAATTTTTATACCATGTCATAAATGATATTTTTGTAAGACATCACAATCCAACAATTGTTTTGATCTCACTTTTTTTACAAAATATTATTATTTTTTATCGTAAGTATTTCTCCATGGAAAAGTTATCGGATCCTTCCTCTCACTAGGTACTTTGTGGAGTTGACATGAAATAATCAACTTTTGAAAGATAGATCATAGGTTTGAATCTTATAGAAGTAAGGTATGTATGCCTTGCATTGAAATATACTTAGGCATCTCCTTCAAGACTAGTGGGAATATGAGGTAATCTCATATAGTATACCACCTATGAACTAGATCATGATATATCTGATAGGGTAGGGTTGGATGGAACACTCACTGTTCCATGCTCTGGATCCTTGTTTGCAAGATTTCCTTGGTGTATTTCTTCACCACCTGAACCTTTAGGACCTTCCTCATATCTAGGTGCCCCCTAGTTCTCCTGGCCAACCCCACTATCATGACAAATTCAGCTTACCAAGTCAAACTTGGTGCACTACCTCTAGCTCTTCCTTAGCCCTTAATCTACCCTAAAGGCTAACCTGTCCGCAACACTCAATTGATCTTTGTAGGGGTGTAGAGATGCCTCCAATAACTTCAAACCATCCTCCTAGGGTTCTTGAAAGTTCACCAAACTCCATCTTTTCATCACTCTCACCAAACCCTCATTTAGGGTTAAAAAGGCTACTAGCCAAGAGCCCCAATTAGGTTTCCAACTCCGAGAAAACTGGTTAGAACTCTCAAGTCCTCCAAAGACCACCCAACCTTTCCTTGAGCTTCCTAGGGTACATAACCATCTCTCAAAGATTTCAGGGGTCCTAAGTCTCCACTGCCCGTACAACACTTCTAAACTGAAATTGTTCAAGAACCTAGGTTTTGAAGGTCTTTTCCTGTCTTCTTTGCAGACCGTTGAGGTTCCTCTCACCAAATGAACTGATGGAGTCTCCTCAATGTTTCCACATCTTGATAACCATCACACCTTCCTTCTTCAACAAGAAGTTTGCTTTGAACGGACACCCTTGCACTTAATAGTGCTTTGCACTTACTGTCTTTCCTAGCCGGGCATTGTCAAGCTCGCCTAGGAGAAGACTTTCTCCATGTTTCCATGACTCTCGACCACTCCTAACCCTATACTATATACAGACATGGAGCCTAACCACAGTTCCCAAGGGCCCGTACACAAGTATAGTGGGAAAGTAATTAGAGCTCCATCTTTTACAGGCTGATTGTCAGGTCAATATCTAAAAGAAAACAACAAAATTTAAACACACAACACCTACAAATTGATCACACACCCTAAATACTACCACACAAACTTAGAGCACAATTTACACCACGACCTACAACTAATTACAGAGCCATGATCACTCCTAACCACTGGTATTCAAGCATAACACAGGAAATTACACAATTCTATCACTGTCCTCATTTGTATTCATGAAATCTTAAGCATAACAAAAGCTACCAACCTTTCTCACAGGTCGAAGCACACCATAAATAGGCTCTCCAATTCAGTTAAGCTTGAGCCTAACTGTTCCTTGAACATTTGTGGCTTTCCATAGGCCTTATTTTCAAAATTTTAAAGAAAACTATCACCTAGGAAGGTCTACAAGGTCATAAATCATCTTTGTAGCCAAACCCCAATCTAGCAAATGGTCAACATGACCTTAATGAACATGACACAAGTTGTCAAATGCCTCTAAGGTACAAATTCAAGGAATGGAAGGAGTTTGCTACTTTTGATCCAAAACAAATTGTCAATTGATGACTTTCTAGTTAACTCTCCTAGATGCACTTTGGGGTGCTCCTGCACCAATATCCTCAACTAGAAAAAAGATTCAATTCCATTTAATCAAATAGTTTCGTCTCAACTCAACCTTGATGTCTTAACTTGTAGGTTACTTTTATACTTTTGTCTTAGATGGCAAGATCATGAGTGTTAACCTCACTCTTTAAAACTATTTTTGTTCTTTTCTAATCACAAGTATTTCTCCATAAAATGTTATCCAAACCATCACCTCACCTGTGACCTAACGGGGTTGACATGAAATAATCAATCTAACACGCCTTCCCAATTATACACCATGTGATGCAAGCCTTACGCAAAATAAAATTCCCACCTTTACAATCATAAATATTTCTCTACAAAAAAATTATATGAGCCATCATATCACTAGCTATCTAGAAAGATTGACATAAAATAATCAATCTAAAATGCCGTCTTAACTAAGAATACACCATTTGATACAAACCTCATTGAAAAAGTAAAACTACAAATATTTTTCTATAAAAATAAAATGATTTGATCCATCTCCTCACCGACTAAGAAGTTTAACTTAAATTAATCAATCTAACGTACCTTCTCAAACGTTGCTAACGCCCGTGCGAAAGTAAAATTCCTGTCTATTTCGTTGCAAATTCACATGAAACTTTCTAGACTGAAGAATTTTCTGGGTGTTTACTCCTAAAACGATGAATAATTGAGGAGGTTTAAAAAGATACGTAGAAATTTAATAAGAAGAGGACAGTGATTTGAGTATATGAAATTGCCAATACATGTGAAAATGATAGCCAGGTGAAATATATTGAATAGCAACTAATATACCAGTTAGTCTAAGTTTACTAAGGTAAGGAGGAGTTATAAAGGGTTTTTTAGAGTTGAATTCTTGATTCATAATGAATAGGTGTTACAAAATTAAATGTAGGTGTTTAAGTTGTAATCAGTTTTATGGTTGTAAATGGGATTAAAACATAATTATTTAAGTTCTTTTGAGTTGTTTTAAAGAAAATTTATGTTAAAGTATAATATAATTATTGTTTAAAGTGAAGATTGTTAAAATTTAGTAATTTTTTGTTAATTTTTTATATTGATATACACAATAGAGATTATAAGTATGTACATTTTATATTAGTGAATAAATCACACTTACAACATGTTTTCAATAATGTATATATGAGAGAATGGTAGAATGGTAGAATGTTAATGTCAATATGGGAAGGATGGTTGAAGGATTATTTTTGATGCAATACAAGGCTTCTTTGATCCCTATAATGTAAATGATAATATAACTAGAGCTCATAAAATCGAGGAAAAAAACAATGATTAAGGAACAATCATTTGCATGTCTTACTTCAATTGACAGCCCCAAAAATTGAAGTAAATAAGTCCAAAGGGTTATGCTTTAACTATGACAATAAATATATTAGCAGACATAAATGTACATAAATGAAGTTATTCTACTTTGAGGGGTCGCCAAACATGGTGTAGCATAAATCATAATAAGAAGATAAGAAAGAAGAGACATATATTAATGAATCATATTTTTCCATGCTTCATCTAGTATTATTACACCTCAAACACTCAAGATATAGGGATTTATGAAAAAACAAAAGATAACAATATTGATTGATGTAGGTCCAGTACCCCCAATTTCATTGATAGAAAATTGAAAACTCATATAATTGCTTCATTTACTAAATTATTTTTCCTTAAGTTATGATAGTAGAGGGTGGTGTAGTTAGTTGTTAAAATAATTTCCATTATATGAAGATAGAAATGATGATTATCATTTATAAAGCACCATGTTTTCAATGCTAATGGGGAAAGAACAAATGAGGTTTTGAGAGTACAATGGCTCACTACTTAAGGGACCATTGAGGTGAACTTATAAAACGGTTTCATTAGGTTTCAATAAAAAGGTCAAAGAATACAGTTGAGAACATTGTGGAAAAAAATTCAAAAGTGGTTGGTTCCCACCTAATTACAAAATTGTTAAGAAATAGGTCTTCAAAACTTTTTACTCAATTATATTTATTAGAGGGTAGGCAATTACCATCAACACCACCAACATAATTTCAAGGTATTATGGATAAACACTCATGACATATTCATAGTATGTTTAAAGTTATTCCTCCAAATTAAGATTATGGTCACACTCTCCAACTCATTCTAGGGATCCACAACCCAACATTAGGCCGTACAACTACATGTACATACAAAAAAATGCAATTGAATGTATGGCCTTGGAAATTATCAAGGAAAATATTAGTTACCATAGACAAGGTGCATATTTTTCTCTAGTGATTGTTATTCATAAGAAGGATGATTATTGGAAAATGTGCTCAAACTATCATGAGCTCAATTCCCGGTATTAAATATAAGTTTCCTATTCCTATTGTTAAAATTTTCTTAATTAATTTAATGGTGCTACATGTCTTTACCAAACGAAATACTATATATATTTATCATCAAATAAAAATTAGAGAAGATGGCATACTAAAGACTACCTTCAACACATATGAAGGGAATAATTATTATTTATTTCATTATGATCTTATAACTTCTCCTATATTTTAGGGTTTGATGAATTAAATTTTCAAACCAACTTGCATTAATTTTATTACTTTTCTTTGATGGTATGCTCATTATTAACATGACTTAGGAGTAACATCTTCAACATGTAGATCTAATACTATAGTAATTGAAACATAAACTTTTTTTGCAAAATCTTCCACATGTTTATTTGACATACAAGAGATGGAATACTTAGGTCGTGCACATATTTAATATAAGATGGGTTAATGTATATTTGATTAAGATCACAATATATTCAATTAGGAGATACATACAATACTAAAAAATCTATGAGAATTTGTATATCTTGCAAGATACTATATATAGTTTCGAAAAAATATCAGTGAACCAATGCCCCCAGCTTATGGTTTTGTTAAAAAATGACTACTTCTATTGGAATGATTAAGAAACTAAAGTCTTCATGCAACTAAAACAATCCATGTGCACCACCATAGTTTTATCTACTTTTGACATTACCAAACACTTATTTAATATGTGATGCTTCAAGGTATCGATCGTGTTCCTTATGCTATTGAAGTTGGTAGTCTAATGTATGTTATGGAGGGTATGTCTCATGTTCCTTATGCTAATTCAATTAGTAGTATTAGTAGGATTATTATGTGTAGGATTTTATGGTGAACTCGTCAACACTCCATGATCACTTGCAAGATAAAATAACTTCCACAATCTAGAGAAATTGAAAAAATATCATGCTACGATTATGGATGCAAGATTGCTAGATTGAATTGTTGGATTATACATATGGTGCCTTTATTATATAGACAAGGTGTGATGAAGTGCCAATATTAAATGATTGTGTCATTATTAAATGACACAAGTCAACATTAAATGATCTAGGACTCTAATATTTAATAGAAGCTAAAAAGATAAAATATTACCTAAACAACTTAAATATGCCTAGGACCTAAGTGGAATTAACATGTAAATATGACCTAGATAGGTAAAAAACCTATTTACACCAACACCTCCCTTAAGTACAAATTAGGGAGTACTTATGAAAATGACACAAAGATGGATACCGTCTATGAGACCATGTTAGGTACCCATGTACATATGCAAATACAGTCTCTCATAAATGGAGAAAAGGAGAAAACCAAGTGGGACATAACTCCTACCTAAAAGAGAGATGAAGATACAAAATTCTCCCAATCATTCATGAGAAGGAAAAAAACCTATACAAGGAAAAAGACCCCTCCATAAGAGAGAAGAAGAGAGACCATGCAACCTCACCTTAATGTAGTGTCTCCTGCAAAGATGATAGATGTTAGATAATGAATGTTGAAGATGATCCATGACTGTCGAACAATGTTCCTCCCCTTGGGAAGAAATAAAACCAAGATGGTATGCAGGATGTATTCCCATTCCTAAAGGAAGATGCAAGAATAAGGATGATAGGTTATGTATTTGAAAAATTCTCAAGTGTCTCCATGTTGATATTGAAAGGTGTCTCACTCCAAACAAGCATTTTAGGCCACACTAGTGAAGAAGACAATCCAAAATATCTGAGAAACGATTGTAGAACACAATTCAAATACAAAGATACCTTCTTTGAAGATAAAGAAGCATCCTCCAAAGGTTATCCAAATGAATCCACACTCATGTAAAACTAAAAAAGGATTCAATCATGTAGAGAATGAAAAAGAGGGTCAGAGTGTTCCCTCGCAAAAAATGAAGAAGGATGTACTCTTCATCAAAGAGAAAATGAATGCAATCAATGATATCTCCCAAATCTGAAATGTACAACTCAAAAAAAAAAAAGAAATTTCTATCAAGTACTTGTCTCATGTAGCCATCTTTGGAAGATGATGAATTTCTTGTTGCATTGAACCACAAGAATCCAAAACTATGAAATCAAAATCATCCTTAGGTACAATAGTAGATGAAGGAGATGAAACATTAGAACATGTCACTTGATCTTCAGAAGATGACAGTATACCAATATTTAAATGACCATACCGAATCTCCTCAAGAGTGTCCACATGAGATGCCTCAATGTGAATCATTAGGAGAAAAATGTGAGGTGTAGATATTGTATTAGTGATCAACTTCCCAACTGCAACTATATATCTTCTATGCAAATCATGCATTATGACAAAATTGGGTGTGAACTTAACACTCCTACCTAATCCAGCATGTTTGATCTAATAGATAGAAAGGATATTGGTTGACAATGAAGGAACACAAGGACCATCATTAGATCCTCCATCATCTATGTCAATGGATCCCTTCCCACAAACACACATATATGTGTTTTTAGCCATTAGTATGGGTGGTGATGAGAAAGTATTAAATAAAGTGAACATACTCTTTGATGAAGCCATGTGATGTGAGGATCCTAAATTGAGTAACCACCTCTCTATCTTAGAATCTACAAGTGCAACAAGTTCTTTCCCCTTGGGTTTATCAAAATTTAATGGTGAAGAAGAAGATGAACCCTTTGATGATGAAGAAGAATTAATTTGAGCCTTCTTACGAAGATGCTTCAACTCATCAATCTATTTTGAATAACATTGATGTTCATCATGCCATGATTTCTTCCAATATGTACAAGTAGGCCTCTCCTTCTTAGATGATTTCCCTTTTGATTTTCATCGAAGCATGAATTATTAAAAAGAGCACCATAATTCTGGAGGACATTATCAACTCCCAAAGATTACCTTCATGACCTAGCTTGTCTCTTTCAATCTTAATCAAAATATGAGATAGGTTCATATTTATACTACATATAGATTAGATCATGATACATCTTAGACTTTAAAAAAAAATCATTTCATCAAAATGGTTTTCTTTGGACTCAACCTTGATGACCTAGCTTGTTGACTTTTATACCATGTCATAAATGGAAAGTTTGTAAGACATCAAAATCTAACAACTATTTTGAACTCACTTTGTTTACAAAATATTTTTATTTTTTATCACAAGTATTTCTCCATGGAGAAGTTATCAGATCCATCCTCTCACTAGCTATGTTGTGGAGTTGACGTGAAATAATCAACTTTTGAAAGAAAGATCAGAGGTTTGAATCTTATAGAAGTAAGGTATATAAGCCTTGCATTTAAATATACTTAGGAATCTCCTTCAATACTAGTGAGAGTATGAGGTAATCTTAGATCATGATATATCCTAAACTAGAAAAAAAATCAATTCCATTTAATCAAATAGTTTTGTCTCAACTCAACCTTGATGTCTTCACTTGGTTACTTTTATATTGTGTCTTAGATGACAAGATCATGAGTGTTAACTTCACTATTTAAAAACTATTTTAGTCCTTTTCCAATCACAAGTATTCCTCCATAAAAATGTTATCCAATCCATCACCTCACTAGCGACCTAAGGGGGTTGACATGAAATAATCAATCTAACACACCTTCCAAATTATACACCATGTGATGTAAGCCTCATGCAAAATCAAATTCCTACCTTTGCAATCATAAATATTTATGCATAAGAAAACATATGATCCATCATATCACCAACTGTATAGAAAGATTGGCGTGAAATAAGCAATCCAAAGTGTTGTCTGAACTAGGTATACACCATTTGATGCAAAACATCATGAAAAAGTAAAATTAAAAATATTTTTCTGAAAAAAAATGATTTGATCCATATCCTCACCAATTAAGAGGTTTAACTTAAATTAATCAATCTAACAAACGTTCTCAAACTTTGCAAGCCCCGTGCAAAAGTGAAATTCCTATCTAATAGCAGAAAACAAAAACTAATAATTGTAACATATAATAAAATTATTGCACCATGATCCAAACTTTTTATTATTTTTTCTTTTATTTTTTTTACATTATTTCTTTGTTTTATTATTGTGTCCATGGAAATATGTTTAATTATGAATTATTTAAGCAATAAAAAACAAACAAAATACAAATTCAAACAAACACTCAATATTAGGCTAAGAAAACTCAAACCAACATAATGAGCCTCTTGTTGAGTAGATTTGTCAAAGATTGTTGTTTGGATGTGTGCTGACTAGAAATTTCAATAGCATAATGACACTCCAAGTGAAAATGAGTGAGGTATTGATAAAATGGTTAATTGGTGGGTACATAATATACATGAGGAAAATGGATGAAGGTTTGAGATTTCTTGATGGAGATCAAGGGTTAGGGTGAGAGGTGATCTCTCAAGTCATAAGATTGTGCCAAGTGGCACAATGAGATGAGTTGAGAGGGATAAACACCTACTATAATGAGACAAGGCCCATGTGACATGGTACCAAGGCTATGTCACATGTACAAGGGATGATGTGCTTGATGTAATAGGGAGGGTTGATACACTTAATCATGGATTACATGTGTGGAACCACTTAAGGGGAGATTAGGATTAGGTTATAATTAGAGGGCAAGAGAGTTGGAGGATGTTACATGATGCGAGGAAAATAGGAATTAAATAATTAGATTTAATTCCTATTTGGACGAAAGGGTATTTGAGGATTAAATTAAATAAATAAGGGTATTTATTCAATTTAATAGATGAATGAGATGAGGGTAAATAATTAAATGTAATTATCTACTTTAGGCTAGGATTTAGGGATAGTCAAAGAAATAGATTTGGATGAAGGTTGAGATAATTGTATATCAATTAAATAATAAAAGATTATCTAATTAATATAGAGGATAGGGAATTGGTCGAATTAGGGGTAAATTGACCAAACAAAAGTGATCAATTTTCGGTGTCTACAATTACTATAAAAATTAAAAAAAATTGAAGTAAAACCTAAAGTAATTAATTTGGTTTAGTTTATTTTTCAAACATGATTAAAAAAAAATCCCTAAAATAAAATAGTTTTTAGTAAATATTAAACTAGATAATGTATATGTGGTTTGTATCTATTTACTTGTCTATTTAAGTGTTTATATAATTTTAACATTAAAATAACCTTCTAATAAAAATTAAGATATTAAAATAAACAATTAAGTTGTCATGATCATGTATCACAACATTTCATGTGTACAAGTAAATTATAGTTTAATACTTTAATAGTACAAAAGTGAACATAATAGAAGTTAGAATTCAGGTTAAATTTGACTTCGTTATATTTTATTTATATTTTTTTATGTATATAATTTAAGGTGATTTTTTGTTGAAAACTTTATTTTTTGAAAGAGATGTTGCAAATTAGAATCTTATAGAAATATGGTTGTATGTCTTGTATTGAAATATAATTAAGTGTCTCTTTCAATCTTAATCAGAATATGAGATAGGTTCATATGTATACTACATATAGATTAGAGCACGATACATCTTATACTTAAAAAAAAATCGGTTTAATCAAAATGGTTTTCTTTGGACTTAACCTTGATGACTTTTTATACCATGTCATAAATGACATGTTTGTAAGATATCGCAATCCAACAATTGTTTTGAGCTCACTTTGTTTACAAAACATTTTTATTTTTTATCACAAGTATAATTTCTCCATGGAAAAGTCATTAGATCCATCCTCTCACTAGCTACTTTGTGGAGTTGGCATGAAATAATCAACTTTTGAAAGAAATATCATAGGTTAGAATCTTATAGAAGTAAGGTTCGTATGCCTTGTATTGAAATATACTTAGGTATCTCCTTCAAGATTGGTGGGAGTATGAGGTAATTCCATATAGTATACCACTTATAAACTAGATCATGATAAATACTAAACTAGAAAAAAGATTCAATTCCATTTAATCAAATAGTTTCATCTCAACTCAACCTTAAATGTCTTCGCTTGTTGACTTTTATACTGTGTCTTCGATGACAAAATCATGAGTGTTAACCTCACTATTTAAAAAGTATTTTTGTTCTTTTCCAATCACAAGTATTCTTCCATTAAAAGGTTATCTAATCCATCACCTCACCAGTGACCTAAGGGGGTTGACATGAAATAATCAATCTAACACGCCTTCCCAATTATACATCATGTGATGCAAGCCTCATGCGAAATCAAATTCCCGCCTTTGCAATCATAAATATTTCTCCATAAAAAAATTATATGATCCATTATATCACCAGGTATCTAGAAAGATTGACATGAAATAATGAATCTAAGATACAATCTCAACTAGGTATACATAATTTGATACAAACCTCATGAAAAAATAAAATTACAAATATTTTTCTATAAAAGATTGATTTGATCCTCTCCTCGCCAACTAACTAAGAGGTTTAACTTAAATTAATGAATCTAACATACCTTCTCAAACTTTGTAAACCCCGTGCAAAAGTAAAATTTATGTCTAATTCGTTGCATATTCACATGAAACTTTCCAGAGTGAAGAAATTTTTGGGTGTTTACTCTATAAAACAATGAATAATTCAGGAGATTTCAAAAACACGTAGAAATTTAATATGAAATTGCCAATACATGTTGTGAACATGATAACCTAGTGAAATATATTAAATAGCAACTAATATATCAGGTAGTATAAGTTTACTAAGGTAAGGAGGAGTTATAGAGAGGTTTTTAGAGTTGAATTATTATTATAATAGAATAAAATAATGAAAAGTTGTTATAAAATTAAAAGTAGTTGTTTATTGTAATCAATTTTATGTTTTTAGATGGGATTAAAACATGATTATTTAAGTTGAATATTTATGTTAAAGTATAATATAATTATTGTATAAAGTGAATATTGTTAAAATTAGTAATTTTTGTTATTTTTTTATATTGATATACACAATAGATATCATAAGTATGTACATTATTTATTAGTGAATAAATTAGATATAAACTAAATCATATCTATATCATCTTTACAATAATGTACACATGATAGAATGGTAGAGTGCTAATGTCAAAGTGAGAGTTGGTGAAGTGGGCAAGCATGGGAAGGATGGTTGAAGGATTCTTCTCGATGCAATGCAAGATTTTTTAATCTATGCAATGTAAATGATACTATAACTAGAGCTCATAGAATTGAGGAACAAAATAACTAACGATTAAGGATCATTCATTTACATGTTTTACTTCAATCCTATCTCTTAATCATTTTCTCTTTTAACATCAACTCAATTGACACCCCAACAAATTGAAGTAAATAAGTCCAAAGGGTTATGCTTTGACTATGACAATAAATATATTAGGGAACATAAATCTACATAAAAGAAGTTATTTTGCATTGAGGGGTCACCATTTACATGGTGTAGCATAAATCATAATAAGAAGATGAGAAAGAGGAGACATCTATTGATGAACCATATTCTATTGTGCTTCATCTAGTATTATTACACCTCAAATACTCAAGATATAGGGATTTATGAAAAACAAAAGATGACAATATTGATTGATTTAGGTCTAGTACCCCTAATTTCATTGATGGAAAATTGAAAACTCATATAAATTGCTTCATTTACCAAATTACTTTTCCTTAAGTTATGATAGTAGAAGGTGGTATAGTTAGTAACTGTTCAAATAATTTCCATTACATGAAGATAGATATGATGATTATCATTTAGAAAGCACCATGTTTTCAATGGTAATGGAAAAAATAAATGAGGTTTTGTGAGTATAATGGCTCACTAGTTTAGGGACCATTGAGGTGAATTTCTAAAATTGTTTCATTAGGTTTCAATCAAAAGGTCAAAGAATAGAGTTGATAAAATTGTGGGAAAAATATCCAAAAGTGGTTGGTTCCCACCAGATTACAAAATTGCTAAAAAGTAGGTCTTCAAAACTTTTTTCTCAATTATATTCATTAGAGGGTAGGCAATTACCATCAACCCCACCAACAAAACTTCAAGGTATTTTGGGTAAACAGTCATGATATATTCATAGTATGTTGAAAGTTATTCCTCCAAATTTAAGATTATGATCACACTCTCCAACCCAACATTAAGCCCTACACCTACTTGTACATACAAAAAATTGCAATTAAATGTATGACCTTAGAAATTATCAAGGAAAATATTATCTAGCATAGTCAAGGTGCGTATTCTTCTCTAGTGATTGTCACTAGAAGGGTGATTATTGGGAAATGTGTCCAAACTATCATGAGCTCAAGTCCCACTATTAAATATAAGTTTCCTCTTCCTATTGTTGAAATTTTCTTAATAAATTGAATGGGGCTACATGTTCTTTACCAAACCAAATACCATATCTATTTATTATCAAATCAAAATTAGAGAAGATGACATACTAAAGACTACCTTCTACACATATGAAGGGAGTTAATATTTTTTTATTTCAATATGATCTTATAAATTCTCCTACATTTTAGGGTTTAATGAATTAAATTTTCAAACCAATTTGCATTAATTTTTATTACTTTTCTTTGATGATATGCTCATTATTAACAAATTAGGAGTAATATATTCAACATATAGATCCAATACTATAGTTATTGAAACGTAAATTTTTTCTTCAAAATCTTCCACATGTTTATTTGACATACAAGAGATGGAATACTTAGGTCACATAGATTCATAGGAGGGGTTAATGTATATTTGATTAAGATCAAGATAATATTCAATTAGGAGATACATACAATGCTAAAAAATCTATGAGAATTTGTATGACATGTGAAATACTATATATAGTTTGGAAAAAATATCAGTGAATCAATGCCCCCAACTTATGGTTTTTTTTATAAAAAAAAATTCCATTGGAATGATTAAGAAACACAAGTCTTCATGCAACTAAAAAATCCATGTGCACCACCATATTTTTAGCTACTTTGGACATTACCAAATACTTATTCTATATGTGATGCTTTAGGGTATGTATCATGTTCCTTATGCTAGTGAAGTTGGTAGTCTAATGTATGTTATGGTTGGTTTGTCTCATGTTCCTTATGTTAGTGAAATTAGTAGTATTATTGTTAGTAGTATGTATAAGAGTTTATGGTGAACTCCTCAACACCCCAAGATCACTTGCAAGACAAAATAACTTCCACAAGAGAGAAATGGAAAAAATATCATTTTATGATTATGGATGCAAGATTGCCAGATTGAATTATTGGGTTGTACATATGATGCCTTGGTTATATAGACAAGGTGTGATGAAGTACCAACATTAAATGACTGTTTCATTGATACATAGGAGGTTTCTTCCACAGCATGTCAAATTATGATATCGCTATCAGGATTCAACCGTGTAGTTTTCGAGTCAATGAGTTTGACTTGAAAACTACACGGTTGAATCCTGATAGCAATATCATGACTATGTCATTATTAAATGACATGATTCAATATTAAATGACCTAGGACTCTAATATATAATAAAATATAAAAAAAAAATCTTATGTAAACAATTTAAATATGCTTAGGACCTAAGTGGAATTAACATGTAAATAGGACCTAGATAGGTAAAACACCTATTTTCACCAACACACCCCCTTAAATACAACTTAGGGAGTACTTATACAAATGACACAAAGATGGGTCCTAGAGCTACAAGACCATGCTAGATACCTATGTACATATGCAAATACAATATCTTACAAATGGAGAAAAGGAGAAAACCCAATGGGACAAAACTCCCCCCCAAATGAGAGATGAAGATATAAAATCCTCTCAGTGATGTATGAGAAGGACAAAACCTCATACGAGGAAAAATACCCCCTATAGAGAGAGAAAAGCTCGAGACCATGTAGCCTCCCCTCAATGTAGTTTCTCCTACAAAGATAGTAGATGCTCGATAATGAATGTTGAAGATGATCCATGACCATCGAACAACGTTCCTCCCCTTGGGAAGAAACAAGACCAAGATGGTATGCAAGAAGAAGGATTATGGGTGATGTCTCTGAAGAATTCTCAAGTGTCTCCATGTCGATGTCAAAATGTGTCTCACTCCAAACAGGTGTTTTAGGACACACTATCAAATAAGACAATCCAAAATATCTTCTCGAAATGATTGTAGAACACAATCCAAAGACAAAGATACCTCCTCTAAAGACAAAGAAGCCTCCTTCAAATGTTGTCCAAAAGAATCCACACTCATGTCAAATTACAAAGGATGATCATGTAGAGAATGAAAAAGAGTGTCAAAGTTTTCCCTCACAACAACTGAAGAAGGATCATCTTCCTCAAAGAGAAGATGAATGCAATCAATGATGTCTCCCAAATCTAAAATGCAGGACTCACAAAAAATAAATCTAGCAATGTCTATCAAGTACTCATCCCATGCATCCATCTCTAGAAGATGATGAATTTCCTATTGCAGTGAATCACAAGGAGCCAGAACTATGGAATCAAAAGCATTCTTAGGTACAATAGTAGATGAAGGGTATAAAACACCAACACATATCACTTGATCCTCAGAAGATGAAAGTATACCAAGATTCAAATGACCATACTGAATCTCGTCAAGAGTGTCGACACAAGATGCTTCAATGTGAACATCTACCAAATCATTCGGAGAAAAATGTGAGAAGGTGTAGATACTAGATTGGTGATCAACCTCCCAAATGCAACTATATCTCCACTATGCAAATCCTAGATTATGACCAAATTGGGTGTGAAATCAACACTCCTATCTGCTCAACCATGTTTGATCTAATAGATATAAATGTTATTGGTTGAAAATGAAGGCACACAAGGAACATTATTAAATGTTCCATGATCTGGTCCAATGGATCCCTTCCCACAAACACACATATATGTGTTGTTAGCCATCAAGATGGGTGGTGATGAACAAGTCTAAAATGAATCAAACATACTCTTTGATGAAGCCATGTGATGTGACTCTCTTGAATCAAGTAACCTCTCCATCTTAGACTCTACAACTACAACAAGTGCTTTCCCCTTGAGTTTATTAGACTTTGACGAAGAAGAATATGATGATCCCTTTGATGATGAAGAAGAGTTGATTTGAGCCTTCTTAATAAGATGCTTCAACTCATCAATATTTTTGAATAATATTGATTTTCATCATGTCCCAATTTCTTGCAATATGCACAAGCAAGCCTCTCCTTCTTAGATGATCCCCCTTTTGATTTCCATTGAATCCCAAAATTAGAAAAGAGTGCTAGAATTTTGGAGGAAATTATCAAATCCCAAATATCACCTTTTATCAAGACTAGTCTTGGATTTGAAGAAAATAAAAAAATCACCAAAGAAAAGTCAAGTTCTAAGACTTTTGAACTACTAAATAAGATAAATGAAGAAAATACTAAAGGATATGTAATTGATGCTATTAAAGACTCTATCAATAGTAGCACTAAGAAGGAGGGAAGTAATATCCTATAGAAGAATATTATTCCTCATAGAGACAACATTGAAATATTTAGAAGATAATTTGCACCAAGGAAACCTCACATGTCCATGTTCCAATATACCTTCTTTGGTTATTGTTTCTTTCGCAATCAGTTTTGTCATAAGGTAGTATATTATAGAGTTCATGCAAAGAAAGATTTTGGCTTATTTAAAGAGGAAATATAATTCATTTGCTTCTCTAATGGACTATAGAAGTGACTTTGCAAAACACCCAAGATAAAACAAGAAAGAGTATGCTCATGATAGGCTAAAGGAGGAATCTACAAAGTTTGGAAGAAGAAGCAAGAGCATGAAATGAAGAAGAAATCCATTCTTGTGCAAGTAGCACTCCATGTACAAAATAAAGAAAATCAGTGGTACATTGAAAATGGTTTCTCAAGCCACATGACATGGGATAAAATAAAGTTCCTAACTTTGAAGGAAATGAATGGAGGAATTATGAATTTTGGACATAATGCTACAACAAGGGTAATAGGAAAAAAACTCTTATTTTTGATAATGGAAAGAAAAATACTGAAAATATATTATATGTTGAAGGATTGAAGCATAATCTTCTTGGTGTGAGTTGATTGTGTGATCAAGGGAACACTCTCACATTTCATCCTAGTGGTTGTGAAATCGGAAAGACAAGAACAAGGAAACTTTTTGTAGATGCTAGTAGAACCACAAAAAATCTCTATACTCTTAGTGAAGTCAAAGGAGAAAAGTGCTACATGGCACAAGGATATGAGAGCTTGTTGTGGCACAAAAGGATGGAATATTTAAAATTTGACAACATTGTGAAGATCAACAATAAGCAAGCCATAAGGGACATGTCAAAGATAGAAAATCATCCTAATACTATTTGCAAATAGTGCTAGTTTAGAAAGTAAACAAAGGATGAGTTTCAAATCAAAGGAGTGATCTACATCAAATCCTTTGGAACTTATTCATTCTAATCGATGCAGGAGCATCCAATGGTGTAAGGGCAATCTTGCATCACCTAAAAATATCTTTACTTTCATTTATCCTTTTGTAGATGTTGTTACATTTCTGGATACCCTTTTTGTCGAAGTAGAATTCCCAAATTTCAGAACTGCTTTTCTTCTTTTTTTTCTCAACTAATATTTTTATCAAGTGTGAATTTGAAGGCGTGAGGAGGCATAAATTTAAGGGAAGCTTCAGGATAGAAAAATAAGCACTCTAGCGAAAGAATCAGGTTAAGATCATTCCCGATTTGAAAGTTATTCAAGTTTCAGTTTCTGCTTTTTTGCCCTATAAAATCTTTGAAGCCAATTTTGATGTACTTAGAGGCTCCGGATGGGTCCGAAAATTGGCGAAAAACGAAAGCGGTTGGCCTTTAGGCCCCACTTTCACAACTTCATTTTCTTGGGATCTTTTTGAAAAGGTATTATGATTGAAGATCTGATAGTCAGATCTTAAGTTAGGGATTTCGGAAGTTGGTGCATAATTAGAATGTTGTTTTTGGCTCCAAAGGGAGAAAGGGGCTATTTATGGGCTAGTTTATGATTTTTTTCAGTAGTTTTTGGGGAAAGAAGATCACATATTGCGAAAGGGGGAATTTTTGTAGTTTTTGTAATTTGCATGTATTGCAGAACTTGAGGATTTAGGATCCTCTGCATGTAAGAATTTCATTATTCTGAATATAATAATATTCTTTGGTTTTGTGTGTGGATTATAGTGACTTGGGTTGGCACCCTCATCACTAATTTATGTGGGATAATAAGGACAAAAATATTGCAAGGTGAGAGCTATTTCATGCTATTAATTGAGATTATTCTAGGATGACTTGGGTTACATTTCTAAAAGAAAAATGTAAATATTTTGAGAGGTTTAAGGCATTTAAATCTTTCATAGAGAATGAAACTAGGTTAATAACTAAATTCCTAAGATATTATAGAGGAGATCACCTCAAATAAATTTGAAAATTATTGTGAACATAGAATAAGAAGATAATAATTAGTTTCAAGAACTCCACAACAAAATAGAGTTGTTGAGAGGAAAAATAGGACAATTCAAGGAATGAAAAGATCCATGTTAAAAGAATACAAGATTTATAACACTTATGGAAATAATTTGTTGATAATGTAGTCTACGTTCTAAACCAAGCACAAATTAGGGTGAATAATAGCAAAGCACCATATGAACTTTAGAAGGTAAGGTCTGCATCAGTAAAGTATTTCAATTTTTTTGGGAGAAAATGTTATTTTAGGCAAGATGTTGAAGACTTGGGAAAGTTTGATTCTAGGTGTGATGAGGGTATCTTCCTCGGATACTCTTCAAGAAGCAAGGCCTATAGATACTATAACAAAATATTGCACAAAATTGTTGAAAGTGCAAATGTGAAAGTTGATGAAGAAAGGCATCAAAAGGAAATAGTAGAAGAACTTGATTGTCAAAAGAAGATAGTGTCAAAGAAGAAGAAGTAGAGGAAGAAGTTCAAAATGGAGAAATTGAACAAATAAAACCAATGACACCATCAAGGGAACCATACAAGACACCATCTAGATTGTTTTTAAAGAACCATCTATAAAATCTAATCATTGGTGATAGAGATACATAAATTTAGACAAGAAGGAGACTAGCCAGTACATATGAACATGTGAACTTGTTCTTGCTCTCTAAAGTGGAACTCACGAGTTTTGAAAAAGAATGAGAAGACAAGTACTAGGTAAAAGAAATGAAAGAAGAGTTGGATCAAATAGAGAAAAATGAAACTTGGGTACTTTTCCCAAGACCTAAGGACAAAAATTCCATTGAAACTAAATGGGTTTTCCATAACAAGTTGAATTAGGATGGCCAATTTGTTAGGAACAAAGAAAGGCTTTCATGCAAGGGATATGCTCAAGTTGAGGGGATTAATTTTGAATATTTTTTCCCTTGTTGCTCATCTTGAGGCTATAAGGATGTTTTTATCCTTTTCTAGTTTCAATAATTTCAATGTCTATCAAATGGATGTGAAGTCAACTTTTTTAAATGAAAATTTGGAGGAAGAGGTGTATGTTGAATAGTTTGATGGCTCCATCTATTGGAAAATCAAGACTATGTTTGCAAGCTAAAGAAGGCACTTTATGGGTTGAAACAAGCCCCCAAGGCTTTGTACTCAAGACTAGACAAGTATCTACAACAAGAAGGTTTTAGAAGAGGTATTGTAGATAGTAATCTCTATATCAAGAATAAAGGGGGTGACCTATTGATTGTTGTAGTCTATGTGGATGATATCATTTTTTGAAGTAGTAGTGACAAGATGTGTTAAGAGTTTTCCAAGAACAAACGAAAGGAGTTAGAAATATCAATGCTTGGTGAGTTGTCTTTATTCCTCGGATTAAAATTTTCCTAATCAAATAAGGGGATATTTATTTCACAAACCAAGTATATTAAGGAAATTTTGAAGAAATTCAAGATAGAGGGCTACAATCTAGTGAGCACTCCCATGGTTAGAGCATGCAAATTAAGGATGATGAATCTCTTGAGACTAATAAAAATCTATATAAGTCCATGATTGGAAGTTGTAGAGAAGGGGGATCTATTGCTCATGAGTCTCTTGTTTTCCAAGAGAATCCCAAGGAAAGAACTACCCTAAAATACCTCAAACTTAGCTTAATCGAATTGGAAGGCTGAATGAAGAAATTGCAAAGAACATAATATCAGAGATGACTTTTAGGCAAACTGCTTTGAAAACTAAAAGAGAAGAATTAGGAGATCCCAAACATAGAAGGGGTAGCTCTCGGGAAAAGGAAAATAGTGCGTGATCAAGACGCCAGTGTGGCACATTCTAGTCCTAGAAGGGCATTGGCATCCAATACAGAAAGAGAGCTAAACCCTTGGGAAACAATGCAATAATCCTATTGACGTATTCAAATCCAATGTCTGTCTAACTAAATAGATTAAAAAAATATATTAAATACTAAAAAACACTAAGGGGAGTGAAATATTGACTTACAAAAGGTCTTGTGTTCAATATCTTCCTCCAAGCTTCACTTGGATAACCTGCACACAAGACAAATGAGGAAAAATGTTGGGTCTATTTTGGGGCTTGCCATAGTCAAACCCCCCTTTTGGTGTTCCCACCTCCATGGAAAACCAGATAGATAGAAAGAGTGGACAAAGTAAACAAGTACAAGGTGATAAAATAAATCCCCACTCAAGGATGAGAATTTGTATCACAAGATAGAAAAATGAACATGTTATTTATTCGTAAATAGAAAAGAAGCAAGAGAGTGTTACCAATAGTCTGTGACCCCCTCTTGACTACAAAAATGCAACATTGAATGCTTTCAAGAGAGCTTTAACTATTCGAGGGACCTCAGTCTGGCAGGGCTTCACCATGGAAGCGAAATCGAGAAGAAAAGAAGTAGAGAGTAGAGTGAGATTGAAAGATTGAAGTGATAGAATGAGAGAGAACCCCAAAAATGAGAGCAAAGAGAGATTTTTGTTGCTACATGAGGCAGGAGGATCCGTTACACTCAAAATTCTAACTCCGGGGACACTTGTCACGATTTAAGATTCTGAGATTCCCATTTCAAACTTTGAGAAATCACGTGGACCCTAGCACGTTGCATGGACATTCACACGCCATGTAGGAGTCTAACTTAATTTTTTCTAGAAAATGAGTTGGCGAAATGTTTTTGCTTCATCATTGGTCCTTGTGGTGTCGAAATCATGAAATTATGACCCATAAGGTTCTTGTCTTAAATGCAATTAGGTGTAATAAATGCAGGGCCAAATGCATGAATATGAAATTTCCCCTAGGGTGCAATTTTACGACATTACATTTTTCCCCCACTTTAGTGCGCTAGATTTTAGAAAAATTAGCCACACTAAAGAAGAAAATAAAGCAAACTCAAAAACTTGAAAATTTTGTGGATTTACGTCCCAAAAAAGGATATTGTAGAGGTCATAGAGGTCGAGAAGGTAGCTACCAATGATGCTCCCAATGATCGAACTCATCAAAAAATGTAGCATTTGTCATGAATTCTTGTGCAAGACTTTGTTCTGTAGAACTTCAAATTTTAAGTCAGCTCAAAAATTGGAAGAAACTACCAAGGCGAGAAGAATGTTCAAGAAAAAATTGGTGGTTTGGAAGATAAATATCATAAAGAGGTGAGTATATGCCTCCTTCTAGTTTTTCCCCCAATGAGGTGGGGAAAAATCAAGAAAAATGGGGGGACCATAATCACTAAGAAAAATTAGCCTCGGGGGGCCTATATATACCTGGGTGGGCCCCTATAAGGGTCATTTTCACTATTCATTGTAGGAGTTTTGTTAAATTTTATGAGAGAAAAGTCAGAAAAAATCCATGCAGATGATACTACAAGGAGATTAAGCTGGACCACCTATGACAGGCAGTTGTCGAGGATGGGGAGTTCAATCAGGTAAGTTAGAAACCTCATTTTTGGAGAATTTTTGGAGATTTTTAGCTAGTTTTGGGACAAAAGTATAACACAAGCATCCTAGCGACGTGAATTCGTCTTGCCCATGCACTTGTGATGTTTTTATTCGTTGGCATCTACCAGGTGCGCTGGCATCCAACTAGCCATCAATGGCGGACCTCAGAAAACATCGCACTGTGCAGACATTTGTGCGGCATGCCTGTGTCTCAGAGGAAAAACTTAGAAATTTTTTGATGCAAAAGAAAGATTTTTTTATGCCAAGTGTATTGATATGAATCTTTTTCTTTTTTGTAGGAATATCTCGATATCAAAGAGCATCCTGATGGGTGGGTGCTTCAAGTGGTTCGGGAACAAGTGCAGCACCTAAGCCAAGCAGAGGAGGAGCATCTACGACACGTCAGATTGTGGTATGTTTACACCATGCTAGAGATGCTTTTTCATGACCGCATGCTCATGGCCTTGATGGAGCGATGGGACACCACCACATCTACATTCCAGTTGTTGATGAGTGAGATGGCCATCACTTTGGAGAACGTATATCGTATCACCGGTCTCCTCATCCATGGATGGTGGGTGACCATAGATGAAACACACTCTACTTATGAGCATGTAGAGTGGGTCCAGTACTATGGGGTTATGACAATGGTGATGATGGAACCAATCATATATATATCTGATGGTTTGGTCAGGGTGACACAACAGTCCCTCTAATATGGTGTATGATGATCATCATAGTGGCCATATGCATCACTATGGATGCATGAGGCTCTCACCTACACGAGGGCCTCAACTATACCATTAGATTGATGGAGGACCACATGACGGTCTTCGCATGGCACCGTAGCATGCTAGCACACCTATACCACTTGTTGGGAAGGTTCATGCATTACAAGTTCATGAGCCTCACAGTGTGCACATTACTATAGTTGTGGGCATTACCTGACATCACATGCATGCAACCAGTGGGATATCCCCCCCTGTGAGGGATTATACAGTGCCTATGGACCACTAGTACAAGCTTGTGAGATAGTGGAAGCACAAAGATCTATAGTTTTGGTGGCTTTAGTTTTTTATTTTACAGGTTGACCAGATTAGATGGTGACCATATATATGGTTTAGATGGGTAGATGACTGTAGATATCTGTGAAATCTACAATGTGACCATTTTTTCCTAGGTTGCAGAGATTATATTATTATGCCCTCTTACTGGCAGAGGGTTATGCAATAGTACGAGATTGTATAGATCAGCCCCCTATAGTCCCATCGTACACATAAGCTATGAGGAGTGCCATGTCGCTAGGTGATCGTTGACGACCATCCATCACCCACATATTTCATTCTGATGATGATGAGGATGATTAGGACCAGCCTCTAACACATCTCATCAATGACATAGGTATCGTCTACGACTTCTACACATGGTGGATGCTACATCATTCTGCACCAACTTTCCCAACGAATGCCCCCAAAGGGATCCAGGTGCATAGGGAAATGTATCGACGAGGTGGCGAGGAGGAGATGGAGGTGAAGGTGGGTAGCAAGAATAGTAGGATCAGAAAGGAAATGAGCTTGACATAGTAGAGGCAAGACCAAGGAAATGACAGTGGATGTCATCTCCTCCAACTTATGTCACGGTCTTAGCGGTGATACCAACTACATCTATCGACCCGACGATGGTCCTACCAACACTAGCAATAGTGCCTAACAATGGAGGTGCAGGACCTAGTGTCACCACTCCCCCTGACCCACACTAGCAGGCCAAGGATCTGGGTATGGAATTTATCTATGTTATTTCATTTTAGTATTTCAGTTTA
This sequence comes from Sequoiadendron giganteum, assembly GCA_007115665.2. Taxonomy (NCBI): domain Eukaryota; kingdom Viridiplantae; phylum Streptophyta; class Pinopsida; order Cupressales; family Cupressaceae; genus Sequoiadendron; species Sequoiadendron giganteum. The sequence goes on along the minus strand of CM021105.1, from coordinate 657,778,979 downwards.
TCTTATCTATATGCTCATATTTCATTTTTTATGGATATGTGTCATGTGGTATTGATGAGTCCATTCTCTCTGTGGTTGTAGTGGATACATAGGGATGGACTATGCTAATTGTGCAGTGCATATCAGAGTTGGCCCCTACCATTTCATTCTAGGGTACCGTTCTCAAGGCATACCAGTTAGTTTCAATGAGGCAACATGCCCACCTTTTTGAGTCGGTCACACATCTAAGGATGACGTATAAGGAGGGGCATGCATAGATCATGCAAAGGACTATTGATGCCATCATCATTGTAGGATAGAGGAATCAACTATCATTGGAGCTATGGATTGTGCTCTCTAAGAGACATGAGATAGTGATGAGAGATGATAGTGCTAAGTAGGCACATGATGCTCTATAGAGCCAAATCGATGACCTCATAGGGTAGGTAGCAGTTGTGATGTCGACAGGTAACCCACAACTATAGGAGGCCTTGAGGAGAGCGGAGCTACAATGGAGGTACATTATTTCTTGGAAATAGTCTTGTATCATGGTTAAGTACAAACACATGATTCAATTTCATTATCCATAGTAGAAGTGGAGTATATTTTAGTAGCTTCTAGTTGCACTCAAGACCTTTGGATGAAGCAAACTTTGAATGATATTAAAGTTGAGTCTGAGAATCCTATTTCCATATTTTGTGATAATACAAATGCAATCAACATCTCGAAGAACCCAAATATGCACTCCAAGACAAGTGGTTGATCAATAGGTGAAATTAGAGTATATTGCTACAATAGAATAAATTATGGAATTTTTTCGTAAAGCCACTTCCCAAAGAGACTTTTGATTAGTTGAGGTATAAATTAGGAGTGATATCACTCTCATAAAATGACTAAATTCTTCAAAAGAAACATGTATTTAGTGGGAGCTATTCATTTTCTTATCTTTTAGCCTCAAAAATCCTTTGACATTGATGTCAAATGGGGAGGATTTGACTAAGGGGATCATTTCAATCAGGGGGAGAAGTATGGTGCAGAGTAAGGGGAGAATTTTAGTTAGGGGGAGATGTATGGTCCTATTACATTCCAAGATTATTTCTTTGTAGGGTTGCCATCAATGACAAAGGGGTCCAGATTGTTGGAAAAATATTGTCATTGATTTCAAAGGCGGTTTGGTTGTTTTGGTAGCCCCAAAATAAAATTAATCTACTCTCATGTTGGTCACGCCCCCTTGGATATTGGAGAATAAAAAGTGAAAATAAAATTATTTTATTTTGCATGAGCTCGACCCTCCTCATGTTGCTGCCCCATTTTGAGGATTTAAAAAATAAATAAATTATTGTTGTTAGGCTGACCCTATCTAAGCAACCATCTTGGCAATGTAAAAAATAATTTAAATAAAAATTACTTGTCGCTATTTTGGCCAACCCCATTGGAGGAGTCACCTCCTTTGTATGAAGAGGTACTTTGGAAAGTATAAATAAAAGGGTTGAAAGGGAGTTAAAAGAAGTCAAAATTTCAAGGACTAATATTCGTATGAAGAGAAAAAATAAGATGTTATTCAAGCAGATTTGTATAAAGTATTTGGGAGGATTTATGAAATCTATTTGAGCCCATTTGTGGAAGACATTGAAGCAGACTAATGCCAAATTTTTGAAAGAGTTATTAAGCATATTTGGATGATGTTATGAGAATATTTTTAGAAGACATTAAGATATATTTTTGAATAATATTTTAGCAGCAATACTCAAGAAGGAAAACATAATATTCATTTGGAGGTTGGTGCCTCCTAATTGAGGAGATTGAGAGGTTGGAGACTCTCATTAGAAGAGGTTGGTGTCTCTTACTAGGTTGGTGCTCAGTGGTGCGGATTGGTGCCTAAAAAATTTGTAAAAAGGTTTTATACAAGCAATGTTTTGCCATGGTTTTCTCCCATAATGGCTTCCACGTAAAATCACATGTCTCTTATGTCTATAGATTTTTGCGATTATTAAATTTTAAATTGGTGAAATATATACATATATCGATTCCCTCCCCCCTCTCAGAATATGTGTGTTCTTTTCATCAATAGAAGATTTGGAAAAGAGATTAGGAAACATTTCAATCCCTTTCCTATGAAATCTTAAGGTGTGTATCTATACTAGCCCAAATAATGGGTGGTCTTGGATTTGTAAAATAGGGGACCACTAGATATTTTTCTAGTTGATAGAGAGCATATAATGAAATCTAGAACCATTCCAAAAGAGCCAACATTTCTTGATTTCTTAGGCTCTCCAAACTCTTCTTGTCACAAAATTTATTTGAATTCAAACTAAATCTTTAATGATGAGAAGGGTTTTAAGACCACTTGCTTTCCAAGTGGGCCATCCAACATGTTGGATAGAGGCAATGAAATGATACAAAAGTATTTTCTAGGATTCTTCACCTTGAAGGGAATGGATAATCCACTTAGTGAAGGGAGCTAAACCTTGGAATTAGGTGGATAAAAAACCCAAAACCTCCAAAATTCTAGGGGAGGCAACAAAACTCCCAAACAACCCTATGAAATCTATAGTGATTTTTTGAGGAAGCCCAAAGAAAATCATGAAAAGAAATCCAACTTCATGTAAGATGATTTAGAATGATCCCAACATGAGGGGCCACAAGAATCTTGGAGAAAACCTAAAAGTCTCCAAGAGAGATTTTTCATGATCTATTATGTCATCTTTTTTTTTATTCTTGTGAAAATAGCTTGCCAAAGGGATGCCTATGAAGCCTAGAAATAAAAAGGGGTTCCCAAGAATATGAAAAATTATCCATGACCAATCCATTTCCAACCATAAGAGAAAATTCAAGAAGGTTCTTGAAGGAAGGATTATATGTAGCATTGAGTCTTATTCCATTGAATGGAAAAAAAAGATTCTTGTAAAAATATAAGGACACTTAAGCATTTGTGGGATATTTTTCTCCTCTTCAATGAGATTGAGGAATGAGTCATCCACAAAATGACCATTAACAAGTTAAGTTGAGCAGTTAGGAAAATTAATTCCTTTAACCAACCCTTAAGACACTAGATGTACTAAGAGGTAACCAAATCCTTCAAAATTAAGCACATATAGGGGTAGAGCCAAGAGGTAACCTTGGTGGATAGATTTGAAAATCCCAAAGGTGTTGAATTATTTCTCGCAAAAATAATGGTAAAATATTGAATAAAATGGGGCCCAAAACCTAATCTTGAAGCATGCCCAAAATGAATGACCATTCAATATGATCATAGACTTTGGAAAATTTAACTTTTAGGAAAAGAGCCTTTTGTTGAGAGTGCCTATCCCATTCCATACCTTCCTAGGCAATAGTAATATTTTCTAAGATGTATCTCTATTTAATAAATCTATTTATCTTAGACTTAAAAATTTTAGAGAGGATATGACACACCTTCAAGGTTGACACTTTGGATATTATCTTGTACCAAACACTAAGCAAGGTGATGGGATACTAGTTGCAAGTATCCTCTAGGTTCACATATTTTGGTATGAATTTTATATTTAATTTATTAATCACTTTCCCTAACAACTTGGATTGGTGTGCTTCAAGTTAAAATCTATGCAGATTCTCACTAACATAGTCTTAGGGCACTTTAGAAAACTCACAAGGGAAGCTATCACACCTAGGAGCCTTTTCATTGGACATAGTTTGAGTAACCTCCTTAAGGTCAACAATGTAGAGAAATTTATCACAAAAGATCTATTGTGAGGAGGAAAGTCAAAAAGGAAGAACTTGGAGGAATTCTTGAAAAGATTGGTCTCTTTTAAGAGATTTTTTCTAGGTACTAAAAACTTTCTCATAGACGTGTTTGACAGAGGCTTGAATAATGGTGGGAAGATCTATGATGAAATTTTGTCCATCCTTAATCTATTTTATCCCATGATAAGTATGATGAGTTGTGAGGGCTTAGAAAATTCTTTGGATGCCCTGTCTTCGACTTTGAGCCAATGAAGATGGTTTAATTTGAGCACCTTTGGTAGAATGATTATCAAAAAATTACTTTTAATATTGAAGCTCTACCAACCCAGCTTGCAAATAAGGGGAAAAAGGGTCTACCTCAAGAATATTTGTAGCCCTAAATTTTTTTGAGTTTATGGCCTCATATGCATGTCGCCAAAAAATTACCAATTGGAACCCATAGATACGTAGAAAGTGGGACATATGCGTGATGAATCTATTTCACCAAGAACTATAACTAGTTGGCTTAAGTGGGCCAAGCTTTAAGGTTGGATAGTTTTCTAATGTGTGCAACTGATAGATGATGACTTAGTAGAGAAGGATTACAAAATAATTGAGTTTCACATCTTTAAGGGGCTCCCACTTGCCATTAAACTTTGAACCAGATAGGAAAGTGGTCTAACAAAGTAATGTTTAGAAAAGGCTCCCCTAAGAGTGAGAAGCAAATAACAAAGGAGAAAAAGGACTGTGAAAAAATAATCACACTGTAACTGAGGGTAATTTTCCTGTTAGATAGGTTAGCAGATTAAAATGTATAACATATAAAAATATATAAAAACCCACAATAAATAATGGAGTGCAAGGAAATTAATAAAGAAACAAAAGGAATGATCTCACCCAAGTTCTTCATCCTCCATAACTGATCTCCATTACACATTCTAGCTTGCTGAAATATGAGAGGTTGCCCTCAGATTATGATGAGAAATCTACTATTGTGACTAGTCCTAAGCAAGTGTTGAAAGATTCAAGATAATTATGCAAGAGAATATAAAATCCTACATGCAAAACTCAATGACTAAATGACAAGAAAATGCTAAACTCAATAAATTGCCAAAGTTTTCAAGATATTAAGAGATTAAGAAGAAGAAGAAGAAGTTGAGAGATAAAATTAAGAAATGATAAATGAGACTAAAATTGCCTTTTTATAGAAAAGTCAATTTTAGGTGAATGGCCAAGATTAAAAGATGAGAAATGCCCTAAGATCAATAGCCATAAAGGCATGTGACAAACCACAATTAGGGTTAGGGAAATATTAGAGAGAGATTTGAAATGAAAAGATAAGATCTAATTTTAGAAAAATCAAATCTATGGACAAGAATGCAAGTGATAGAAAAAGAGGAAACAAGAGAATTAAAATAGAAATTTAAATTTAATTCCCTCAAGAGATGAGTTGTCTTTTTAAATTAAAAGTCAATTTATTTCAAAAAGTGGGGTCATGTGACAATAAATAATAATAATTTAAAATTATTTACTTGGAAAGAGGGAAATTGTCAATTTAAATAAAATACTTTTATTTAAATTTAGAAGGAAAATCAATAAGACAATTAAATAATTAAAATTATTTAATTGTGAAGGAAAATTAGAAAGTGGACAATTTTAAATAAATGATTTTATTTAAAATTAGAAAAAGACAAAGTGAATAATAATTAAACAAATCAAAGATATTTATTTAATTATAGAAAGATATGAGAAATTAATGACGTATTTAAATAAAAAATAAAGTTTATTTATTTAAATAATCAAGAGGAATAAAAGACAAAGAATAATTAAATAAATTTAAGAATTTATTTAATTATAGAGTGACATAGGGAATTAGTAACGTATTTAAATAATAAAGGTAATTTATTTATTTAAACAGCCAAGAGGAATAAAAGACATGAATTAATTAAATAATTAGAAATTATTTAATTAATAGTTGACATTGGACTATAGGACATAATTAAATATTTTAATTATGTTGAGACGAAGCATGATAAGATGTATAAAAATGTGGTTTGTGGGTCCAAGCCATTTTTAAGGACTCTATCAAAGCCAACTTAGAAATTATTCCATGTAAATTATGGCAATATCTCTTACTAGGAAAAAATACACAATTTATTATGCATGTAATACCATGACTCCCACTCACCAGTTTTTCATTGAAGAGATAAGGTTCCAAATTTTTTTATCATATTTCATCTCAAACATATTAAAGTTCCTACACAAGTGATAGAGGACAATGAATTAGTAATTCATCACCATGCAATAGAGTTTTCTCAATAAAATTATGTGAAGCATAAATATTTATAATACTAAAATAATGATTATCAAAATTTAAGAAGATCCGAATCACATGGTTAGTGGGATCAAAATTGTAGTAAAAAATATACTAATTGCACCTATGATAGAAATGTGATGAACCCTCTAGAACTAGCATCATGATTGTTGCAAAACATATAGCTACTTAGCCAAATGACACAACAAGCAGCTAAAAGAAAAAATAGTGATCTTCACTTTCTACAAGTAGAGATAATCTTGAGATTATTACTTCTAATGAATATCCCATGTGCAATATTTCTTAGAGAGGTTAGTAAGAGCTCAAAATTTCTAGGAGATAAAATTTATTGGCATGAATCAAGTAGTATGTTGTTTCTAATCGACTCTTGGAGAGAGGAATAAGAATTCTACAAAACATATTTTAGGGTGAAACTACCTAACTAAATAATGGGAATTGAAATTATTTACTTCTCAAAAATATAGTATCCCTCTTCTAGCCACCCAAGAGAGTTGCAATATCATTATTAAGGCTTAGGGTATGGGGGATATTGAATAGGCTCTTCTGATTGAGAAGACGAAATGAATGCTCACTGAGGCATCCAAGAAAATATTGGCCCAAAAGATGTCTCACTTGAGGGTGAGACAACTTATTTCGCCTTCTCTAAAGGGTGTGAATTAGTAGAAGGTTGCACTTTGACAATTGCATGATCAAAAGTGGCCCAAGATTTAGCTTGTGGTCCACTAGGGTTAGTATTTTTTCCTTTATGATAAGTGACTATTGTCCATTTATCCTCAATTTTTTTAGGTGGGAAACTTTGTATATTAGGAAACCTTAGTTGAATAGGAGATGATTTGACCTAGGGGGTGCCAAAGGGAAATACTTGATTTTGTGATTTTTAAACTAGGATCAAAATAAAGTTTTGAGTAGACTGAGGTAAAACACAAGCTACATGTGATGAAGGTTATTGTTACCATAGTCTTGGTCGTATTCTGCAAAACCATGTCCACCCTTAAAATTTTAGCCATGTTAAAGTTATTTCCTTTTAATTGGTTTTTGAAACTAAGGTGGGCACCGATAGAGTTCTCACAACCTATTGTATGCCCATTATTCTAAGATTAAACTTAAGTTTTATTTTAAATCAACTTTTTATGAATTTCTAAAAGGGTGTTGGACCCAAAGTAGTTTTCATAACCTTAGTGCACACCGTCCAAAGGGAGAAAATTTAAGTAAAGTTAGATTCTGCTTCAAAGATTTTGCAAGGTTTCAAAACCTTTGGATGTTCCTGACATGGTTTCATAAACCTATTCTATCCCAAAAGGTAAGTTCTCTTCTAAAGGACTAAGTGTCTCTACATTACCTAGGGCTCTTTTTAGAAAATACCCAAAGGACTTTAGACTAGACCTTGAGAGAAGTTTGTAAAGTGAATAATGGGAATGTTTTGAGAAAGTTGTGTCGAACTCCGATGGGATTCAAAAAATCCCTCTTGCACCTGACATTGATTCATCAATGTTGTTTAAACAATCTCCTCATGATTCAAAGACTCATTCAATGAAAAATAGTAGCACCAAAATTAAAATGAATGACAAAGAGATTATTTAGTTGAATCAAACGCCATCAAAATTTATTGCATATTATGAAAATAGGTGTAGTGCATCAGAACATAAGTGAAACACGTGGAATTAAAATAGAGAGCTCCAAGATCATCACATCGCATGAAACTGCTTAAATGCAATATATATATATATATATATTGTATTTTATTACATAAAAAAGGGGGGTATTTCTAGTACATTTTCACACATAAAGAGTAAAAAATCAAAATGTGGATGCCCTCTACCACCTCATAGAGCCTTTCAATCTATGCTAGTGAGAAGAGGTTTTCATTGAACTCCATGAAGTGAGAACATGTTTTCGGTATGTTCCTCTCCAATCCAACACAAAGGAGAGCAATGACTTGATTAGCTTGTTCATTCCTCATAGTAGTGACGATACAAAAAAAATCTCCTACCAAGCCCACATGTGGGTACTCATTGAGATTCCCCAAAGTGGATTCAACCCAAGCTAGGTAAACTAGCCTCACCAAGTGTTCTACAACTTTAGCTCCCCATTCTAATTTGTTAGAGGTTTGGATGATATTGTACAAAAAATGCTCCAACGGGGAAGAGTTATGCACATGAACCTGATCAAGGAAATTTTCTCCATGATATTCTTGATTACACCTTCCTCCACGTCACTACATATTAGGAAAACCTCCCTGAGCTGGTCTAATATTACCCTCCTCACTGAACTACATTCCATGCCTTCAATCATTAGAAAATCAATCTTAGAGATGGCATTGCTCAAGGTGCTCAAAATCTTCAAACAAAATTTGGTATGTGAAGAATGAGAGTTTATGTTTGATTTATAGAAAATGGAGTAAGCTAAAAGAGGTTCACTTGAGAGAAATTAATGGTGTAAGGAAATTTCTAATTATCTTAGATTTAATGAGCATATAAGTGATGTGATGCTATATTAGATATATGAAATTTGGATTTAGGAAAAATATCTTCATTTAAATAATCCAAACAAGTATGATCTCTAGTGGGTATGTCGTTAAATGCATAATTGAGAAGTTGCAGACTATTCACACAAGTGAGAAGCCACAAGGCTTACATACAAAGAGTGATGATGCACTTGCCTATCTAAATTAAATAGATATATGTAAATGAAATCATATCATTCCTTAAAATAGTCATAAATGTTCATTTGGTTTGGTTGAGCAAAAATTGAATAATCATTCACAAAATGTTCATTTGGCAAAATTGGTGGTTATAACTCTCCCAAAGATTTTGTTTTCAAGAACTTGGTGATTGTTATGATGTAAAAACTATAAATATGTTATTCTTGGATATTTTAAGGGTCTAAATTTTTTATCCCCATTGCACTTTGATGCAAGAGTGAGAATCAATTAAAAATAAGGGCCAGTCTTTGTAATTTTACTTATTTTTTGAAGAAGTTCTTTGTATTTAAGCAATGAATTTGAATGCAATACTTAGTATTTATGAATGAGTCTTTGAGCTCTAATAAGTGTTGTAATATTACTTCTCTTTGTAGATTTTGTGATATTTAGTGTTTAATTCATTATTCTTTAGTAAAATGGTGAAATCATATTGTGTCAAGTTTATTATGTATTACTAGTAATCTAATCTTTGAGTTATGATATTAGTGACATATATACCTTTTCAATTTCAATTAATTCTTTTCAAGTGAATACAATCGCATTTGCATCATGGCTATGAGCAAGTGTTAGTCTAAATTTCCTAATTTTTGGTCAAAACTATACCCATTTTCTTTAAAATCAAAAACCAAAATTATATCTTATGAGGGAGCTACACCTCAATCAAAATTTAGAGGAAGATCATCAATGAAATGGTGATATCTCTAAATTTTGTTGTTGATTAGTCTTTATTATGGGAATTATGGAGTCAAACTAAATCAATATTTAAAAGACCAATCTGTCAACCAATAATGTTTTGGTGACTTTGTTGGGGATAATGAAGAGAGAATAAAGAAAGTTGACTTGCTATGAATAAAAATGGTTTTACCACATGAGAATGTTTTTCCTATGTTACAGCCAAATCTAGATTGGGTCACTGCAGAACAAGAAGACATTATCTCCCAACTAAATACCCTATCTTGAAGATACAAAAGGATTGTTGAAAAATATATGGGAGTAAACTTTGTCCTTGAAGAAGAAGAAGAATTAGCGTAACAACCAATTCAAATAGTGGTTGCGAGATTTACAAGAATATTAATTACATAGGATCCCCTCCCCCAACCTAATGTAAACCATAACCAAAATCCTCCTCCAGACCAAAACACACCACCAAGAAATTGACTCATGAAGGAGTTTGGAAGTAGGAAAGAAATTACCCCCTCTAAAATGGGGGTTGATGACTCTAGGTTTTAATATTTTCCTATTTCTATAGTAGGAAGGTTTTTGGTGTGCATGATGGATTTAGTCTCATCACAATCATGGGGACTCATTTAGGCCTCTGGCTTTATCTCATTGCTCAGCCTTACCCACAAGATCTAGAAAATATTTCTCAAATTTTACTAGAGAAGATCCACAAAATCCAAAAATTCAAATTCAAGCTTTCACTATTGCATGTGGTATTTTAGGTGTTATAGAGGAGGATGTATTTGTGTGAATTTTTTAGAATCTCTAGTTGGTAAAGTAGTAGGTCAGTTCCCAATATTTATAAGATGGGTGGGGTGTATCACCAATTGGAACATATTAAGGGATAATTTCATTATAAGATTCAGACTAGCCATTGACATAGGTACTCTGCTATCTTACTTCTTTAGGATTCAAAAGGGGGACATGGAAATATGAGAGATTTCATTGACAAATTCACTTAGCTTCTAAAATGGATTCCTCATACTGAAAATCCCAATCAATCAAACCTATTGAACATCTTCATTTTTTCTCTTCATCTAGAAGTCCAATTTTACTTGTAGCAAAAAAGGTATGTGACTTCAAAGTCATGAAATTGGAATCCATAAAAATAGAAAATGATTTGTGTTTGTCTAGATATTTTGACCAATACCAAGTTAGAATGCCATCAAATACAAATTTCACTCTAGAGGCTTGTCATGAAACATCAAGTGAAACAAAATTCTCACCTTGTACAGATGCATGTTCTAGTCTAGTCCTATTGTGCCAGGAATATTACTCAACCAAGTCCAATGTCAATGAAGGGAGTGAAGTGCATGTCACATGTATTACACAAACAAAGAAGAAGATTCCAATATCTCAGATGAGGAAGAAGGTTATTCTCCTCCAGAAACACCTTGTTCCACCTCAATATCCTCCATCCTAGAAACAAAAATGGTTGAGAAATTATTTGATTCTATAACCCAGGTTCTCTCCATGTTCCCAAAATTTGAAGTATTCACTTTTTATGCTAATGAATGAATTGGTATGGTCATAACAAAAATCAAGGTTTGTGAACAATTAGGGAAGCATAGAAATAATAGTCATGAAAAGTTATTAGGTATTTTTAATGCTTTTTTCCTAATAGGCAATGTTGGCGAGGATTTTGAAGTCAGAGATAATCCTTTATTTGAATTTCACGAGCCTAAGATAGACAACTTGAGGATATTTATTTATGTTTCTCATGATAATATGATGAATGGAAATGATGATGAGAGGAGTGATGGACAGGCTAAGAAGGAGATTGAACCATGGAAAGAAAAGGAAACAAAGTAGGAGTATTTTGCAAAAAGTGTTTCTATTGGGGATGGTTTTTCTTATCCTCCAAATCAGGATTTAAAAATCTTTGATGGCCAACCTTTGCAGAAAGATCCTTCATCCGTATTTGGGACAATGGAAGATATTGATGGTTCAAAGGTTGTGCCAATAATAGATGGAAAAATTATTGAATGGATATCTAGAATTCTTATAGGAATGGTGTCAAGGTGCAATGTTCCCATATTGGTTGAAGGCACAAATGAATTTTATACTTCACAGTCACAGATATCCGGAGCCAAATTTGTACTAGTTTCATGCATTCTTCACTTCAATTAGTGAAGCAATGGTTAGTGATGTTGGTTTGTTTGAAGTGATAAATGGAGATAGCTGAAAATATTCAAATTCACATTCATGGGATGATAGAAACTTATAATGAAAAGTGGCTTTTTGGTGGTACAAATACACACTCAAGAGTTTTTTGTCATGTAAGTCTAATTTTGAATCTTATTGCCCCTAAGTGTGCAAGTGTTGTGAATGCATATCTTTTTCATAGCGGGTCATATTTCTCTTAGCCTGTCAATGGTTTCACATGAGTAAATTTAAGGAAATCCAAAGGTAGGTGTCCCCTACCATGTACATATTTCAATTTTGTTGTGTTCTTAGTTTAGGTGTTTCTTCCCCTTTTTTGGCCCCATTTTTGGTTTATTTGGATCCTTCATTTCGATGCTATTGACTCTATCGCCCAATGGATAAAGCATTGGTCTACTATTGAGATCTTGAGTTCTTGGCTTCATCCTTTGCAATCCTTGTCCCTAATAAAATCCAATTGTTACCATAGTCTTGGTCGTATTCTCCAAAACCTTGTCCACCCTTACAAGATTAGCCATGTTAAAGTTATCACCTTTTTAATTGGTTTTTGAAACTAACGTGAGCACTAATAGAGTTGTCACAACCTCTTTTATGTCTGATATTATAAGATTAAACTTAAGTTTAGTTTTAAATCAATTTTTTTTAAAGTTCTGAAAGGGTGTCATGACCTGAAGCATTTTTCATAAACTTAGTGCACACCGACTGGAGGGAGAAAATTTAAGTAAAGATCGATTCTACTTTAGGGATTTCACAAGGTTCTGAAACATTTGTCAATTCCTAGTAGGATTTCAGAAACCTATTCTATTCCTGAAGGAAAGTTCTCTTCCAAAGGACTAAGTGTTTCACCATTACCTAGGGCTCTTTTTCAAAAAAATCCCCAAAGAACTTCAAACCAGACCTTGAGAGAAGTTTATAAAGTGGATAATGGGAATGATTTTAGAATTTTGTCAGACTTTGATGGGATTCCAAAAATGTTGCTTGGGCTTGGCATTGTTCATCAATGTTGTTTGAATAGTCACCTCATGATTCAAAGACTCATTCAATGAAAAATGGTACTACCAAAAGTAAAATGCATTACAAAGAGAATATTTAGCTAAATCAAAAGCCATCAGAATTTATTACATATTATGAAAATAGAGACAATACATCACAGTAGAAGAGAATATCATGGAATTGAAATAGAGAGCTCCAAGATCATCGCATCAGATGAAACATATTGAACACAATCAATATATATATATATATTGTATGACATCAAAAAAGGGGTATTTCTAGTACATTTTTCACACAAAAAGAGTAAAAAGAAAAATACGAAAGCCCTCCACTACATACTAGAGCCTTTCAATTTGTGCTAGCAAGAAGAGATTTTCATTGAAATCCATGAAGTGAGTAAAGGTTTCCATCATTTTCCTCTCCAATTCGACACAAAGGAGAGCGACAACTTGCTTAGCTTATTCATTCCTTAGATCAATGGCAATACAAACAACATATCCTACCAGGCCCACACGTAGGTACTCATTGAGATTCCCCAAAGCGGCTTCAACCCGAGCTAGGTAAGTTGGCCTCACCAAGCGTTCTACAAATTTAGCTCCCCATTCTAATTTTCTAGAGGTTTGAATGACATTGTACATAAAATTCTCCAGCAGGGCAGAGTTACGCACATGAACCTAAGCAAGGGAATTTTCTCCAATGATCTTCCTGATTACACCTTCCTCCATGTCACTGTGTATCAGGGAAACCTCCTTGAGCTAGTCTTCTACTAGCCTCCTCACTTAACTACATTACATGCATTCAATTGTTAGAAAATACCTCTTAGAGGTGGCATCACTCGTGGTGCTCAAAATATTGAAATGAAAGTTGGTATATAAAGAATGAAAATATTTCTATTCAATTTATAGAAAATGGAGTAAGTTGAAAGAGGTTCACTTGAGAGTAATTAATGGTGAAGGAATTTTCCAATTGTCTTAAATTTAATGAGCATAGAAGTGATGCAATTTTTTGTTAGCTATATGAACTTTGGCATCAGGAAAATTCTCTTCATTTAAACAATCTACATGAGCATGATCTCTAGTGGGTATGTCATTAAATTCATATTTGAGAATTTACAGACTATTCACATGAGTAGGAAGCCATGAGGCTTGCATATGAAGAGTGGTGATGCATTCACCTATCAAAATCAAATCTATATATGAAAATACAATCATATCATTCCTTAAAATAGCCATAAATGCTCCTTTGGTTTGATTGAGAAGAAATTGAATAATCATTTGCAAAATGTTCATTTGACAAAATTGGTAGTTATAACTCTCCCAAAGATTTGGTTTTCAAAGAACCTAGTGACTATTATGATGTAAAAACTATAAATATTTTTTTCTCAGACATTTGAAGGGTCCAAATTTTTTATCCCCATTACACTTTGATGGAAGAGTGAGAATCAATTAAAAAGGACTAGTCTTTGCAATTTTACTTGTTTTCAGAAGTTCTTTGTCTTTGAACAATGAATTTGAATGCATTACTTAGTATTTATGAATGATTCTTTGAGCTTTGATAAGTGTTGGAATATTACTTCTCTTTGTGGATGTTGTGTTCTTTAGTATTTCATTCATCATTCTTGAGTAAAATGATGAAATTGTAGTGTGTCAAGTCTATTATTTGTTACCAGTAATCCAATCTTTTAGTTGTTATATTGGTGACATATACATATTTTTAGTTTCAGTTAATTATTTGCAAGTGAATCCAATCACATTTGCATCATCGCTATGAGTAAGTGTTAGTTTGTCTTTCCTACTTTTTGGTCAAAAGTATACCCATTTTCTTTAAAATTAAAAAAAACAAAATTATATCTTACGAGGGAGTTGTACCTCAATCAAATTTCGAAGGAAGATCATCAATGAAATGGTGATCTCTCTAATTGTTGTTGTTTATTAGTCTTTATTATGGGAATTATGGAGTCAAACTAAATCAATCTTTAAAAAGACCAATCTATCAACCAACAATTACCAGTTTGAATATCTATTTAGATTATTTTAGATCCTTTTTTTAGGTCAATCTTGACAAAAAAATTTTTATGGATGATACTAATAAAATATATCAAGCTCAACGCAAATGACCCTCCCCAAGGAGGCGACAATAATATGCAAGAAGTTCCAACATGGAAGGGGTAAACCTAGGAACTTGATCGCAATTGTAATAGATATTTTCTTCTTGTTTGAGATAGATAAATCACATTTCGGAGGCTAAGAGACCAATAAATATGCATAAAAATACCAAGGACCATGGTTAAGGATAGACTGTACATGGCTATCCTTAGCAAAACAGAAAAGAAAAAACCCTTTACTAAGGTTTTGGATGGAATCAAGCTAGAACCCATGTAGGGTCCATTTCTTATTGACCAAGTCCTAGAAAATTATTTCAAGGGAAGTGCGTCTAACAAAATACCATATTAAAGTGAAATTATCTATCCATTTACAAGAATTATCAAATTCAAGGATGGTTTAAACCAAATCCACTAAGGATTCAAAAAGTATACTTTATGAATTACCTTTGGGACAAACTTCCAATGATTCTTATTTGGGGGAGCCATAATGCAAAGCTAAAAAACTATAAACACCAAAATGAACTATTGGGTTGAATTCATTTGAGGCAATAGAAAGGACTAGTTAAAGAAATTGCAATAATTGTGAGAGGTAAAAAAATTTCATGCACCAAGGGCATGATATTACATAAGGAAGTTCAAATATTGCACAAAAGACACAAACCCTAGCAGACCCAAGTTCACTTTGAATCATAAAAATCACTTTAAATTTTAGTTCAAATATTTCAATTTCATTATTTAAAACTTTTTTAAATTAGATTTATTGGATAAAATTTATAAATATTGATATTTAAAATTGGGGTATTTGATTATTTTGAAAACCATGCCCTAATTTTGGGGTACTTGTAAGATTTCTTAAATTTGATTTTCCACCTTAAATCCTTTGAAAACATTTAAAACCGATTAATGGTGGTCCTTAGATTTACTAAAACTTAGAAACTTTTATATTTTTACCTTCCTTGGGGTACCCATTGAATTTTACCCTCTATTGTCTCTCGCACTATATTATTATTGGAAAAATATTTATCCCCATCTTCTAAGAGCACATCTTCCAATCTTTCAAGGAAAGTTTGTGTATCACATATAAGGACAACTTCTCCTCCTTATCCTTAGAAATGTCTTAATCCATCTAGAAGATTCTCTTCCAAGTCTCCACCTCATATAAGAAATATTTCTCCACCTCTAATTCCTCCAAAAGTGTAGCAAACCCATGATCAAGTTGAATAGGGTTATCATGAGAAATATGTACAAGCACAATAAGTACAAGATCTAGGTTCAAGACAACAAAAAAATTAGATATAAATGTTCCTCAATGGTTTAATTAGATAATTCAAAGAAAGAAGAGGACATTTCAAACATAAACTATTTTTTTTCTTATCTTCCATCTATG
This sequence comes from Sequoiadendron giganteum, assembly GCA_007115665.2. Taxonomy (NCBI): domain Eukaryota; kingdom Viridiplantae; phylum Streptophyta; class Pinopsida; order Cupressales; family Cupressaceae; genus Sequoiadendron; species Sequoiadendron giganteum. Next base: position 657,762,895 of record CM021105.1, on the reverse strand, counting down.
GTCACAATACTACCTCTTTGAAAGAAGCACAAATCAAATCCACCATTGCACAGGGATCTTGGTAGGGATAGGTTGTTACCCAATTGAAGGATGTATTGGAAATAGATATGCAACCTATAGATTATAATTTTACAACCATTATATTGGGGAAGCCTACCAAGGAAGAGGAACACAAATTGCTAAAGATTTAGTTGAATGAATGGGTTGATGGAAGATGTTGGGTCCACACAAAGCTCAAAAAGTGGAAGTGTTTTTGCTGTTTTTCAGAATTTGTCACACTTGCACTGACAATTTGAGGCACTTACACAATGAATCTTATAAAAATTCAGTATTATGAAATTTATCATTTTGAATCTAGTTTCCAAATATGTAATTTATTCAAATACCCAGATGATAGAAATTAAATTTTGATAGGGATGTATTGTTGGCAAAACAAGGATAAACAATTGAGAGGGGGTGGGGGGGGTGAATCAATTGTTACAAAATTTAAATTTTTTTAACCTTTATCAACCTTTAATCTTAGATCTGATAATTAACAGTGAAAGCATGAATCAATAACACATCAGAAACACATGAACACCAAGATTTTATACGTGGAAACCTTGTTAGAAGTATAATGAAAAATGAATAGGGAATGCACATGCATTCAAGCACATTGCCTAGAGCTCACTGCTCAAAGGGAAGGCTCACTGCCTTACATAAAAAATCAGATTAAATCCATCTGATGAGGTTGAACTGAGAAATTAGCTTCTACAAAAACCTGATGACAGTTCTAGTTAGGCACATAAACACTTCTTCACACTTTGCTCAATCTTCTTCACACTCTGCTCTGAAATCAAATGATTTGATCTTTATTCACACATACACTTCACATACATTCACCGAGCATACCTCACCCACTTCAAAATGAAGAAATAAGTGCTCTTATATATCTACTACATGAATTTACATCAAATACTTTATTGACAATAAATAAAGAATATATGAATTACAAACTGTTGGCCCAATTTATGAAAAAATCTCAATGTGCACCAACCTAAGTAAGTCACAACATAATGAAGACCTAAATCAACATCCTTGAACATTCCAAACAATAAGAAATTAATCCATAAGGATCCGCAACACGCTACCACCATCATGTCGGCCAAGAACATGAAAACTTGAACACACAAAAGAAAAATATTTGATCACGAGCACACTAATCAATGTGGACGTACCACAATGATAGAGAATGATCTAGAAACATCATTGAATATCATAGGAGCATACACAACAACTCCATTTACCAGAATTTCATTCTCTTCTTCTAGAAACACCTACTACAGTAACATAATAACTGTAGGAACTCAAAAACTCATAACTCTCTCCAATCTTGATGTGTACCACTGAAAATTTTATAAAATATACTAGATAGGCTCAACAAACCCTTTGATGTGCGACTTCTGATTATGAAATTACACACCTTTCCACCATTCTGATCAACACAACTTCACAGTCTGTCTGCAACATATTTATTCTAATTTTCTCAATATCCTAAACATATACAACCTTCAAAATCATCAATGTTAATAGTGTTGACATTAATGACAACCACACATCAGAAACGGAACCACAACATCCAAAAATCTCCCCTTTGGCATTGATGGAAACACATGATGTGAAAAATACCATCAACACAACTAACTCTTCACACAATACTCTTCTCCCCCTTTGTTTTGTACTTCTCCCCCTTAGATTTTACAATGTTTTTCACATTACACTTCTCCCCCTTTAACATCAATGGAAAAGGTACACAAGCTCTGAACAACATATCTAAATCATCTGGCTATTCCCCCTGAGTAGCATCTACCACACCATCAATCTGAAACAAGATCTAACTATGAGTACATGGATTGATGCAAAGACTTGAATCTTAGTTTAGATAGGAGGGGAAATCCCCCTAACTTGCCTTTGAGATAATCAAAAGTATCCTTAGGCAATGGTTTAGTAAAGATATCTATAATTTTCTCCTTAGTGGGCACATATTCCAATCTAACTTCTTTATCACTCACTTTGTCTCTCAAAAAGTGATACTTGATAGATATATGTTTTGTCTTTGAATGTAACAATAGATTCTTAGAAATGTTTATGGCACTTGAATTATCACAAAATATAGCAATAGGCTCATTATACTCAATTTTGATATCTCTCAGCATTTGTTTCATCCATAATACTTGAGTGCAATTGTTTTCAACAGTAATATATTATGCCTCAGCAGTAGATAAGGAAATGGAATTTTGCTTTTTACTTAGCCAAGACACCAACTTCTTCCTCAAGAAGAATGCACCACCACTTGTACTTTTCCATGTCATCCAAATCTCCTACCCAATCTGCATCTGTAAAGGTATTCAAAGTAAGATCATCATCCTTAGGATACCAAAGACCAAAATGAATTTTTCCTTTCAAATATCTAAAAATTATCTTTATTGCAGTCACATGTGATTCCTTTGGATCAGCTTGATATCTAGCAACCATACATACAACATTCATAATGTCTGGTCTAGTCTGAGTCAAATAGAGTAATCCACCAATAATTGACTTTCACCTTGTTTTATTAGCTTTAGGAGAATCATCATTCTGTGTTAACTTGCATCCGGTTACCATGGGTGTACCTACAGGCTTTGAGTCTTCCATGCCAAACTTTTTCAGTAACTCTCTTACATATTTGGACTGAGATATGAAGATTCCATCCTCTAACTGAGTAATTTTCAATCCTAAAAATAATTTCATCTCTCCAATCATTGAAATCTCAAACTCACTTTTCATTTCATCAACAAAATTCATGCATAAATCATCATTACCTTCAAAATGATGTCATCAACAAAAGCTTCAGTAATCAACTCTTTATCCTGATCCATCTTGAAATACAGATTGTTGTCAGCAGTACCTTTATTGAATCTAAGCTTCAACAAGTATTTATCCAATATAGCATACTAGACTCTAGGGGCTTGTTTGACTCCATATAGTTCTTTCTTCAATCAACAAACCATGTATTTTTCATCAGTCAATTGAAATCCATCTGATTGTTCAATATAAACTTCTTCTTCTAATTTACCATTTAGGAATGTTGAATTCACATCCATTTGATAGACTTTATAATTCTTGAAAGTAGCATAAGCAAGAAATAACCTTACAACTTCAATTCTAGCAACAAGAGCAAATGTTTCTTCAAAATCAATACCTTCCATCTGTGAGTATCCTTTACATACCAGTATTTCTTTATTTATCACCACTTCACCTTGTTCATTCAGCTTATTCCGAAAGACCCATTTGGTTCCAATCACATTTTTATCCTAAGGTTTAGGAACAAGAATCCATGTATCATTTTTCTCTATCTGCATCAGTTCTTCCTTCATTGCTTCCATCCAATACTCATCTTTACATGCTTCATTGACATTGCTAGGCTCAATCTTAGAAATCAAGCAATACTCTTCTGCAATTCTCCTTCTAGTCTGCACACCTTTTTTCATATCTCCTATAATCTGATTCTCAGAGTGATTTAGCTTTACATACCTTGGGACTTTGGGATTCTCTCTAAATTTTGGTTCTTTTATTATATCTTCTGCACTTCCACTAGCTTCTCCTTCATGATTCTCTTGATTCACCAAAATAATTTGAACTTGATTATGTGTCTGCACATTCTTTCCATTATTTGTACTATCTTGTTGATCATTCGAGTCATATGCACAGTGTCTTCATCAAACTTACCAATATCTCCATCTCTCTTAATATAACATCTACTTCCAAATATTTTTAAATATTTAACAGTAGGCTTATAACCAAACCACAACTCAAAAGGAGTCTTACCAGAATTACAATTAACATTTACCCAGTTGATAGTGTATACAACATTGCTTACAACATCTCTCTAGTAAATATGAGGAACATTACCTTCCAACATCATCATTCTAGCAACATCTAGAATTGTTTTGTTCTTCCTTTCAACAACTTCATTCTATTGAGGGGTCCAGGGAGTAGATAATTGTCTTTTGATTCCATGCTCTTCACAAAATGAATTATACTCTCAGGAAGTGAATTCACCACCTCTATCTGATCTTAAGAATTTGACCTTCAAACTTGTCTTATTTTCTACCAAAGCCTTGAAACATTTGAAATTTTCTAGTGCTTCATGTTTTTCTCTCAAGAAAGCAACCCATATCATCTTAGAGTAATCATCAATAAGCAACATAAAGTAGCTTTCACATTATAGACTTATGATTCTTGATGGACCACATAGATCAGTATGTACCAGCTCCAATAATCCATTTGAATGATGTTGTTTGCTCCGAAAATAAATTCTTGTCTTCTTTCCCATCTGGAATTCCTTGCATATAGTGTTAGTAGGCTTCACTAACTTAGGTAGATCTCTGACTGCTTGAGTGGAGCTTACTTTGACAATGTTATCAAAATTCACATGACACAGCCTCCTATTCCATAACGAGATTACATCAACTTAAGAAATTAAATAACTTTCACTAGCAACACTTAGGTGAAAAATATTACCTCTTGTCTTTGTACCTGAAGCATTTACATTTCCATAACTTCCCAATATCCTACACTTACTATATTTGAACTAAAGATTGTATCCCTTGTCTACCATCTATCCAACACTCAAAAAATTATGCTTCAATCCTTCAACATAAAGGACATCATCAATATTGTACTTACCGCCAAGAGAAATAGTGCCTCTGCCACAAACCACACCAACATTGTTATCTCCAAATCTTACAACACCACCGTCATACTTCTCCAAGCTTAGGAAATTTCTTTTGTCACAATTCATATGATGTGAGAATCCGTTGTCAATCACCCACTCATCCTTTTCATCAATTCTAGGTGCAAGAGCTTTCTCAATATTCTGATCACTAGCAGATTTAGTGGACACTACACCATTTTCCTTGATAGCAATGAATACCCATCCATCTTCATTTCCAATTTCTTTATCAGATTCATCATTAGTAACACCTTCTTCATCATAATAAAACTTCTTTTAAAATCTAGACTTGTCAGGTTTATACTTAGAAATTCTTTCAAGACACCTTGATGCAAATTTACTTATCTTACTACAAGAGAAAAATTTAATAGGCATCTTTCCGTTGTACTTACCATGTCCTATGGATTCTCTTTTCACAATCAATGCTTCCAACTCTTCTAGCTCTCTTTCTTCATCTTCAATCTGTTTAATCTCATCTTCATATTTGAATGATTTTCTAGAACTTTCTCCTTGGTCATATCTTTGTTGGATTTTTCCAGATACAGTAGCTTTGAATGCAGATTTTGTCTTAGGAGTAGACTCACCAAATTCACTCAACTCAAAGGCAGCTAGTTTACCAATCAGCATGTCTCTTGTCACATTTTTTACTGTCTTGAGCTCTTCAATAGAATGGGATTTTGTTTTGTAAGAAGTAGGCACTGATCTGAGCACTTTATCCACAATATCATCTTCATCCATGACTCCACCGAAACATCTAATACCCATCACTAGTTCATTTACCTTCTGCATGAAAGCGACAATGTTTTCATCTTCACTCATCTTCAAGTTCTCCCACTAACCTTTCAGACTTGTTAGCCTAGCAATATTCACTTGTGCATCTCCTTCATACAATGTCTCTAATTTCTTCCAGATCTCATGTGCTATCTTCAGACCTATCACACTTTTCATCTTTGAATATGTCAAAGCACTCAATAATGCTTCTATAGCCCTGCTATTAGTTTCAACTTCTTTGATCTCATCAGGAGTAGTGGGACCATTCTGAGGAATATTATATATGTTCTTTGTAGTCTTCCAGAAGGGTTCACCAATGCACTTCAAATGAAACTCCATTCTAACCTTCCACAAAGAGTAATTTGTACCATCGAATCTGGGACTATCCTTCTTGTATGATGCCATCTCGGATCACCTCAAGCTATTAAACTTCTTTAGAGGAACTCTGATACCAATTGTTGGAAAAACAAGGATAAACAACTGAGAGGGGAGGTGAATCATTTGTTATAGAATTTAAAATTATTTAACCTTTATCAACCTTTAATCTCAGATCTGATAATTAACAGTGAAAGCATGAATCAATAACACATCAAAAACACATGAACAAGATTTTATACATGGAAACCCTGTTAGAATTATAATAAAAAATGAATAGGGAATGCACATGCATTCAGGCACACTGCTTAGAGCTCACTACTCAAAGGGAAGGTTCACTATCTTACATAAAATAATCAGATTAAATCCATCTAATGAGGTTGAACTGAGAAATTAGCTTCTACAAAAGCCTGATGATAGTTTTGGTTAGGCACAAAAAAACTTCTTCACACTTCTCTCAATCTTCTTCACACTCTGCTCTGAAATTGAATGATTTGATCTTTATTCATGTTGGAGTTGAGAAGATACAACACCACAGAAGTCCAAAAGATCTTTGCAAGCAAATAACCTATTACAAGGAGAAACAAAGAGAAGCAAAAAGAAATGCTCAAGAATGTGGAGCAATGTATTCACCTGAAAATGTAAAAAGAATTATGATACAAAAGATAGTTTTCAACCATATATAGATGAAAACCCTAAAAAAGGAAAACCCTAGGCTTGCACAATAATAATTAATAAAGTAATTAATTATTATGTACCTAATGTTAGCTTAAGTGAAAAAGAGTTAAAAGGAAGCTTTACATAATTAAACAAATATTGTTTAATTAATAAAGTAAATGTCCAATTACTCTAACACCCCCCCTCAAGATAGACATAGGCAGAAGCTAAAACCTAGAAGAAGCTACTGAAAGTAAAAGCAACGGGTCCCGGCAACAAGGCCAGATTAGGTACCCATGTACAAAATCAATGCAAACTAAATGAAATGGGGTAAAGGAGAAAACCCAATGGGAACAAAACTCCTCCCCAAAATAGAATGCAAGGAAGAAATGCAATGCACTAATGAAAGAAGGATAGGAGGTGGATAACATAATACCCCCCATAGATAGCTTCTATCATATAAGTACATGTACAATGATCTCCATAGGAGATATAGAAAGAGAGAAGAAGGCCCCCCCACAATGAAGAAACTCCTATCACAATGGTAGATGCCTGATGTAGAATCCAAAAGGAGATCCTGAAGCGGAAAAAGATATTTGTCCCCTTGGGAAGAAATGGATCCATGGACCTGTACCGAAGAAACCCTATGAAGAAGGAAGAACCAATCTGTCTCAAGATGTGTGCCATGATAGGATGCTGAAGAGTCTCACTGTCTGAATGGAAACAAATAATGTCAAATCCAATCTGATGTGGAGAATACTGAAATGCAACCTCTGAATGCACAAATAATAGTGGGCGAACAGTGATAACCTGACTGTCAAGGTAAAGGAGATGAATGTCCTCAAAATAATCCTCCAAATCTGCAATATAGGACTCAACAAACAAGAAAGATATGTCTGCAACATAAGAGTCCAAAGTAGCTATGTCTGGAAGATGTATGATGCCCTGCTGTACTGAATCAAGAACAACAAGAGATGTTGATGAAGTCTCAGTCTGAAGAGTAGGAATTGTGAGACAAACCTCTGATCCATCGGAATAAGTAAGGGTGTCTAAATACTCAAGCTCCTCTAAAGTATCATGATCAAATGGTGTATTCTCTCTCCAAGAAATGGGTATGAGACAATATGAAGCAGGATCCTCTGGGAATGGAGATAGAATAGGGTCTCCATAGATCTCCCAAAGACGTGTGCAAAGTGGGTGAGGACAATCAATGTTCGATATAACCAACACAGTGTCATGATCAACACTAGACTATATAACTCCTGCAATGTGATTTCTAATAATATCCCATGCTAATCTACCCTCTAAAGTTGCTGGTTCAGGTATGAGATCATACAAATAAGGCAAAATATTAAGCCACCTACAATGTGTAAGTATACCCTTTGCCCATAACTCATAATTACCCCGTTCTAGAAGAACAACTGAAGGGTGAGTAGAGAAACCCATGATAACTCTTCAAATGAAAAATTCAGAGACTAATGATCTTAGCAATGATAAAGCATATCAAGATAACCCATCCAACGCAAACAAACCCCATGTAGGAGCCAAGATGACCAAGTAATTGAGCAAAGTGTAAAAACACACAAAGTTGAATAAAATATACTTGGTAAATATTCTGGTAAAATACACTATAAATCTGAAAAAAGGACTGCAACACCTTTCCAACGCCTATTGGTTTGCGCAAAACGGAGTTCGGACGCAAAAGATACGCCCCTTGGAGTGAAAAAACCAAGTACTGACTTTGACTAGAAAAAAATAGCAAAACTGCAAAATCAGGAAAAAATACTAGTACCACTAGAACGGCACTAGAACCAGCTTTCCGACGATATCTCGTTTGCGAAAAAGCGAGAAAAATTGCCCATTCTACGCCCGATTTAGCGCAAGCTGCTCCAATTTGCAAAAAAAAATATATTGTTTCGAGCCCTCAAGGGCTAAAGTCTTCGGCCCCTGGTCATGTGGACGACCGGGGCTGGCTTAGGTGGAGCCTGCGGTCACCCATGTGACCAGCGGCAGGGTTTAGAAGCCCGTGGTGCACGCCACTCGGGTCGGCGAGCCCGGTGACTCGTAGTCCGAGTCAACAAGGGCCAAGCCAGAGCTCTACGGATGGCGGGTGAGCTCGACGGAGGTAGGCCGAGACGGCGGAAAGTTAAGCGAGGCCCGCCTGAGGGGCTGGCCGGCCCGGGGTGGCTGGCATTAGCAGCCCATAAATTTCATGCGACACAAAAATAAATCAAAAACCATTATTTTGATTTTTTTAATTTTTTGATTTTTTTTTGCGATTTTTGCTCCGACGGCCCTAGGGCAAAAAAATTTTGCCTTCCAAATTGACTGTAACTAAAATCGACAATTTGACAGTCGATTTAGGGGTTTTTGGGCACTACGAATCCAATGGCACTGTCCATTTGAGCCCAAAGTGAACCCAAAAAATGGAGTATGCTGAATCCACCCAAAAAAAACTTAGAACCCTAGATTTGCTTCCAATGCAAAATCTCAAATCAAGAACAAGCAGCTGCAAATCTGAAGCTCTGATACCATGTTGGAGTTGAGAAGATAAAACACCACAGAAGTTCAAAAGATCTTTGCAAGAAAATAACCTGTTACAAGGAGAAACAAAGAGAAGCAAAAAGAAATGCTCAAGAATGTGGAGCAATGTATTCACCTGAAAATGTAAAAAGAATTATGATACAAAAGATAGTTTTCAACCATATATAGATGAAAACCCTAAAAAAGGAAAACCCTAGGATTGCACAATAATAATTAATAAAGTAATTAATTATTATGTACCTAATGTTAGCTTAAGTGAAAAAGAGTTAAAAGGAAACATTACATAATTAAACAAATATCGTTTAATTAATAAAGTAAATGTCCAATTACTCTAACAATTCACAGATACACTTCACATACATTCACCAAGCATAACTCGCCCACTTCAAAATGAAGAAAAAATTTCTCTTATATATCCGCTACATGAATTTACATCAACAACTTTGTCGACCACAAATAAAGAATATATGAATTACAAACTGTCAGACCAATTTATGAACAAATCTCAATGTGCACCAACCTAAGTTGGTCACAACATAATGAAGACCTAAATCAACATCCTTGAACATTCCAAACAATAATAAATTAATCCATAAGGATCCGCAACACGCTACCACCATCATGTCGGCCAAGAACTTGAAAACTTGAACACACAAAGAAAAAATCTTCAATCACAAGCACACCAATCAACATGGACATACCACAATGATAGAGCATGATCTAGAAACATCACTAAACATCACAGGAGCATACACAACAACTCCATTTACCAGAATTGCATTCTCTTCTTCTAGAAACACTTGCTACAGTAACAAAATAACTGTAGGAACTCAAAAAATCATAACTCTTTCCAATCCTGATGTGTACCACTGAAACTTTCGAACAACATACTAGATAGTCTCAGCAACAAACCCTTTGATGCATGACTTCTGATTACCAACTTACACACCTTTCCACCATTTTGATCAACATAGATTCACAAACTGTCTGCAACATATTTATTCTAATTTTCTCAATATCCTCGACATATACAACCTTCAAAATCATCAATGCTAATAGTGTTAACATCAATGAAAACCACATATCAACAACACAACCACAACATCCAACATGTATAAAAACCACTTTTAAAAGTCCCTATTTTTTAGCCATACCATACACATGTACGAACACAAATTTTTGACCCAAATAAAAGTATTTTGCTACTTCCTTTCAAGGAAAGAGAGCTAACAACATTAATATTGATGAGGAATTTTTTTGTAATTTTTTTTTATTGAATTTTTATTGGCCTTAATTGTTGTTTTTAAAAATCAATGTGTATGGACAACATTATTGGACCTAAACTAAACATTTTTTGAATCTTTTTTTTTTTCATTGTGTAGAGAATTTTCTGAATATTTATGCCATATAACATTTTTTACAAGAAACTTAACCAAAAAAAAGTTATTAAAAACAAAAAAAAGCCTGATATTTCAAGTTTAAGGACTAATTTGCTTAGAAATTAATTAAAAATAAAAAATATAATCCAATCTTAATAAAAATTATATATTTGGAAACTACACATCGTGTTCTGTAATGGTTTTTAATTTTATAGATTGATTCAAAAAAAAGTCCATCAACCATATTGCCAAAGTTGGACATTCTTTTTCAATCTGGCTTATTTTTTTAGTTGCAGGTCAAAGGCTAAGGGTTGAATTGCCAAGCCTTTCTCAAGCCTAAAACTAAGGCTGCATGTGGGTTGGGGATTCCAATTTTAAATAACGCGTACGTGTTTTTTAAATAAAACACATACGCATTATATAACATGTATGCGTTATCTATTTACCCGTTGGGTAAAGGGAATGTCTACGCGTTCCTAGAATAGAATGCGTACACATTTAAAAAATGCATACACATTTTTGATATATTCGTTTAGTCCCGATTTGAAAAATACTGATAAAACACTTCTTCTTTTTTAACATTCATTTTCTGTAGTATGGTCCGAAAGTGCCATTTTCTACATTTTTTATTGCAATTTTGTCTTGTGGAAGGTATATTCTATTCAAATTGTTGGAAGAGACAAGTGCAGATTGAATTTTATGAAGTGGAATCAAATACAAGAACATTTTACAAGAAGATTTGGAAAAAGAGAACTTTTGGATGTATTCATGATGTTTTTGTACTTCAAAGTTTATAGAAGAAAGGATCTTCATACTACATAGTTTTATTTAAATATTTGAAGGAGATGGAAATTTGAAAATAGGTTAAGAATCATTTTTTTTTTATCAAAGAGGTTTTGGTAACCATGGGATCAAAGCAAAGGCAAAGAAAAAAAATGTAGAAAGTTAATGACACCCAAAGAAATTCAAGCAAATAAAGAAATGGAGGCAAAAAGACAAAGGGATAAAAGAGAAAGGATTCATCAAATGAAAATTTTGGAAGCATCTAGTTCCATGAATGTTGAAGAGGAAAACATGAAGGTTGAAATGAATGTAGATGATGCAAATGTGGAGATGGTGGATATGGAAGAAAATGCAATTATGGAGACAAGCCCAACTATGCCTTCAACTTCAACTTTGAATGATATGGAAATAGCACCTATGCAAACAACTTTAGGTATGTCTTCAAATCCACCTGAGCCCAATGATATGGAAAATGCACCTATTCAAACAATCTATCCAGGGATGTCTTCAAGCCCAAGTCTTCATAATATTGATCTTAGTTATTTAGATGAAGTTGGATACACCATTAATGGTATCAATAATTCTAGGGTTGAAACAATGCAAAAACAAAAAAATGATGAAATATGTTATAAGAATGCAAATGAAAATGAAAACCCTTATATTGATGAAAATGAGAATGAAATTTGTTTTATGTTTGAAAATGAAAATGAAACCCCTTGCATGAATGAAAATGAAACCCCTTGTTTGGATGAAGATGAAAATCTTTTTTTTACAATTGAAAAAGATGTGCTAGATAATCTTCGTGGTAAATTTTCTTGGAGACAAATGGGAACTTATGGAAATATAATATATAGAATGTTTTTTTATACAAAGAAATTAGGATTTCAATTTCAACTCATGTTTCAATTGATGAGAATGTCGAAAATGAGAAATGTGATGAAAAAATTAGGTATTTTTTTAAAGCCAAAAAAGAAAGATGATTTAGTAGAACAAGTCATATCTAGTGTTGCTAATGCTATTGATTTTATAGGTAAGAAAAGTTGATCTAAAGATAAGAATCCAGCTTGTCGTGCAATAACAACTGCTCTAGTTCATAAAGCAACTTCAAATAAAAGAAATTTAAGTAAAATTAGTAAATGTATAAAAGTAAAACCTAAAACTTTGATAAGAGCTACTAAAGGAAGAGAAAGTATTGAAAATGATCCAATTAATCAATGTTGGAGTTTTAGTGCTAGACTCCCAAGATTAGACATGAATTAACTAATGAAATTAAATCTTTATTTGAAAAAGTTTGGCATGATAATACAAGAGTATCACCTAACATTAGAGATGTCTTAAAATTAAGTGTGGGTTCCAAAATTCGTGAACCTTATCCAAAGAATCTCTTAGATACGACTCAAATAGAATTATATAAAAAAAATTAGATGATTCAATCTTACCATTTAATACTAGCTTAAGTCAAAGATCATTTGAAAAGTGTAAACCTCGGTATGTTAGAATTAATAAACAACGAATATATTGTTATTGTAAGACTCATGTACAATTTCATTATTATTGTTGGGTGAAAATAGTGTAATCAACTTTTCAACATATTACACCATCTAGACTTCAACCAAAACTATGTGAGATATGATCTCTCCTCTCAAAAAGGGGAGGCACCCTTCTTACTACTAATTAGAAGCTATAGTAAACTTTAAAGAATACTTACAAAATGTACACTGTACTCATGAAATAGGGGGTGTGTGTTACATTCATACTTCTCTCTTTTTTCAGAGAAGATGTTTACAATGCTTCATGATGAAAATCTTTAGATCTGAACAACTTAAACTTAAACAATAGCAGTAATGCCGATATTTCTATCTTGACAAAGCACAACTTAGAAATACCAGGTATGATTTATAATAACAAAAGATAAAAGGAAAAGGGAAGGCTCACGAAGGCACAAATTCGTTCCGTAGCCTTTTCAATGTTGGATCTTGTAATGGTATCGTTTGTTGTATTAGAAGCACAAAGTCTTCTTAGACACAATGATTCCTCAAACAACATGAATGATTACAAGCACAAATTCTTGTAGATCCTTCAACAAAAACCTTCAAACGTAAGCAAATCCAAATGATAAATGTAACACAAAGTTTACATCAACCACTTGAAGCCCTTTCAATCTCATACACAAATCACTACTAATATAATCAACACACAAGACAATCTATTCCAACACAAAGTCTGGTATACAATCCTCTTCTTTATTGATTAGATCTGAATTCACAATATTGAACACAAAGTCTCAATGCTTGTTTCAAAAGAGCAGCACTTCTTGCAAAATATCAAAAGGTAACTATTACAAAAGAAATCCCTCTTATTTATAGAAAGGAGGGAAGAGAAAAATTAGGGAATCAGATGAGTAAAAATAGGAAACCCTAATCTAACTGAGTGTAATTTATTTCTACATAATTGCACCTCATATTTTGGTGCAATTACATTTTACAAAAAGACACCTAAGATGTCAAAAACTATTTACAAGATGCATAAAGGGAAGCATCAAAATGTTCAACACTGGGAGATTAGGAATCTTCATGGTTCCTTGCTTGGGCTCGGAGTCTTCATATTTCTTCCTGGTCTCCTGCATGAAATTTTCATCTAGTCCAACGGTGTAATCCACAAAGGTATGAATTCTTGTGATTGGCCTTCTGGCGGATGAATGGATTTTCTTGCACCTATGAAGATGTGTCTTGATATTATCAAGTGTCAGTCGTATACTGCAAATGACATGTATTGAGGCTTTTGAAAAACTGGCATCCTCAACTTGTAACATGACTTCTTTGTAGATCTGGGATAGTTCACTAGATCAAAAAATGTCATCTTCAAGATCACTTGATGAAATTTGGAGAGAAACTACAAGGATGATGGATCCATTGGTGTCAGGAAATACATGCCATATTGGGAAATATGAAATGAGCAGGCGATATGGAGTCACTGTGTTTTGGCCATATGGTGCAGAAAATGAGGTGCAAAAATGAGCGTGGATGGTGAAGATGAAGAGAAAACACATTTTAGAGTGTTACGTGAAAAATACAAATTTTGGTGCTCGGACGGTGAAAATCACCACTCGAGCACCGAAGTGATATTTTGGTTTGGTGTCGAGGCAGTGAAAATTACCGCTCGAGCACCAAAGTCTAAGACTTGGAGAATTTCGGGGGACAGCAATGCTGGTGTCGAGGCGGTGAAAATCACTACTCGAACACCGACATGTCAAAACTATTTGGTGTCATGGCGGTGATTTTCACCGCCTCGACACTTGGGTACCTCTTGTGAATGGGTGTCATGGTGGTGAAAATCACTACCAAGACACTAGTGTGACTTAAGAACTTTCATGCGAAGGCATTGAAAAACCTCGCCTGCACACCGATGGAAAAAATGAAGGCCAACGCACATGAAGGCGGGGAGAAAATTTGTTATGACAGTTGCAAAGGACACGAGGAAAAAATGACAGCAAAAAGAAAAAGACACGAGTGACAAGAACAAAGGTAGAAGAAAAGCCAAAGACCGACGAGAAAAACAACATCTTTCAAATCTAAAGAAAAGAAAACTATCAACTGGAAGGAGAATGAAAAATGAACATACCTGTGATAGTGGACAAAGGCGAAGATCATAATGAAAACCACGTGCCTGAGGGAAACACCAAAGCGGGATCTCAATGGGAGGCACTTGGAAGAGCATGGGAGCGAAGTGGCGAAGAAGAGTTTCTTAGCGAAAGTGAGGAAATAACTCACATTAGGGTTAATAAAACCTAAAAATCAACTCAAGTTGAGCGCATTGAATGTGGAAAAGAGAACTCAACTTAACTCACAAATAGGTGCTCGAGCGGTGAAAATTACCGCTCAAGCACCGACTCAAAAATAAAACTTAAGGTGCAACGGCGGTGATTTTCACCGCCCAAGCACCAAGAGTTGAAACTTAAGTTAGGTGCAATGGTAGTGAAAATCACCATCGTTGCACTAAAAACAGTTAGAGTAAAAAGGTGCAACGATGGTGATTTTCACCATTGGAGCACCAAAAACAGATTAAAATGACTTAACTCCTGGGTTCTCAAGGAGTCAAACTTTAAACTCGAATCTCGAGCCTATCATCACCTACCCGGACTAGGTAAGATTAGATACCTCATAAAACAAGTTTGCCTCGTTTTACATGCTTGAAACACACGGTCCTAGGAAACAGACTAGTTTCGTAGGGGGTTATCTGTGAATCGAGCACTGCTAGATTCTGTGATAACAATTATTATGATATTTTTTTATATATACGATGCAGTTTGCATGATAACCAAATTATGTAGGGCATTTGTGGTATTAATATGCCACCTAAAACAATCAAAGATTTTATAGAAGGTTTATTTTGTGAACCCTCTAATGGAAACTTATTTTATTTAAAAGCATGTATTTCTAGAGAATGTGATAGATGTGGTAACTTTTCATTATTAGGAGAATGTATGCATGAAAGTAATTTGGATGAATTTGGAAAACAATTAGTGGATGTAAAAAAATGTAAAAATGTTGAATATTCTTTAAAAGATGGAAAATTTGGAAAATGTTTGAGCTAATTGTGGAAAAATTTAGTGTGCATGCATTTATTAAAGAATTCAAAGATAAGATTGTACCTAAATATGTTAAACACTCTCAGTATGCTCATTGGATTCATAATCAATTTTGTTTATGTAAAATGCATTCCCAATTGGAACTATATTGTTAGTTGTTGATTTTGTTGAAAATTATACTCTTGCTCCATAAGAATAAATTCAATCATAGTATTATAATTTAGTGTAAGTAGCTATATTTGTTCATATTTTTTATAGACATGCAGATGATAGTAGAGAAGATAATATATTTTTTTTGAGAGAGTACCATTTTTATGTAAGTGATAATTGATTACATTCATCTAAGTTTTTTCAATATTGTTTTGATATATTTTAATAAAATTTAAAAGATAGAGGAATTAAAATGAGAGAACATCTCATATGGTCAGATAATCGCACGGGTCAATTCAAGAATGCTAGAATGTTTTATTGGTTATGTAGAGTTCATAAGGAAAATAATATTGAGCACATGTGGAGTTTTTTTGAAGTTGGACATGGTAAGGGAGAACACGATGGAGTAGGTGCACGTGTGAAAAGAGCTCTTACTAGAGAGCAACTGAAATTTGAGGATGCTACAAAATTCAGAGATGCTCATGCAATTGTAGATTGGTGCAATACCAAATTATCTACAAGAACAAGTGAGAGCTCAATAATTTGACGCTTCTTTTGGTTAGTTGAAGAAAAAGATATTTTTTCTTGACAAGATTGTGAGACAATTAATGGATCTGCAAAATGGCATTTGTTTAAGAGTTTGAATGCAAACACACGGACAATATGGACAAGGGAGCTGGCATGATTTTTTCATTTTGTATTATAGGTGATTGGGAAGCGTGTGAAAACATGAAATGGGTCAAACAATGGAAACAAAGAGCCTTAACACCTACATCGAAACATGTTCAACATGAAATGACAATTGAAGATAATCAAGTGTTTGCATTAGATGATTATGATTATTTTTCGGATCTTGTACAAGAAGGTACATTAAATTGAATTGAATTTTATATGTGAATTAAATATAAGTCACTCTTTATTGAATTTTTTATTTATTTTTGCAGAACATGTGTATGTTGTTGTTGCACCTGAGGGGAATGAAGAGGGGATAGAGTATTGGTTGGCTAGATGTGTTGAGAGAAAACATAATTTGGTACATCCTCGAGTGGATGATGAAAACTTTGAGTATCCAACTAGTTCGGTGGTTTTTGTTGGCACATAGCTTCAAAAATATTTGATAAGAAAGAATGGCTTGCCTGCATTTGAAGATTATAAAAGACACAAGAAGATAATACATTATTCATATTTGATTTTGGCAACCAATATAAAACTAGTTAGATATCAGGGGAGGCTTGCTAATAAAGTGTTATGGACACTTTCAATGGATGAGCATGAGACAGTAATAGATGCATTACAAAAAAGAGAGGATGCAAATGGTACAACAAATTAAATAAATATTGGGAAGTATATAGTTGTATATATATATAATTGATTGTCAATATGTAGTTAAAAAGTTATCACATATACATGTATATATATATATTTGTCTTTAGTCATTTCCTAATTAAATTTTTATATCATTTTTTATTTCAGGTCTCCCAAAACTAGATGCATTACAAAAAAGAGAGGACATGCATATATATTACAATTGAATTCAAATGTAGAAACATGTAAGTATATATACTTCTAGATACATTTAATTGATAGTATAAATATAAAACTAAATAGCTAAATGTCATTTTATAAAAAAATTATAATTGATTTCATATCCCCTTAAGCCATTCTCTTAGGACCCCTTAATCCATCCTCTTATGTACCATTAATCCATCCTCTTACATCCCCTTAAGTCTCTCTATTAATTCCCCTTAATCCATCCTCTTAGGACCCCTTAATCCATCCTCTTTCATCCCATTAAGTCACTCTCTCAAACCCCTTAAGCCATCCTCTTAGGAGTCCTTAAGAAATATTCGCATATATCTACCTTTAATCCATCCAATTGAATCCCCTTAAGTCACTCTCTCAACACCCCTTAATCCATCCTCTTACGACCCCTTAATCCATATCCTCATATATCTACCCTTAATCCATCCACTTGCATCCCCTTCAGTCATTCTCTCAACACCTCTTAATCCATCCACTTGCATCCCCTTAAGTCACTCTCTCAACACCCCTTGAGCCATCCTCTTAGGACCCCTTAATCCATATCCTCATATATCTACCCTTAATCCATCCACTTGCATCCCCTTAAGTCACTCTCTCAACACCCCTTAAGCCATCCTCTTAGGTCCCCTTAAGCCATACTCTTATGTACCATTAATCCATCCTTGTATATCTACCCTTAATCCATCCTCTTGCATCCCCTTAATTTATCTCCTAGGATTTAGGCCCTATGGTTTATGGCTTAGGGTTTCTATGGTTCATGAGATGCTTAGAATAACAAATCTATATGGGTTAATGGTTTAGGGTTCATATCCTAGGATTTAGGTCCTACAGTTTAGGGTTTAGGGTTTCTAGGGTTCATGAGATGCTTAGAATAAAAAATCTATATGGGTTAATGGTTTAGGGTTCATCTCCTAGGCTTTAGGTCCTATGGTTTATGGTTTAGGGTTTGTAGGGTTCATGAGATGCTTAGAATAATAAATCTATATGGGTTAATGCTTTAGGGTTCATCTCCTAGGCTTTAGGTCATATGGTTTAGGGTTTAGGGTTTCTAGGGTTCATGAGATGCTTAATCCCTTTAAGTCATCCCTTTAAGTCATTATGTCAAATCTCCTTAATCAACCCTCTGATATCCCTTTAATTCATTCTCTCAACTCCCCTTAATCCACCCTCCTACATCCCTTTAATTCATTCTATCAACTCCCCTTAATCCACCCTCTTGCATCCCTTTAAGCCATCCTCTTAAAGGACCCTTAAGTCATATCATGTTACATCCCTTTAATAAACCCTCTTGCATTCCTTAAGTCACTCTCATAATTCCCCTTAAGCCATCCTCTTAGGACTCGTTAAGCCATATCCTAGGGTTCACGACATGAATCCCATTAATCCACCCTCTTACATCCCTTTAAGTCATTATATCAACTCCCCTTAATCCACCCTCTTTCATCCCTTTAAGTCATTATATTAACTCCCCTTAATCCACCCTCTTGCATCCCCTTAATTCATTCTCTTAACTCCCCTTAAGGCATTCTCTTAGGACCCCTTAATGCATTCTCTTAGAAAACCTTAAGCTATATCCTCTTAGGTCCCCTTAATCCATTCTATGACAAACATCACTTGAATTTGTAAGGAATTTATAAAATCCAATTTTCTAACTTTTACTATGTATTTTTCTTTTCTAGCATGAATTATTTAGTTAAAAGACTCATAAAAACTATAGTTACTTTACTTACATTAATTATTTTTGTAGGTTCTCATCAAGTCGGTCTACCATGTGATTGTCATTGTAAATTTTTTTTATCAAGAGACTATGTAAATATCAATTTTTGGTTATGACCTAAAATTTGATAAGCTTTAATTGTATCTGCATGCACATATATGTTTCATCGTGTTATATAGTTGTGTTAAACATCAATATACATTATATATGTTTGTTCGATGTATGAACTTCAATGAACTTATTAGTCACTTTTTAAATAGCTTGTTGCAATTTTTTCTTATACAAATCATGTCTTGTATTTACCACATTTTATATAATTGTTCAATTGTATATAGATTATATATTTTATACATACAAGGAGATAGATTTTTGTTTAGTGATTCAAATATTTGCTAGAATTGGAAAATAGTTAAAATTACCTGCCCTTAATTTATTATGAATATGATCTAAACTATTTAAGGAATTTTTTAATTTGTCACCTAACCATGTGATCAATTATAGATATTTGAAATTTGATTCTAGATAAGAATTTATATAGTGTGTATTACTTGAAAATTAGATAAAATATCTATACATGTACATGAGTGCATATAATCATCAAAATTAACATAACATGATCATATTAATCAATACAATGTATGTGAAATAGTCCATGAAATAACATGTTCAAAATATATATGTCAAGCCCAACACATATATTTAAAGAAAACTAGAGATCTATAGTCCATAAAATTTAAAACCATCTAACTATCAGAGTGATCAGTCAAATCAAGTCTCCTCTTTGATCCACGTGGACTAGATGTACCTGTATCATGTTGTAAAAGAGTCCAAAAAACTTGAATTAGATTTAAATTTAATTAGAAATTTTGTTATAATTTAGCATATAAACTTGAAAATATAAACTTGATAAAAATAAATTTAATTAAATATCTAGTAAATACAGTAAAAATGATTTTTAGTATGCATAAATTACCATATGATCATGTGAATCTACTGGCACATTTTTCTCAATAGGTAGCATAACTATCAATCGAGAAGGTCCAAATGCTTGATCTACTATATCCTGCATATTCATATAAAGCAAACAATATGTTAAAACCTCGAATATATATATTTAAAAGGTCCCTAAAAATTGTATAGGAGATTTAGTAAATTTTACAACCTCTAATGATATGACATCATGATCACGCACCTAAGATTTCCCATGCATAAATGCTAACGATGTCTTAGGTGTGCCTGCCATGGGTATCACATGAAATCCTTGTATATAGATACAACAATGTATAGATCATTCACACATGTGTACAAATTCAAATTTTATTAGATCTATGATGTGTATTTAATTTAAACTTTTAAAAAATTTGAAAGCATGCACCTGAACTGATGATGACTTAGGAGCGCTCACCACAACTTGTGGTTGGTTAGTACTTGGTATCGTATGACCTCCCTAAATCTAGATATAATATAACATTTCACACATGTGTACAAATTTAAATTAAATTAGATATGTCCAAATAAATTAAAATATATACTGGTTTGTACCTGACCAAAAGGTGAGCCCACTTCTACAACACACAAAATACAGACACAATCATATTGATATTAAGACATCATGTGATCATGCATCTACACCAAACACTTCTTGAATTAATAGTATATTATATATATAATTTGATTTTATTCTTTACATGAATTTTGCACATTTCAAACAAATTATTTAAATCTGCCTAAGTTCAAAAGATGAACATACCTGTGTAGGATGATCCTCAGAATATAGTAAATCCATATATGACTCCGTCTTGATGCATGTGGATCACCTGAAGTGGATTCCTGAGTATGCCCATAGCCCGAGCCTCCATGCTCTCTATTGCCCACTTTAGTCATCGCATGTGTAGTCTAATGAGTGAGATGTCTTGAAAGAGAACTCAATGCTCCTAATTTCGACAACATCATTTGTTGCTGAAATGTAGTGGGAACACTAGGAGAAGGAGAACCAATAGGAGCAATCGGAGCACATCATTGAGGATCAACACATGCTCCTAATCTATGTTGGGGCATGCCACCCCCAACTCCCTAAAATGACCTCATATCAAAATAGTTGGGTTTTAAACCCAACTCAAACTCAGCCCGTAACTTTCTCAAAAAGTAGAAGGGCACCTCACAATTGCCATGTGGTGGAGTATCAAACACCATCCACCATCTATCCCAAAAACTTGAAACTATCTACAGGTGCCTACACCATTTAATTGAAATTCGGTTTTTGGTGGGTGGAATTGGTTTGTTTGTTTGGGGGAAAAATAAATGTTAGCAAATGGCTTGTTTGGTAATTTTAAGGTCATTAATTTATTTATAGGACAATCCATCTGCATAGAATTGTCTCCTCTCTTCTCTCCATTGATGAAACCTATCTAGGTCCACATCAATAGATCAAATAGAATCGGCAATAGATTGCATTGAAGATGCAAACTGTGCAAGATAGGAGGGATATTAAGCTCCTTTTTTTATTATCAAATCTCTATTTTACTGAATCACATTAAGGTTTGCTCTAATTCTCTCTCTTAACTGAGCCTGATCTACTATAGGGCATGGGGTGTTAGGAGGTGGAGAGTGTGGAGGTGTGGGGTTTTGTTGTGGTGGCGTATTTGGATATATGGGATCTTTAGGTTGTGCATTAGGTATAAAGTCATTTATGTTAAATTCAAGCTCCATGTGAACAATGAAATGACAATTGCAAGTTAAACAATTAAAAATATATATATCAACAAACTATTTAACTAATGTACATAATTTGAAAGTTATTTAAAACACATTGAACGTGCACAAATTCAAAATACATTTAATTTGAAGACACATTCAATTTATAACATTAAAAAATACATAACATAAAAATCCATAGCATGTACACATTAAATTATACAATTAGTCTCACATCCCCTAGTAAATAGTTCACAAAAATGATTGTCAATGATCTTATTGTGTTAAAGACCTATAATATGAAGGGTTTGTTGTTACTACCAACTCTAATGCAACTAAAAATGGAGATAAGTGTCACACCAAGGTCATACAATTTTAATAAAATCCTACCTACATTACCTAAAACTAATTATTGAACACCTTTTAGTACTTTTGCAACCCTTCCAAGAAGAATCATCGAGTATATCTAAAATATTTCCACTATAATTTAGATCAATATTTATACTATAATTAAGATACCTAAAATATCTAAGGATTCACTATTACATTTTGTGTACATGGAAAGGGTTCATATGTTGAGTTGTATAAGTGCTTCTTCATTAAAACTTTCTAGAGGATGACATATTTGTCATAACTCATCTAGGTATTTTATGTTATTTACCTTTCATAAATGGGGTGGAAATTATAAATAGTTTTGAGTTAGATCTATATGTCATTGGTTTATTAAGTGAATCCCCTGAAAGAAGGCCATAAACTTTTTTTTAGCTCTCTCACTTGATAATTAAACTATAGCCAAATTTGATGTTATACATTAATTGAAACATGATCAATTTAGTAAGGGGAAAAACAACAAGATTCAAGATAGCTACTCTTACCTAGGGTTTTAGGTTTTAGGTTTAGCGTTTAGGTTTTAGGGTTTAGGGTTTAGGGTTTTAGGTTTAGGTTTTAGGGTTTACGGTTTTAGGTTTAGGTTTTAGGGTTTAGGTCCTAGGGTTAAGGGTTTTAGTTTTTAGGTCTATTTTTTTGGAACCTAGGGTTTAGGGTTTTGATTTCTAAGTTAAATGTGTCCAATTTAAGTTAAATTTTAGTTAATTTAGGTTTAGTTTTTATGCTTTTCAATTTACAATGTAACATTTTTTGTTTTGTTGATGTTTTTGGTTTTTTAAATGTAATCTAAAAACTATAAAATATTGAATGTAAAAAAAAAAACAAACAAAAACTAAATAACAATTAAAAAATAGAAATGCAAGATATAAAGCAAAAAAAAAGAAAAATTAGACCAACCTGGAGGTCACTAAGGTCAATTGTGTCGACAAGAGGAGGTGGTAGCAAAAAATTGGTTTAATTCGGCCCTTTGAAATGCGTACACGATCTCTACTCTACCTCAGGCCCGACTAAAATGAACTATGAAAATGAATTACACAGTTGTTAATTTTAAAAAATAAATAACTTTGAAAAATGTGTACACATTATGAACACGTACATGTTTTGTAAGGCGTACGTGTTTTAGGTTGTGTACCCAAATCTAAATGCATATGCGTTCGGATTTAGGCTCGGGTACCCGATTCAAAGTGCATACACGTGTTTTAAAAATGTGTACACGTTTCTTGCAATTTTTTTCGTTTTGGCTGAGACTTCCCCTCTTCGTGGACCCAACTTCTTGCTTTCACCTGACTACTACAAAATATGGAAAGGTATAAAGCTTTAAAAAGAGATAGATAAAAGAGAAAGTAGATTATTTGACTTCATATATTGAAAATATAGTGGGTCCAATTGATTCCTCTATAATAAATTTAGGTTCACATCCATTTGTAAGAATAGGTTTACTTTAGAAAAATGAAGTAAAAATAGTGTAACCTCCACAAGATAATGTCTGAGTAATGAACTAATGACACTAGCTTACAATACTATAGAATAAATTGTGGTTAGTTGCAAAAAGATTACCTAGTGTTGTTTTTGAATTTTAGTTGAACAATCATTATGTTATTTATAAACTTTTTATGTGGATAAGCAATTAAGTT
The DNA here is from genome assembly GCA_007115665.2 of Sequoiadendron giganteum. Lineage (NCBI taxonomy): Eukaryota > Viridiplantae > Streptophyta > Pinopsida > Cupressales > Cupressaceae > Sequoiadendron > Sequoiadendron giganteum. The sequence continues at coordinate 657,738,921 of CM021105.1, read as the reverse complement.
ATCATGATAGCTAATATAACAAGAATTATATTAACTAAGAGTAAAGTGATTATTAGATTCATTAATTTTGTTTAAATATAATTATCTTATATATTGGGCATCATAAACCCAATACACAAAACCAGTAAAATTTTGGAATGAGAAAATTAAAAACGTGTTCTAGATAAATAAGAAATTATCTCAAAATTAAACTTCACTTCTGATGAGGGTGCAACCCGAGACACATAAAAATCACACAGAAAAATCGAGAATATTATTAATCAAAATAATGAAAATCTTACATGCAGAGGATCTCAAATCCTCGAGTTCTGCAATACATGCAAACTATAGAAAGTTACAAAAATTCCCCTTTTTGCAACATGCGATCTTCTTTCCCCAAAAACTACCCAAACAAATCAGAAACCAGCCCATAAATAGCCCCTTTCCCTGTTTGGAGCCAAAAACAACATTCTAATTATGTACCAACTTCTGGAAGCCCTAACTCAAGATCTAATCGTCGGATCTTCAATCATAATACCTTTTCGGAAAGCTCTTGCGAAAATGAAATATCAAAGAGTGAGGCCTAAAGGATAACCACTTTCGTTTTCTGCCAATTTTTGGGCCCATCCAGAGCCTTTAAGTCCCTCAAAATTAGCTCCGAAGATTTTGTAGGGCAAAAAGCAAAAACTAAAACTTGAATAACTTTTGAACCGGGAATGATCTTAGCCTGATTCTTTCACCAAAGTGTTTATTATTCTGTCCCGAAGCTTCCCTTAAATGTTTGTCTCCTCATGCCTTCAAATTCATACCTGCTAAAAATAGCAGTTGAGCAGAAAAGCAGTTCTGAAAGTTGGGACCTCTTCGATGAAAAGGGTATCCAGAAATGCAAAAACACCTACAAAAATCTAAATGAAAGAAAATATATTTTTGGGTGATGTAGGATTGCCCTTACACCACTGGATGCTCCTACATCAGACACCCAGGGTAATTTGAAAAGTGACCCCGTCACTTCTCAGATGGTTGAGGAAAACCCAAACAGTCAACCTCTGCCTTAGACAATCAGGATGAATCTTCCATAGGCCTTCCTCTCCACTTCACCAGATATTCCTCATACTGCATGTTTATGGTACTCCTTCCCACACGGCTATCCAAGATTTCTTCAATCTCCTCCTTCTCTGAAGTAGGTGCTGGAATACCACATTGTTCCATTGTTGGTACTTCCTCTGTGCCACTCTTGTGATATTCTGTCAAATCTACAATGTTGAACATAGGGGAAATGTTGAATCCATCCGGCAACTCTACCTCATATGCATTCCCTGAATCATGCCTCTTCAAAATTTTACAGGGACCGAACTTCTTCATCTTCAATTTTTTATAGGTTCCTACTGGAAACCTTTCTTTCCTCAAGTGGACCATCACTTCATCACCAATCTGAAACTCCTTATACCTCCTCTTTTGATCTGCCTTAGCCTTATACTGCATATTCATCTTGTTAATGTGTTCTTTTACCTTCTCATGCATATTCTTGATGTGTTCTGCAAAGTCTTCAGCTTCAACACTTGTCTTCTTCTCTTGGTCCATCTTCCTCAATTCTGGAGCAATCCTAGGACTACTTCCATACACAATCTGGAATGGTGATCTACCAGTGCTTCTATTGACAGAATTGTTGTAAGCAAATTTTTCCTGGGGTAAGATCAAGTCCCATCCCTTTGGTTTATCTCCTACCAAGCATCTCAATAGGTTACCCAGACTTCTGTTCACAACCTCAGTCTGCCCATCAGTCTACGGATGGTGTGCAGAACTAAACTTCAACTCTATTTTCAACTTCTTCCACAAGGTACTCCAAAAGTATCCAACAAATTTGGTGTCACGATCTGAGACTATACTCTTTGACAGACCATGTAGCCTCACCACCTCTTTGAAGAACAAGTCAGCAATGTGGACTGCATCATGGGTCTTCTGGCATGGGATGATATGTGTCATCTTTGAAAACTTGTCAACTACCACAAATACTGAATCATTCCCTCTCTGTCTCCTTGGTAAACCAAGAACAAAGTCCATACTTATATCCTCCCATGGCCTCTCTGGTACAGGTAAGGGCTGATACAACCCTATCTTCTGACTCACTCCTTTAGCCATTTGACATACCCTGCAACTCTACACAAACTTCTTCACATCCTGTGATAACTGAGGCCAATAATAATTCTCACTGATAATGGCAATGGTCTTATCCCGACCAAAATGTCCTGCCATTCCTCAACTGTGTTTCTCTTTTATTAGGTTCTCCCTCATGGAAATCCTTGGAATACACAATTGACTTCCCTTAAACAACATGCCTTCCTAAATTATGAAATCCACCCACTTTGTCCTATCAACTGTAACAGGTTCCTTGCAAGCTTTCCAAGCCTCTGCAAAATTAGGATCATTCGGATACAATTTCTTGAGTTCACTGAACCCAACCACCTCAATCTGCATTTCTATCAACAATGTATGCCTCCTACTTAAGGCATCTGCAACCCTATTTGACTTTCCACTCCTATGCTTTAAAGAAAATGCATAACTCTGCAAAAATTCTACCCATTTCATATGCCTCTGATTTAATTTTCCCTGACTACTCAGGTACTGTAATGCTTAATGATTAGTATATATAACAAATTCCTTTGACAACAAATAATGCCTCCATTTCTTTAATGCTTGGACTATTGCATAAAATTCCTGATCATATACAGAGTACTTTCTCTTTGCATCATTTAACTTTTCACTGAAATAGGCAACATGCTTACCTTCTTGGCTTAACACTGCTCCAATAGCACAACCACTAGCATCACAATACACTTGAAACACCTTATTGAAATCCAGGAGAGCCAAAACAGGTTGTTTTGTCACCTTCTGCTTCAATAGATCAAAACTCTTTGCTACTCCAGTGCTCCACTTGAACTCTTTTCTATCCCCTTTCATTGTTTCATTTAGGGGTGCACAAATACTACTGAAGTTTCTAATAAACTTTACGTAAAAACTGGCCAAACCATGAAAAGATCTCACCTCAGTAGCAATTCTTGGGGTAGGCCATTCCAGAATAGCCTTCACCTTCTCTGGGTCCATCTTGAGACCTACTATCGCGACAACAAACCCCAAGTACACTAACTCCTTCTTCACAAAACTACACTTCTTCAAATTAATTAGCAATTTCTCTTCTCTTAACTTCTCAAAGACTCTACCAATATGCATTATATGCTCATCCAGTGACTTACTGAATATCAAAATATCATCTAAATACACAATAACAAAGCTTCCTAGGAACTCTTTCAGTACCTCGTTCATGAACCGCATGAATGTGCTCGGTGCATTGGTTAGCCCAAAAGGCATGACTAACCACTCGTACAGGCCCTCTTTGGTCTTGAAGGCAGTCTTCCATTCATCTCCCTCATGAATTCGGATCTGGTGATATCCACTCTTCAGATCAATCTTAGTGAAGTACTGAGCTCCACTCAAACAGTCCATCAAATCATCCATCCTTGGTAGGGGAAATCTATACTTGATTGTTATCTTGTTTATGGCCCGGGAGTCTGTACACATCCTCCACTCCCCATCCTTATTTGGTGCTAGTACTGCAAGTACTACACATGGACTCAGACTCTCTCGAATCAAACCCTTTCTCAACAACTCCTCAACTTATCTATTCAACTCCTCATTTTCTACAAGAGTCATTCTATGAGCTTCCTTATTTGGCAAACTGGCTCCTGGGATCAAGTCAATCTGATGACTGATCTTCCTCATTGGTGGTAAACCCTCAGGTACATTATCAGAAAAAATCTTCTGAAACTCATTCAATAAACCAGAAACTTCTACTAACAACTTATCACTATTCTCCTTATCCATTCTAGGAATCAATGCATAACACACATGCTCATGCTTCATGCCTTCTAAAAATTTCCTTCCATCAACATAACAAATTCTAGCACTACTGCATACCTTTTCTTTAGCCTTCTTTAGGGGTTTCAACTTATGGCGCACTCCATCCTTCATCAGGGAATAAGTGTTTGCATGGCCATCATGTACAACTCGCTTGTCAAACTGCCATGGCCTCCCCAGCAACACATCACATGCATCCATAGGGATGATATCACAAAGTACCTCATCACAATAGCTTCCGATCTTGAACTTCACCAGGCATTGCTCATTGACTAGAACTTTGTGGTCTTTCTGCAACCATGCAATCTGATATGGATGTGGATGCCTTTCCATCTTCAGCTTCAACTTTGTAACCATTTCTTCTAACACTAGATTGTCGGTGCTCCCACTGTCAACAATGATATCACAACATTTGTCTTCACACTTGCACCTTGTGCGGAATAGATTCTTCCTTTGTTCTGGCTCCTTCTCTTCAGTCACCAGGGCTCTTCTAACCACTAGGTCTTCTCCCCTTTCAGCATCATCTGAATGCTCAGATTGAGCCTCCTCATCTACATGTGCAACCCTTGCATGACCTTCTGGCCTTTTGTCTATCCTTCCTTGGTATTGTGGACATTCATAGGCTCGATGCCCTTCTTCACCACACTAAAAACAAGTTCCTCTGAAACCACCTCTTCCGAGTCCTTGCCCAAATCTTCCTCATCCTCTACCTCTTTGATCACCACCATTCTGATCACATGGGCGGTAGAAGTTATCATTCCTTTGGCTTCGACTGGTACCCACATCTTCATTTTTCTTCTCATCCTCATTTCAGCTTCCAGAAGATCTTCCGCTACCCCTTCCACTTTGACCTCCTCGTCCTTTTTGCTTGCTGTCAAATCTCTTGTTCAACTTCTCTTCAACTCTCAGAGAAAATTGGTACATGTCCTCAATGGTGGCCATTCTGACCAGGCTTAGCTCCTCTTGAATGCTCAGTCGTAACCCATTAAGATAATGGGCTACCTTCTCCTTGTTGGCCTCTGCATGTCCCGTTCTGATGATCATCTTGTGAAAATCTTCTGTGTATTCTTTCATAGATCTACTTCCTTACTTCAACCCTTGCAATTTCTTCAATAGATCTAACTCATAGTCCATTGGCATGAACTGCTTCTTCAGTTTCTCCACCATGCGATCCTCTCTAGTGATCTTTCCTTTTTCTCTCTTATTTCTTTCTAGTTGGACCTCTTTCCACCAGATACTGGCATGACCCTTCAGCTTCGTTTTTGCAAACTTAACCCGATTTGGGTCCTCTACTTCTTCATACTCGAAATACTCTTCCAACTCGTTGATCCAATCAATCAACTCTTACGGGTTCAAACTTCCGAAAAAATTGGGAACTTCTACTCTACGTCTTTTTTCGATCTTCGAAATGGCCCTTATCAGCCGCATTTGATCTTGATCAATAGCTTCTTCTTCCTCTTTTACATCTGAATCTTCCACCTCTTCTTCATCCTCACTTTCTTCTCCCCTTGTCGGGTTTACCCCTCTTCTTAACTCTCTTTGTAATGCATTAATTTGTCTCTGGAGGGCTCTGAAACCCTCGGCTGCTAATGGATCTCTTCCACCAGCATTTCTGGCACCTCCGACACCACCTCGCCTACCATGCACCACTCTTGGAGGCATCTTGAATATCTTGAACCCACAACCACAATCCTGGTGTGAACTACCTCACGATCGGTGATTTGTCCACACGCTCAAGAAAACCCACTCTGATACCACTTGATGAGAGTGCAACCCGAGACATAGAAAAATCACACAGAAAAACCGAGAATATTATTATTCAAAATAATGAAAATCTTACTTGCAGAGGATCTCAAATCCTCGAGTTCTGCAATACATGCAAACTATAGAAAGTTATAGAAATTCCCCTTTTCGCAACATGTGATCTTCTTTCCCCAAAAACTACCCAAACAAATCAGAAACCAGCCCATAAATAGCCCCTTTCCCTGTTTGGAGCCAAAAACAACATTCTAATTATGCACCAACTTCCGGAAGCCCTAACTCAAGATCTAACCGTCGGATCTTCAATCATAATACCTTTTCGGAAAGCTCTTGCGAAAATGAAATATCAAAAAGTGAGGCCTACAGGCTAACCACTTTCGTTTTCTGCCAATTTTCGAGCCCATCCGGAGCATTTAAGTCCCTCAAAATTAGCTCCGAAGATTTTGTAGGGCAAAAAGTAGAAACTAAAACTTGAATAACTTTTAAACCAGGAATGATCTTAGCCTGATTCTTTCACCAAAGTGTTTATTATTCTATCCCAAAGCTTCCCTTAAATTTTTGTCTCCTCACGCCTTCAAATTCATACCTGCTAAAAATAGCAGTTCTAAAAGTTGGGACTTCTTCTTCGACGAAAAGGGTATCTAGAAATGCAAAAAAACATACAAAAATATAAATAAAAGAAAATATATTTTTGGGTGATGTAGGATTGCCCTTACACCACTGGATGCTCCTGCATCAACTTCAAACAACCCTTTAGGTGTTTTGTAATTAGATGATTCTTTAAGATTTTATCTTTCTTTCAATTGAGTGGGTAAGAACTATCTAGGGAAATGTTACCCTAGAAAGGCTTGTGTACCCACTTGAATGATTGCATAAACATAGTTTCAAATAGACCTACATATTTCATACAGCTATTTCTCTAGTATCTTTATCTCCTAGATATAGGGTATGTAAGTAGTCTAGGAAATGAATGATGTTTCTAGAGCTCAAATACAAAGGACATGTTGTGCAGTTTTTGCACACACGCCCCACTGAAAGTAGGGACCCTGTTTGTTGCTCTTTTGGTTTTCTCTTTTGGTGTCTTGGCCTTTCTATTTTGGGGTTTTTCTTGCTTGGGCATGTGCTTTGATGTTCATCTTGACTGTTGGGGTAGTCCATTTATGATTTATATTGAAAACCTTAAGTTATGGGTTCACTCCAGGTTTTTCACTATTTTCAGGAAAATCCACCCTGGGCGGACTTTCCGGTTCTCTTTCGGAGCCCGGTGGTGGCTGCTTTCCGTTGAAGTCTGGGGATTTTGGTCATCCGCGGAAATTCGTAATGGCCGGATTTCTCCGGGGTCCATTGCTTTGTCAGATTCCCGAGTTTGGTTTAATCTGTCTTGTCGATGGCATTAATGCTCAATTTCATGACTTCTTAGGCAGTTTTATATTGGTTTATGCCATCTTGAGTTTCATCATTTGCTTTCTATTTGGTTTGGAGTGCTTGAACCTGAGGTGTTGTTGCTGGATTGTGCGTTTGGGAGTGGATTTGATTGTTGCAATTGGATTTCCTGAACACTATTTGCATTATGTTCAAGCTTTGGGGTTTCTTTCCAGATTCCTTTGTTTTGATTTCTCTATCCCCATGGTATGTACACGAATTTTGTCTCTCTCTTTTCATGGATTGCTTTACTTTGTTCACCTTCATGCTATTCATGTTGCTTTTGCCTTTTCCTATTGAATGTATGTACTTCTTGGGTGTTTTGGAGGTTCACGTCCTGCCAGTCTGGCATTTTATATTTCGAAGCTAGAGGGATTTCCCATTTTGTTCGAGCGCCTCTTCCATGTGATTCTTTTGAGCTTATATTTCAATTTTATCTCGGGTAGCTTGCTTGTATTTACCACAAACTTTCTATCCTTGCGGGAAAGCAAGTTGTGCCTGAGTCTATTCTATGCATTCATGGCGGGAGTTTGGGGGTTTCGACCTAGGGCATGGCCAATCCCTCTCATTTTACTATAAGGTAGGTTTTGAATTCAAATATGATCCATTGGAGGTCTAGGTCAAGCTGGTGTCAAGCTCTAGGTCCTCAAATTTGTGATCATTCGATCAATTTGAGTGACGTCAAGAGAAATAGTAGGTATTCGGGCTTTCAGTATCTTTGCAGAATTCCTTATATGTCGGAATTCCCTGATTTTCTCGTTTTCTCTTTGTTCTTTGCAATGTGCTTCATTCTAGGTTTTTGCCTGTCTCCCGGATTTTCGTTGCCTCCCGATTTCTTTGGGGTCCGTCACTTGGTCGTTTTCCTAAAATTGGGCTTGAGTGGTAAAGTTGCATTGACTTCACTAAAATCTGCACCCTCGAGATTTTCCCGAATGTTCTACACCTCCATTTTCCCAGAATATTGAAACTGTTGCTATTCTCAGGGATTTTTGTCTAAGGCGGATTTTTCTGAGGTTTTGTTGAGAATGAACAAATTGGTGGTTGCATGAGGATTTGCTTGGTGATTATGCATTTGATGATTAAATGAATTTATGCTGGGGTGTATCAAATGATTCCTTGGTTAAATTGATTGATTAAATGATTATGTGGATATTTGTATGCTTGTTTCACTAGATTTTGCGTGCTCTGGATTTCCCCAAAATTCCTCTCCAATCTGGATTCCGTGGGGGTGGGGGGCTAAAACCCAAACTTTGAAATGGTTGATTTGATATGGATTTTGGGCACTTTGCTTATCATGGATCTTATTACTATGTCTTTATTGTTTACAAGTAGGATCAGGACAAGCTATTGTTGGGCAAGGCAAAGGGAAGGTGATGGATCAAAGTGTCGATGGTTCAACTATCTCTGAGGTAGAGAGAGTTAAGATGGATATCAAGAGTAGAATCCCAGACAACAATTTGAATTCCATCTGGTCTAGGATCATTGATACAAATGTTGGAATGTGGGACTATGAAGAGTTCAAGGCAGGGATGACAACACATAACCTCCCTTTGTTAGCTAGGACATTGGAGTCTGAGTTGGCACATGTGGCTAGATTTCCTTCTAAGGTTCAGTGTTATGAGTTGGTTCTTGAGTGTGCTAGGCATTATGATAGGGGTACACAAATGATAATTGGTCCTCAAGGAAGGATTGTAGCGAACTTTGACCCTGTATCCATAGCTCAGACCATTGACATGCCTGATTGGTCCCATGTTGTGGCTTTTGATATGGATTCGGCCAGGAAGTATAATGAGGAGAATGTTTTCAAGTCCCAACAGGTTATTAACTCTTGGTTGGAGAAGCCCAAGTCTCACTTCTCCAAGCTGCCTAAGCAGCTGGTCAGACTCAAATTCAGGAGAGAGTATTATGATTCTATTACACTCCTCATCAGGGTGGTAGGATTGAAAAGTGCAGGGGTATTTGAGAGTTGGATGTTTAATGTTATTGCTCGGATGTAGCAAGATATATATTACCACTGGGCAAGCGTTATAACTACAATAATACATGATTAAATGTGCAATGTCCTATAGACAAAGACTTTCACTATGACTTCCTATTTGGTGTATGCACTTGAAAAGTTTCACCAATACAAGGGACTGAGCACCAAAGGTGTGTTTGGGTAGGATGTAATCTACGAAGTGTATCCACAACTACACTTCGGTGGAGGAAGCTATAGGAGGGTGAATGATGCATTCACCATGTACATCACTAGGTTACTACAGGGTGTTGAGCATGTTCGAATTTCAAACAAGGCTAAGGAATTGATCAAAAGGTTTGGAGATTGGTTCATTTAGTTCCCTACCTTTTCCTACATAAGAATTGATGGTTGTCAGAGGGCTCCCTACAAACTTCCAAGATACCCAAAAAACCATGTTATATTGCTGGAGGGCACAAGGCAAATATGTGACTTTAATGTGATTGTGAAGGGGGAGAAACATAAGACAAGATTTGGTAATGACTTCCCACTGAAGATAGGCACTAATGGGGTATGCCCTTCTATCCAGTCAGCCCATGCTTCAAAATAAGAGATGATCACTCTTGGTCTCTCCTTCCATTCCAAAAGGGCCAAGTTTGATATAAATGGTGAGCCACAGAAGAAGGCTAGCAGAGAGTATAGTCACAAGGATAACATAGAGGACTCTTGGACTAAACTTGGTGATGAGTTTGAAGTTAGAAAGAAGAAGTTCTTTAGGCTGCCAATGAACTTAGTGCGGCTGTATAACATAAAGTAAATTCATGATCAAGTTGAAGAGGATGGGAATCAGATTGAAGGCCATATCTTTGAGGTTGTGAAGGAAAATCCAATTGGAGAGGTTGATTGGCTAGAGGAGGAAAAGACATAATTGGAGCATATTATGACTCCAGTAATTAAGTACACCAAGTAGTGGCTTAAGCACAAGATGTTAGAATTGGAGGGCAAAGGTGTCCAATGTACCTATGACTTAATGGGAGACTTGGAGTCCCATTCCACTTCTGAGGAGTCACATGAGTAGGATCCCAAAGGTAAGTCCAAGGTGGGCTCTCCTTTCAAAATCAAGATTAGAGATGTTCATACAAAAGAGGTAGTAGAAGCAGAGAAACAAAGAAAGCCCATTTCCAAGAAGAGAAGGAATGTCTCAAGGAGGAAAGGGGCTGAGAAAGATTAAGAAGAAAAAGAAGAGGTGGATGCCACTATTCCTTTACCTAAGAAAATGAGACTTGTGAAATTGTCACAAAAAGAAAAGGATACTTCCAGGATAGATAAGGAAGTTGAGTCACCTGTGGTGGAGGTAGAGAGTTCAGGGGAGAAGATACAAGTGTATAGGAGGAGGTAATGGATTCCTTCCCCAAAGGATGTTGCACTAAAAGGAAGTGTTCCTGTGACTTCTCCTATTACTGAACATGAAGAGATTCCCCTTTCTCAAGAAACTGGCAGTGTGCAAGAAGAACCAAAGGATGTTGAATATCCTAAAGACCTGGGAGAGGAATATTTCCAGGAGGGTGATCTTTACAATAGTGAAGCATAAATTGACAAAGTAATACAGTCTCCTTTGGTGGCTTATGTCAGTTCACTTGTAGAGGTACATGAGGATAAATCCCCTCAAAATGAAGAGATACCAGCCAAGATTCCCTCACTAGTATAGGACAAAGGGGAGGAGAAATGTAAAGAAAAGGAGGATTCAACTAGGGAGATTCCTGATGAGCCAAACATTGAGAAGTATGCACCCAGTGTTTAATAGGAACATGATAGGCAAGATAGGGTGTAGTCATAATCCATTGTTCCAGGTTGGCTAGATAAAGAGTTGAAGAGAAAATTGATTATAGTGGAAGACACTCCTCCCAATTGGGATGACCTACTGGCTAACATCGGAAAAGGAAAGACAAAGAAGAAAGCCAGAGTCATTTCCAGAATTGAAAGAGATGGATCAAATAACGGGGTGGTCCATATTGCTACTCCTACTCTTGATAAGGATAGAGATGGGATGACTACAAAATATTATCATGTGTAGGCCATAAATTTAGGGAATACCTCCATGGAACAAGACATTGAGGAGTATGAAGGATCCAGTGATGTAATCATTGGTAGATTGAGGAAGGACGTGTAGACTAAGCATGAGTTAGAGAAGGAAAATGAGAGACTAAAGAGGTACTTGCAGGAGTTGATGAAACCCTTGCAATCCATTAGTTCTTCCTCCTCTGCTACAGGTTTCTTACCTCATGAAACAATATCAAAGCTTGAAAATATGAAGGGCACCACACATGCTACAGTTGGTTGGTTGCAGGGAGTGCGGACCAAGGGAGATAGTGCCATCAAGGAAATCTTAACAATTGCGGGGGATGCAATGAGATCAATAGATTGGCTAAAGATTGTGCTAGCCCAAGATAAGGAGGATGTAGATCTCCTGCTGCAGAAAACAAGGACTATCATGGAGTACACTGAGGAAAATTTGGTGAAGGATGGAATTATTCCTTTCTCAAGGGTTGCAGAGCCTTTGGAGTGGTTTGATATTTTGCAGATGAGGCAGAGGAGTTTCAAGAAGATACACAAACATGGAAAACAAATTGAGGACACTTTGAATGGTATTTATGATAAGTGTATCTCCTTCTTTGAAATTATGACAGGGAGAAATAATTTTTCTCTGAAGCATCTCAGTTTGGAGTAGTTAAGGAGTTGGTGGTGAGATGTCTACTCTCCAATTAATGAGGGTCGTATTACTGAACATCAGCTAGATTTTGTTGCAACTTACATTGCAATCATTGACAGGTATCAAACGAATAGGGTTGATTGGGATAATACAATGAAGCAATCAAGAGAGGACATCAAGTCTCTTGAGAGGAAGATTAGGGTTTTGCCTATGCCACCTATTGCTGAATTAGACAAAGTGTTACTGGAAGTGCATGGTGAAGTGGAGTGTGCTAAGGACAAAGAAGGGAACTAGTTAATATAGGGCTAGATTGGAGTTTGTGCTTCCCATTATTTTGCCTCTTCCTTCACATGCGTTGGATCGAGTTCTTTGAGACCCCAGGCCGACTTGGATGAAATTGGTGCAAATTGCACATTTCATTTTATTTTCGAATATCTCTTGACTGACCTATTGTGTGGCGTTTTATTATTGTAAACCCTAATTGGGTTGAACTATCTTGGGGGCGGTTCTCTATAAGTTTGGCATTATGGCTCATTTGTAAAGGTAATTAAAACTTAGAAGAATTTGATACTAAGAGTGAATTGTAGAGGCAAGAATTAGAGTTAGAATTTAGTTTATTTCCAAGCAAGTGTTGTAACAGAAGACTGGAATTGTTGCCACTTTGGGTGATTTAATACAAGCAAAGACATTGTGATTTGGTTCCTTTCTTGTGTTTAATTTTATCTAGCATGGTTCTTAATATTCTATCTTTAAAATTGCTTAAGTTTATCTAATGTTAGATGATTTGATGATGTTTAGGGTTTTATGCTTGAAGTGTTTGCAACAATCTCTAGTCCATACTTTTTGCAGTTAGCTGATTGTTAGCTGCTTTGCAAAGTTAGCCTAGACTTAAAACTATGCTTAGTTCAATTATGGATGTTTGTTCATTTCAATTGCAATAGGATTGTCTTGAATGAATATACATGATTTGAAAATCTTTAACACCTTAGAAGATTGCACTGTTTCTGTAAAATTGCAGATTCATCTGGGTTGAACAAGAATTAATTTTTGGGGGATTGGTCCATTTCAAGTATTATATCTTTTGCATTGATAATCTTAGGGTTAGAATTAGTATTAGAAGTATCTCTCAAACCTTTATCTTTTGTTATTTATTTAATTATCTGGGTTAAATTTAAAATTTAAAGTATCAACATATTGCTAGATCTGATAAATTCGAGTTGAGTATTTGCTTGTAGTAAGGCCCCTTTGTAATTACCAACATTTTCATAAATTATCTCTAAGTTGTTTTATTTGCATTGTCAAGACCTGACATTCGAGACCTTGGGGTTATCTCTTTTTCCACAGAGATTAACCTTTCAAGAGATATAGGATATCATATTTTGTTTGAGTTGTTGTTGTGCTGAAAACACCATCAACATATTGGCGCTAGAAGGAGGGCCTTGAATAAGCAAGCTGGATCAATTTTTGTCTGCCATTTCTCCTGAGAGGTTCAGAAGAAGAACTAGATCTACTCCAGGAGAAGAGGAATTTCAAGAATTACAAGCCCCTACTAGGTCAAGAAGGACTAGAACAGGGGGAGAATCCTCATCCACTCAACCACTTCCATCATCCTCATCATCCTCATCTTCATCCTCATTTGATTTTGAAGTGATTCCTATTCCGCAGCCCCAAACAGCCATAAATCAGCCATTACTGCCTCCACCTCCACCAATGGCTTTCCTTGCCAACAACTCATCTCCCTTGATTTTCAATAATTACAATGTCATGCCCAAGAACCCTGAGCACTTTTTCTCTAAGCCCATACTAATGATCCCAATAGGACGATAGAGGAGCATATTAGGATTTTCCAGACCTGTCTAAGGGATAGAGGAATAAATCATGAAGATGTTGCATGCAGGCTTTTCCCTTATTCCCTCGGGGAGGAGGCATTTTATTGCTATAACCACTTACCTGTTGCCTCTATCAATAATTGGGCAGAACTACAGACTACATTTCCACAGATGTTTAAAATTCCCATTAGCGCTAATGAGCTTTACATGCAGTTTACTAGAGTTAAGACGGAGATTAATGAGCCTATAGTGTCATTTAATGACAGATTCCACCGAGCCTACACTAGACTCTAGGAACCTTATGTTGTAGATGATGCCAGAAGTTTACTTTGAAGCCCTGGACAACCTTACATCCACCTTCCTTAAATGGAGGACTAATCCCCCAACTACTTTACTCATTGCATATATAGAGGTTGTTAAGGTCAACACGGACTTGAGGCAACATTTATCAGGACTTTTGCCATCCTTAGGGCCTACTACTCACCCTGAACAAGTCCAAGCTCTCAACCAGGCTTTGACCAATCACACTCCCATAATTAATCTAGTACCCTCATTGTCTTTAGTCCCACATCCAGGTCCTCCAATAAATCAAGCTCAACCAATGACCTCTTATCCTCAGCAAAGGTCCAATCACCCCCTTCATCCGCAACAACAGGCTGATTTCCCTACATATTTGTAGAATTCAGAAGTCTTGAATCAGGTTGTTGGTTCTGGAGGAGCCTCTGGGTACCCGCCTAGTAGTGTGAATTTAACACCACATAATGGTCAAGATAAGGAGCGGTTGGATGAGTTATCTGAGCAAGTGAAGAAATTGAATATGGAGGTAACTTATTTGAGAAATCAGAATAGCCAACTTCAGGCTGCTCAGAAGAACATGCAATCGAATTACAATAGGGAGAACAAGGATTTTGCTAGAGGACAGAACTTCGATAGAGGACAGTATTTTGATAGAAATCAAAATTTTGAAAGAGGACAAAGCTCTGGCCAGAATTATGACAGGGGGCAACAAGGTGGAAAAGGATTTGATAGAAGGAAACCACCCATGTAGAATAGGTCATGGAATATTGAACCTAATAATGGAGGGGTTCCCACCCCATTGGATCAACCCTCTACTCAGGAGAAGCCTCCAAGTAGTGTGTATTTAGTAGAGGCAGCCTTGTATGGATGGTGCAGGCTCCATAAGACAAGCCAACATTCTAAGTTAGATTGCTCCGAGTTTCAAACTGTTGCTTCTAACTTTCAGTATGAAGTTGAGAACAATTCCAGTGGTCAGGAGATTATGCCTTCAAATCCTTATGATTCCACAGTAATGGTACGTAATCATGCCCCATTCCCAAAAGGTGAAGAAAATAAACCAGAAGGAGAGTCCAGTGACCAGGACAAAGAAATAGAAGAGGTGCTAAATGAAGATGAAATCTTTAAGTCGTTTAATGAGGAAAATGAGAATGATAATGGCCCCTTGGATGAGGAGGAAGTTGGAGTTGAAGAAGTTCAGATGTTTTAGCAACCAAAAAAGAAATATGATTTAAGGAATAGGCCTAAGAGGCATCCACATGGAGGAGGCCCTTTCACTACTTCTATTCCTCCAAATAATTTCACTACTCCACTAGACCCACAAGCCAGTAATAACCCATTTTACCCTCATATGCCAACACAGTACTTGTCAAAGGGAAGCAGTGTTGAAGTTTCAAAAGACAGACAGATTGGTGGCTGCAAGGAGGGCCATGTTGATATGAATGTGGAGCAATTGGGAAAATATGTAACTGAGGAATTCAAGAAAGTAAAGGTAAGTCTTTCTGCTTTTGAGCTATTAAGAGTCCCTGCTATTAGAAATTCATTCTTGGGGTCATTCAATTCGAACACAACACCGCAGGGAGTAAATTCTAATGAAGTTGTTGCCAGATCTTCTAGTTCACGAGCATCTAGAGGTCACGTCCCACCTATAGACAAAGGGAGAGATAAAGATAAGAGTTAGGATGCACAAACTGACACTCAGTTGAGTCTGTTTCAAGGCAGGATGGAAACCCCTCCTTTCCTAATTTATGCTCACATTTTTGGGAAGAATCTGCATAATTGTCTTTTGGATTTAGGGGCATCTACAAATGTTATGCCTTTTGATGTTTGTAAAGCCTTAGTTATTACTCCTATTGCCTCTCAAAAGAAGTTCATTCAATTGGACAAGATAGAGGTGAGTGTAGTAGGAGAATTGAACATGATCCCCACACAGCTGGCATCAGATTCCTAGGGTGTAGCAGGTGATCAACATTCAGGTTGTTGATATTCTTGATACCTATGTTTTGATTCTGGTTCAGGATTTCACCAAGGCATTAAATGGATATACATCTATAGACCATTCTCACATGTGGTTACCATGAAAAGGAGTTCCAAATTAGATCAGAATTGAAAGAGAGCCCAGAATGAAGTCTGTAATCATTGAATACCAGAATACTCCGAATGAGGTATTAATATCGGAAGTTAGCATGGGGAATTATGTGTTGGCTATATCAGCCTCAAATTCAAAGGAGGTCTTTATGTTGTAGGGCCCCTTTTTTGAATCTACATTAGAATCCAATTATCTTGAGGGAGTTTATATGAGGCAAGACGAATCCATATCAAAGACCAGCGGTTCTGGAATATTGAGTGAACAAATAGATCAAGCTAATGACCAAGTGGATAGGCAGCTCAGTTTTTGGGATAACTTTCAAGAGTTCATCCAGAGGTGTGTGGAAAATCAAATTCACCTTGGAAAGAATATGAATTTTGAAGAATTTTTGCTCCCCAATTGGTGTTGAGTCCATGATTCTCCTCATTCTGAGCTGGAATGTGATTTATGTCAGATGACAATGGAGTAGGTACAGAGGTGCATTAACCCAGTCCCAACTATTAGGATCAATATACAGGAGGAGTTAAATAATGATAAGGTTAAAGGCCCAATGCTTCCTGAAGAGCCTCCTAGTTGTAGTAAGAATAAAGATAACTCAAATCGGTTGGTGATTGTTGGTTGTTGGACGTTAAGATTCAGTGGATCCAAATCCAAGCAAGGTGTTGGAGCATGGTTTGAATTGATTATCCCTAAAGGTAAGAATTTTTTTTCTACTCACAGACTCCAATTTCAATGTACTAATAATGTTGCTAAATATGAAGCTTTGATCCATGGGTTGTTAATGGCATCAAGGAGGAAAGTTAAGATATTACAATTTTTTGGAGACTCTGAGTTGGTAGTCAAATAGGTGAGGAAATAGTATGCATGTAATGATAGGAGGATGACTAATTATAGGCATAGACTGTGGGATCTTATTGAGGGATTCAATGCTTTCAACATCCAGCTGATCCCTCAAATTAGGAATCAAGTTACAAACTCTTTGGCACAGGCTGCTAATACATTGCAACCTTTATCATTTTTAGGATTGAAGAAGTTTATAGTTGAACTCACTCCAGTACCTTCAGTACCGGACAATGTTACCAACTTCCAGGTATTTGAAGATGATAATCATATTTTGGATTTTATTACAAGTTGTGATGTGTTTGCTTCTCAAGTCATTGATGAGATAGAGCCTCAAGAGGCAGAAATGGACTTAGGAGAAGTTATCAACCTAAAGACCAATACTATCCTAAGAGGTATGGTGCAACTTGAACAAATTTTTGATTTGGATAAGATAAGAGATCAGGAACAACAAGAAAAAAGGGAGTCCCTCAACAGCCAATGTGAAACATACAATATGGGGACACCAGATGAAATGAAGAACATTTTTATTGGTAAGGTATGTACTCCAGAGGAAAGAAAAGGGATTATTGATGCCTTGCACACATATTATGATGTGATAGCCTGGAGTTATGAAGATTTAAAGACATATGATACTTCAATCATTACACACACCATTCCCTTGAAGTCAAATGTCAAACCATTCAAAAAGAGACAGAGACCAATCAATGCTCTATTAGAACCCATCATTTAGAAGGAAGTGCAAAAGTTACTTTCAACATGAATTATATTTCCAGTAAGGCATTCAAGTTGGGTTGTGAATTTGGTTCTAGTAAGAAAAAAGAATGGAGAAATCAAACTGTGTGTAGACTTTAGGAATCTGAACAGAACATCGGAAAAAGATAACTATCCAGTTCGTTCATTGGATGAAGTACTTCAGATTGTCAATGGATCTTAGATGATGTCCTTTTTGGATGGGTATTCTAGATACAACCAATTTATGATGCCATATGAAGACAAGCACAAAACTGCCTTCACTACAAAATGGGGAACTTTTTCTTACAGAAGAATGCCTTTAGGATTAATCAATGTAGGAGCTACATTTCAGAGAGCTATGAATATTGCTTTTAAGGACATAATTGGTAAGTGCATCATTATTTATATGGATGATTTGAAATTTTTCTCTAAGAAATAAGGTAATCATATAGCAGATTTCTGCAAAGTATTCCAAAGGTGTAGAGAGTTTGGCATTTCACCTAACCCAAGGAACTGCATTTTTGGAGTCACTAAAGGAAAATTACTAGGACATATTATTTCAGAGCAGGGTATCGCTATTGATCTTGAATGAATACAGGCTATCTTGAAGATTCAGCCTGCTGCAAGCAAGAAAGAAAAGAAGTCATTCTTTGGGAAGATTAACTTTGTTATAAAATTTATCACTGGATTTGCAGAGATAGTGAAGCCATTGAATGCTATGTTGAAGTAAGAGGCGAAAGTAGAATGGAATGTAGAAGCTAAGGAGGCATTTATAGAAATTAAGAAAGTTATTGTTGAGGCTCCAATGTTGGTGATTCTAGATTATGCTAAGCCCTTTTACATATATTCATTCGCTTCTGATCACTCTTGTGTTGGAATGTTAACCCAAAAGTCTGATCAAGGTGATGACCATCCTATAGCCTTCATGAGTACTCCTTTAAAGGATGCAGAATTGAGATCTCACAATGTTGAAAAGCAGGCCTATGCTTTGGTCAAAGTAGTGAAAAATTTCAAACACTATATTCTGAGGAATAAGGTTTTTGTCATAGTGCTTGATCCTACGGTGAAGCTGTTGCTAATGCAGAATGAGCTAGGCAAACGAAGAGCCAAATGGGTGACTATGTTGCAGGAATATGATATAGAGATTCAAACCATGAAATTAGTGAGAGGATAGGGACTTACGAAGACAATGGTTGAGACAGGTCTTGATCTCACAACTCAGCACTATCATCTCCAAGAGGTATCTCTGGGAGATTGGTATGATGAAATCATTTATTATTTACTAAACCAACAATGTCTTGATCACCTTAGTGCAGTTCAGAGGTGAGCCCTACACCTGAAGAGTGGAATTTTTATGATGAAAGGAGTTTTCCTATATAAAAAAAAACATGAGGGTGTGTACCTAAGATGTCTAGTGAAGGAAGAAGCTACCATAGTAATGATTGAATTCCATGAAAGATATGGCACAAGCCATGGTTCTGCATCATCCACTACCAATCAAATCCTAAGTGCAGGCTATTATTGGCCTACTTTGTTTAGAGATACGCACCAACATGTGAGGACTTGTCATGTATGTCAAACTACAACAAGTAAGGAAAGACATGCAACCCTTCCACTTTAGTCGGTCATAGAGGTACGACCATTCGCCCAGTGGGGAATGGACTTCATAGGTCCAATTAATCCTCCATATTTTGCGGGCCAAGGGTATATTCTCACCATAACTGATTATTTTACTAGATGGACCGAAGCTCTTTCCTGTAAACAATGTACTTCTAATGTGGTAATTAATTTCCTTGAGTCAGGTATTGTTAATCATTTTTGTTGTCCTTTGTCTTTAGTTTGTGATAGTGGCCTTGCATTTGCATCACTAAAACTTTCTAATTGGGATTTTGATAATGGAATTGTCATTAAATGTGCATCCAATTACTACCCCAGGGTAATGGTCTAGCTGCATCTTCTAATAAGAATCTCTTGATAGTCATATGTAAGTTGCTAGAACAAAATCCTAAGGATTGGCACACCCAACTTTGATTTGCTCTCTAGGCAGACCGTACTAGACATAAGGCATCTATAGAAACCTCTCCTTCTCACTTAGTGTATGGTTTGGAACCTATGTTTCCCATCCAGCTGAAGATCCCTACCCTGTAGTTCATTAATGAATACTACAATGTGGAGGATAAGCGTGAAGCCCGTCTGACTGAGTTGTTACACCTTGAAGAGAAAAGAGATGAAGCCCTAGAAAAATTTGCTAAACATCAGGGCGTAGTGAAAAGATGGTTTGATAGGAGAGCTAAGGTGAAAGCCTTTAGAATCTCTGACTTAGTTATCTATTTGGATAAAGCCCATGACCGTAAGGGAGAGTATGGTAAATTTGATAAAATCTGGCTTAGCCCTTACCAAATTTCAAAAATTCTGGGAGATAATGCTTTTCGCTTGAAAACCCTCACTAGTGAGGATATCCCGCTACCTGTCAATGGGTAGTATTTGAATCATTACTTCCAATTTTGAGTTTTTTACAACTCTCTCTTATACATAATTAGAGTAGGCTTTCTTTCTTCTTTTCTTTGGTTAGTGTAGGTTTTCTTTTTGCTTTGTTTCGCTTTCCATTTTGTTTTTTTCTTTTGGTTTCTTGCTTTCTTGGGGCTGTTGCATCCGTATAACGGGTTGTTCGCTTGGGGTTGTTCTAGAAGTTTCTTTTACGAGCTCTAATCAGTTTTTCGGATTCAAGTGGTGGAATTCCTTTATCTGATGTCCCTTGTACTTAAAATTAGAGTCACTTGTTTTGGATGAACTTTGGAATATATTTGGGTCTCACACTTTCACATTAAATTTAAAGATTCTGGAATTGCATACGGTTCCTGTGTAATTTGGCTTAGTGAAAAATCTTATATTCTACTTCAGTGCCACTGTGTTCCTCATCCCTGAGTGTAAGTTTCATTACTTACGAGGTGAAAGAAAGGTTTACAAAAATGTTTAAAAGAGAAAAGAAAATAAAAAAAAAGTATTGAAAAACAAAACAATCTTCACCTTATCAGGGGTATCCTAGTATCTCTATCGAGGCTATAGATGTCTGGTTGGCAGTAGACCTATGCTTGGGAGGGTCACAATGATAACCTCATCGGGGCTATGGATGCCCGACTGGCAGCGAGGCTCTATCCAGGTTGCTTTTGAAGTTAGAAATTTTATGTAGCCTGGTCAGATTTTCTCTGGTTCCTGTTGCACCTAAGGAATAGGAAATAAATGAAAATACACACACTTGGACCCAGGTATAGGAAAAGGTCTCCTTGTTTGTGGTTTCTGAAACTTTTTTCATAGTTGTCCTAATGTAAGAACTAAAACCGGAGATTCTAGGTTCTTGATTCTAGTTTGTTCTTGAAATTATCTAGAGCATTTCACCAGCAGAGTCACCATTTGTTGTGTTGTTTTTGCACACATGCCCCACTGAAAGTAGGGACCCTCTTTGTTGCTCTTTTGGTGTCTTGGCCTATCTATTTTGGGTTTCACTTGTTTGGGCATGTGCTTTGATGTTCATCTTGCCTTTTGGGGTAGTCCATTTATGATTTATATTGAAAACCTTAAGTTTTGGGTTCATTTCGAGTTTTTCACTGTTTCCTAGTTCTCTTTCAGAGCCTGGTGGTGGCTGCTTTTCATTGAAGTCTGGGGATTTTGGTCATCCGCAAAAATCCGTTATGGTCAGATTTATTCGAGGTTTGTTGCTTTGTCGGATTCCCAAGTTTGGTTTAATCTGTCTTGTCGATGGCATTAATGCTCGATTGCACGACTTCTTAGGCAATGTTATATTGGTTTATGGGAAGTTTTGAGCCATTTTGAGTTTCATCATTTTCTTCCTATTTAGTTTGGAGTGCTTGAACCTGAGGTGTTGTTGTTGGATTGTGCATTTGGGAGTGGATTCGATTGTTGCAGTTGGATTTCCTAAACGCTATTTGCATTATGTTTGAGCTTTACGGTTTCTTGCTAGCTTCCTTTGTTTCGATTTCTCTATCCCCATGGTATGTACATGAATGTTGTCTCTCTCTTTTGATGGATTGCTTTACTTTGTGCGCCTTCATACTATTCACATTGTTTTTTCCTTTTCCTATTGAATGTACATACTTCGTAGGCATTTTGGAGGTTCATGTCCTACCAGTCTGGCATTTTATATTTTCAAGCTGGGGGGATTTCCCATTTTGTTTGAGGGCCTCTTTTGTGTGATTGTTTTGAGCTTATCTTTTGATTTTATCTCAAGTAGCTTTCTTGTATTTGCCACAAAAATTCTATCCTTGTGGGCACACAAGTTGTGCCTGAGTGTATTATATGCATTCATGGCGGGATTTTGGGGGTTTCAACCTAGGGCATGGTCAATCCCTCTCGTTTTACTATAAGGTAGGTTTTGAATTCAAAGATGATCCATTGGAGGTCTAGGTCAAGCTGGTGTCAAGCTCTAGGTCCTCAAATTTGTGATCATTCGATCAATTTGAGTGACGTCGAGAGAAAACATAGGTATTTGGGCTTTTAGTGTCTTCACGAAATTCCTTATCTGTCGGAATTCCCCGATTTTCTCATTTTCTCTTTGCTCGTTGCAATGTGCTTCATTCTGGGTTTTTGCCTGTCTCGTAGATTTTCGTTGCCTTCGGATTTCTCCGGGGTCCGTTACTTGGTCGTTTTCCTGAAATTGGGCTTGAGTGGTAAAGTTGCATTGACTTCACTAAAATCCACACCCTCAAGATTTTCCCGAATGTTTTGCACCTCCTTCATTTTCCCAGAATATTGAAACAGTTGCTATTCTCGAGGATTTCCATCTAAGGCAGATTTTTCTGAGGTTTTGTTGAGAATGAAGAATTTGGTGGTTGCATGAGGATTTTCTTGGTGATTATGAATTTGATGATTAAATGAACTTATGCTGGGGTGTATCAAATGATTCCTTCATTTAAATGATTATGTGGATATTTGTATGCCTGTTTCGCTGGATTTCGCCTAGTCCGGATTTCCCCAGAATTCTTCTCCAGTCTGGATTCCGCGGGTGGGGGGGGGGGGCTAAAACCCAATCTTTGAGATGGTTGATTTGATATGGATTTTGGGCACTTTTCTTATCATGGATCTTATTTCTATGTATTTATTATTTGCAAGCAGGATTAGGACAAGTTGTTGTTGGGCAAGGCAAAGGGAAGGTGATGGATCCAAGTGTCGAAGGTTCAGCTATCTCTGAGGCAAAGAGAGTTAAGATGGATATCAAGAGTAGAATCCCATATAGCAAGATGGCTTCCAATCTCATTTGGGATCACTGATACAAATGTTGGAATGTGGGACTATGAAGAGTTCAAGGTAGGGATGGCAGCGCAAAACCTCCCTTTGTTAGCCAGAAGGACATTGGAGTCTGGGTTGGCACATGTGGTTGGATTTCCTTCTATGGTCCAGTGTTATGAGTTGGTTCTTGAGTGTGCTAGGCATTATGACAGGGGTACACAAATGATAATTGGTCCTCAAGGAAGGATTGTAGTGAACTTCGACCCTGTATCCATAGCTCAGACCTTTGACATGCCTGATCGGTCCCATGTTGTGGCTTTTGATATGGATTCGGCTAGGAAGTATTATGAGGAGAATGTTGTCAAGTCCCAACAGGTTATTAACTCTTGGTTGGAGAAGCCCAAGTCTCACTTCTCCAAGCTACCTAAGTAGCTGGTCAGAATCAAATTTAGGAGAGATTATTATGATGCTATTACACTCCTCAGTAGAGTGGTAGGATTGAAAAGTGCCGGGGTATTTGAGATTTGGATGTTTAATGTTATTGCTCAGATGGAGCAAGGTATATATTACCACTGGGCAGACCTTATAAGTGCAATAATACATGAGCAAATGTGCAATGTCCTACAGACAAAGACCTTCACTATGACTTCCTATTTGGTGTATGCACTTGCAAGGTTTCACCCATACAACGGACTGAGCACTAGAGGTGTGTTTGGGCAGGATGTAATCTATGAAGTGTATCCACAACTACACTTGGGTGGAGGAAGCTATAGGAGGGTGAATGATGCATTCACCATACATTACTAGGTTACTATAGGGTATTGAGCATGTTCGAATTTTAGACAAGGCTAAGGAATTGATCAAAAGGTTTGGAGCTTGGTTCATTCAGTTCCCTACCTTTTCCTACATAAGAATTGATGGTTGTTAGAGGGCTCCCTACAGACTTCCATGATACCCAACAGATCATGTTATATTTTTGGAGGTCACAAGGAAAATATGTGACTTTTATGTGATTGTGAAGGGGGAGAAACATACGATAGGATTTGGTAATGAATTCCCACTGAAGATAGGCACTAATGGGGTATGCCCTTTTATCCAGTCAGCCCATGCTTTCGAAGAAGAGATGAGAACTCTTGGTCTCTCCTTCCATTCCAAAAGGGCTAGGTTTGATATAATTGGTGAGGCACTGAAGAAGGATAGCAGAGAGTATAGTCACATGGATAACATAGAGGACTATTGGGCTAACCTTGGTGATGAGTTTTAAGTTAGAAAGAAGAAGTTTTCTAGGCTTCCAGTGAACTTAGTGCGGTTGTATAAAATAAAGGAAATTCCTGATCAAGTTGAAGAGGATGGGAATCTGATTCAAGGCCATATCTTTGAGGCTATGAAGGACAAGCCAATTGGAGAGGTTGACTAGCTAGAGGAGGTAAAGATAGAATTGGAGTAGATTATGACTCTAGTAATTAAGTACACCAAGTTGTGGCTTAATCACAAGATGTTAGAATTAGAGGGTGAAGGTTTCCAGTGTACCTATGGCTTAATGGGAGACTTGGAGTCCCACTCCGCTTCTAAGGAGTCACATGAGCAAGATCCCAAAGGTAAGGCCAAGGTGGGCTCTCCTTTCAAAATCAAGATTAGAGATGTTCATACATAAGAGGTAGTAGAAGCATGGAAACAAAGAAATCCCATTACCAAGAAGAGAAGGCATGTATCAAGGAGGAAAGGGGCTAAGAAAGATGAAGAAGAAAAAGAAGAGGTGGATGCCACTGTTCCTTTACCTAAGAAAAGGAGACTTGTGAAATTGTCACAAAAGGAAAAGGAAACTTCTAGGACAGATAAGGAAGTTGAGACACCTATGGTGGAGGTAGAGAGTTTAGGGGAGAAGACACAAGTGTATATGACGAGGTCAAGGACTCCTTCCCAAAAGAATATTGCACTAAAAAACAAGTGTTCCTGTGACTACTCCTGTTACTGAACATGAAGACATTCCCTTTTCTCAAGAGACTAGCAGTGTGCCAAAAGAACCAAAGGATATTGAAGATCCTAAAGACCTAGGAGAGGAAGAATTCCAGGAGGGTGATCTTTACAATATTGAAGTAGAAATTGACAAAGTAATACAATCTCCTTTGGTGGTTTAAGCCAGTTCACCTGCAGAGGTACATGAGGATAAATTCCCTCAAAAGGAGGAGATACCAGCCAAGATTCCATCACCAGTACAGGATGAAGGGAAGGAGCAATGTAAAGAAAATGAGGATTCGGCTATGGAGATACCTGATGAGCCAAGAATTGAGAAGGATCCACCCAGTGTTCAACAGGAACAAGATATGCAAGATAAGGTGTGGTTAGAATCCACTGTTCCAGGTTGGCTCGATAATTGAAATCCAAATTCATTTCCAGAATTGAAAGAGATGGAGCGAATAACAGGGTGGTCTATATTGCTACTCCTTCTCTTGATAAGGATAGAGATGGGGTGTTTGCAAAAGATTATCATGTGCAAACCATCAATTTAGGGCATGCCTCCATAGAACAAGACATTGAGGAGTATGAAGGCTCTAGTGCTATGATCATTGGTAGATTGAGGAAGGAGGTGCAAACTAAGCATGAGTTGGAGAAGGAAAATGAGAGACTAAAGAGTTAATTGCAGGAGTTGATGAAACCCTTGCAGTCCATCAGTTCTTCCTCCTCTGCTGTAGGTTTCTTACCTCAAGAAACAATATCAGAGCTTGAAAATATGAATGGAACCACACATGCTATAGTTGGTTGGTTGCAGGGAGTGCAGACCAAGGGAGATAGTTCCATCAAGGACATATTTTCAACTGCAAGGGATGCAATGAGATCACTAGATTCACTAAAGATTGTGCTAGTCCAGGATAAGGAGGATGTAGATCTCCTGCTGCAGAAAACAAGGACTATCATGGAGTACACTGAGGAAAATTTTGTGAAGGATGGAATTCTTCCTTTCTTGAGGGTTGCAGAGTCTTGGGAGTGGTTTGAGATTTTGCAGATGAGGCAGAGGACTTTGAAGAGAAAACACAAACAGGGAAAGCAGATTGAGGACACTCTGACTGGTATTTATGATAAGTGTATCTCCTTCTTTGAAATCATGATAGGGAGAAAGAAGTTTTCTCTGAAGCATCTTAGTTTGGATCAATTAAGGAGGTGGTGGTGAGATGTCTACTCTCCAATCAATGAGGGTCCTATTACTAAACATCAGCTAGATGATGCTGCAACTTACATTGCAGTCGTTGACAGGTATCAAACGAATACGGCTGATTGGGATAATATAGTGAAGCAATCAAGAGAGGACATCAAGTCTCTTCAGAGGAAGATTAGGGTTTTGCCTATGCCACCTATTGCTGAATTAGACAAAGTGTTACTGGCAGTGCATGGTGAAGTGGAGCGTGCTAAGGACAAAGAAGGGAAGTAGTTAATATAGAGCTACATCAGAGTTTGTGCTTCCCATTATATCTCCTCTTCCTTCACATGCATTGGATCGAGTTCTTTGAGACCCCAGGCCGACTTGGATGAAATTGGTGCAAATTGCACATTTCATGTTATTTCGAATATCTCTTGGCCGACCTATTGTGTGGTGTTTTATTATTGTAAACCCTAATTGGGTCGACCTATCTTGGGGGCGGTTCTCTATAAGTTTGGAATTATGCCTCATTTGTAAGGGTAATTAGAACTTAGAAGAATTTGATACTAAGAGCGAATTGTAGAAGCAAGAATTAGAGTTAGAATTTAGTTTATTTCCAAGGAAGTGTTGTAATAGAAGACTGGAATTGTTGCCACTTTGGGTGATTTAATACAAAAAAAGACATTGTGATTTGGTGCCTTTCTTGTGTTGAATTTTATTTGGCATGGTTCTTAATATTCTATCTTTAAAATTGCTTAAGTTTATTTAATATTAGATGATTTGATGATGTTTACGGTTTTATGCTTGAAGTGTTTGCAACAATCTCTAGTCCATACTTTTTGCAGTTAGTTGATTGTTAGCTGCTTTGCAAAGTTAGCCTGGACTTAAAATTGCGCTTAGTTCAATTATGGATGTTTGTTCATTTCAATTGCAATAGTATTGTCTTGAATGAATATACATGATTTGAAAATATTTAACACCTTAGAAGATTGCACTGTTTCTGTAAAATTGCAGATTTATCTGGGTTGAAGATTAATTAGTTTTTTGGGGATTGATCCATTTCAAGTATCTTATCTTTTGCATTGATAATCTTAGGGTTAGAATTAGTATTAGAAGTATCTCTCAAACCTTTATCTTTTGTTATTTATTTCATTATCTAGGTTAAATTTAAGATTTAAAGTATCAACATATTGCTAGATCTGATAAATTCGACTTCAGTATTTGCTTGTAGTAAGGTCCCTTTGTGATTACCATCATTTTCACATTATCTCTGAGTTGTTTTATTTGCATTGTCAAGACCTGACATTAAAGACCTTGGGGTTATCTCTTTGTCCATAGAGATTAACCTTTCAAGAGAGATAGGATATCATATTTTGTCTGAGTTGTTATTGTGCAGAAAACACCATCAACAAGACATTGGGAGGATTTATGACCTATTCCCTTAAGATAAAACTTTGAACGTAATTGGTATAAGAATATAAATATGATATTCATTGATACTAAGAAGAATCCTCATAATGGATTGTTCTTGTACTTGGTTGATTTCCTAAAACCCAAGGAAGGGTACAAGATATTTTAAAACTTTTAGAAAAAACTCGATGGACTTGTGCTGGCCAGTTGCCTAAAACTTGAGGATGGGTACAAGATCTTTCAGAACTTACAAAAAAAATGATACATTATCTTGGGCATGTTATATTTTTTTGCAAGTAACTTAGGAATCCGTTGGTTTCAATAAGTCAAAGTCTTTGGCCATAGAATATTTAATTTTTGTTACTATCCTTATAAGCTTGTTAACTACTAAAATTGCACCCTAGCTAAGATGCAAGATAAAAAAATTTAAGCTACAACAGTTAGCTTTTCAAAGAAAACATGGGATCATTTCAACATTGTGGATCACCTTAAGTTGAAATGAACCTCGAAAGAAGTCCGACTTCCTTTTGGTATGATATCACCTAACTACTGAATTGTTGAGGGAAAGGGAGAAAGAACATAAATGAAAATTTGAAAGTTTAAACAGGGTGATACACCAAACTGACATGAATTATGAAACAAACAGATTAACTTACACTGGGAAAAACTGGTGATAGTTATTGCATCTACACAACATATTTTTTGTAGGCATATGCATAAATATTTCATGAAAAGGCTTGATCTACATATGTTTTCAAGAAGGAAAGATAAATTCCACAACTTTAAAAGTTCAAATGCAAACTTAATAAGCACAGTTCACAACCTACATAATCCCATTGTTGCAAACAAGGAATGATATATGAGACAAAATTAAAAGGAAATGGAAAAATTTCACAATTAAATTTATCAATCACTTTGACAATGCACTAAACTCGCAAGAAAAAATGAAGGTAAGATAAGACTAACACTAGTTTTCAAGGTAAGTTTTGTATTTCATATCCCCAAATGAGTTACAAAGCATGCATAAGTTGAGAAAGGATTATTCAAAAATATCTAACTCCCCAAATCTGCATAAGAAGAACCACTCAATAATGAGTTACAAAAAAAGCTAAGTAGCCTAGCTCCACAAAAAAAGTCATCCAAATAGGAACTAGAAGCTTCCAATCTCGGATGTCTTCAAAAGGCCACAAATCTAGCCTCTAGATTATCTCCAAAAAGGCTTCA
Source organism: Sequoiadendron giganteum (assembly GCA_007115665.2). NCBI lineage: Eukaryota > Viridiplantae > Streptophyta > Pinopsida > Cupressales > Cupressaceae > Sequoiadendron > Sequoiadendron giganteum. The sequence goes on along the minus strand of CM021105.1, from coordinate 657,710,382 downwards.
AATGGTTGAAAAAGTCATAAAAGACTTAATCAAACCATAAAATCCACTCCAAAGTGTCTCAAACTTAAGTCAACATGCCTAAATTCCTTCCTAATGCCTCTCAACCTCTCCTAGATACCATCCTTGTGTCTCAAAACTAAAGTATCATGCCTATGTTTGCTCTAAGTGTTTGCAAACTATTTCAACTTCCTCCTAAGACTTAGTCATATGCATACTCAACTCATATTTTGCATTTGTAAGAAATAATAACTTAAATTAAATGGTTTATAAAACACCATTTAATATTAGAAAATTTTACAATATATTTAAATGCAAAACAAAAAGGTTTCCACCCTAGGCATCGGTCATGATAGTCAACATTATATTTGAAAGCCTAAGTTAAAAGAAACAAAGGCACGAGGTATTAGTTTGCAACATACTTTGTAAGAGAAAAAGAAAAAATGCCATATTTTAATGACCTCCACTCGACTTAGGGTTTCAACCCTAAAAACAAAAGAAATAAAAAATTTAACTCATTCTTCCAAGAAGCTTCAGGAAGAAGCCTGTCACCAAGCTAGGGTTTGGGAGTTTGTTTTAATCGATTCACCATGAATTCTGAGAGATTTCTTTCAAGCTTTCACAGGAAAATAAATGGTAAGCCTTTCCTAGACAAAAATCTGGACATTGCTCTTCATTTTGAAGTATTTCTAGGTGTTTATGCCGCAACCCTGATTGTTTTCTAATGTCATTTCCTCATTCTATCTTTTGTCTATGTCTTTGCTCATTTTGAGGCCGATACTGAAACATATCTTGAAGGTTTTGTTGAAAAAAATACTCAAATGTATCTCTTCAAACTACAAGAAACTAGGTAAGCTCACGCTTTTTTGTTACTAATTTTCCACTACTTTTATATTTTATGTTTCAAGTTGTCTCTATACATTTCCTGTGGAGACTTCAAGCTTTGAAGATAATTAAATAATATTTATTTGACATATGACTCTAGGTATACACAAACCCGCACCATTCTTATACTCCCTCACAACAGCAATAGGGTAAGCTCTCCTTCTTCATTTCCTATAGGAAAATTCTTGCTCCCTTGTTTTGTCTTTCATGCATTTTCAAGCATTTTTATTTTTCTTTATATTTTTTAAGCTCTGCATATTTTTTGTAGAGGAAAGCATAAAGGATTCACTTGTAATATATATATTCGGCCAATACACTTAAGGCCATGGCATAACTCCTTTCATTCTACAGATATTATGTGTTTGTTCTTGCAAACTCTTCGTATGCATTCTGATTTTGCACTTCATGGTCGTGGTTCTGTATTTTGAACATTTAGCTTACTAATGCACAGTACGGGTATAACTTGAAGACCCTACGTATGATTTCCATGGATTTCAAGAACACTATCTTTTTCCTACCTAAATGTGTTTGTAGTAAAAATGCAGAATGAAAGGACACAACCTGGGGTTTTAATACAAATCCTAGTATCTTTGCATTTTTCTTGCACCCTATTTCTACCATTATACAAATTCATTTAATGTTTCTTCATTTTATTGCAAAAAAAAGATAGACATGTTGAGCCCTCTTGATTCATCTCTATGGTGACTGCTTTATCACTAGTTATTATGGCCTATAGACTCCATTTTTCAAATGAGCCATAGTTGTGGCCACATTTCTCATTTACATATAAGAGCAACATACTACATTTGGAGTTGTCATTGTTCAGAAAACGACTCATGGCTATTGATGAGAAACTATACTCCACTATCATTATGCTTATTTCTTATGCTCATCTTTAGCCATCCCTTGCTAACTTGAATGCATTCTGACCAATACTAAAGGTCATTGTCTTGTCCCTTGTGACTATTCAATGCACCTCAATGCACCATCTTGGACATAGAAAAAATGTGATTTCACCTCTGATATGATGAATATGAAAGCATATCATGAGAAGCAATATCAAACAACATATTCCTGTCAGTAATTAACAACCTTTGCATTAACTTCACTTGAATATTTATCTCTGATAACCTAGCAGATTCTTTAAAGATAATGAGTAGTTGTTCTAGCATATGTATATTCACTCACTTCAAACAGTGTTCCCAATGTATCTAATTGCTACATTGGTAGGAAAGATAATTATATCTTACATAAGATGTAATAAGCTCTGAATTTCATGCTTTTCTTGGATTAAATTGATCAATAGATTCTTGCAATTTGTTTCATTCACCTATTATTAAATCCACCCCTTCTTTCTGATTTTCTTGAGTAGGTATATGTCATTTAAGATGGTGACAAATAACTTCACTATCATTTTTGATGTATACTTTCTTGAGTAGATCAAGAGGAGATGAATTATCTGAAGTACCTTTCATTGTTGTGAGTTGAGCTCAACCCCACATTTACCCCACTTATTTGATCTGACAAAAACAAAGATATGATTATACCTATAGCTGCACATGAAGCAAACAAGTTAGAAATAAAATGCCTACCTTAAGTGTGTACAATGTTCTTCTATTTTGGCTTTTATGGACACTTAAGATAGGTATTACATTTGATGCACATAGAAATTAACATATGTATGTATGGGTAGACACGCATGTTCAAAATGCAACCTTTCATTTCTTAGAACTTACTGTTCTAACTCATTTCCTTACTCAATGCAGGTAACTAGACACTAGGTACCTAGGGGCCAAGGAGCTATAGGGAGCAAAGAAAGGCAATCAAGAGTAGATTCATTTGCAGTACCAATCATTCAGGCTATGAATGGCTACCTTTTGTACATGTTCATTTTCTTTTCAACATTTATTCATTCATGTATATTTTAGTTCTTATTTGTATCAAATGAATAAGTCAGTCTCACGGCTTGTTGTGTGAGACACATGTATCTAATTACATTCAATAAAGATTATAAAATCTTTTATGTTTCATTCACTTGTATGAATGTAATAATTATGTGTTCTTGTAATCTTGTAAAGTTGTTTCATTTGTATAACTGAATGTAACATAGAAGGTTTAATAAAATGTACCACTCATTTTGAAACATAGATGGCTCTTCTTGATTGAGCTTGTAGGTGAAAATCTGGTAACAAACCCCATTTGATAATTTTAATTGCCCACTCCCTATTAGATGAAGACATGGTTTAAATCAATCATGTTATCCCAATGGTCACTAAGAGTTTGAATTAGCTATGTTTAGTTTGAGTATTCAATCAAGACTATAGAATATTAAATATTTGCAAATAATTATTCTTCTTTCTCATGTATAATCATTATAATTTTTTTTATTTAATCAAGTAGTTGTTCTTGAGCCTATCTTGTTTGAATAAATGCCATCCTACTTGAGTGGATGTTTGTTTTATGTGACTAAAGATAAATTTTGAATATGAAAAAATATTTGTAAAATTTTGTGGTTCAACTAGAGTGATTTTATAGATGCCTTGCTAAATAGAAAAAACAACAATGTAATAACAATAATAATAATCGAATTATTGTTCCCTTCCCATCCACACTTTTCATTCTTTTTTCTTTTAATATTTTAACTTTATTTATGTGTTTCATTACTATAGAAAAATTAAAAAACTTTTGAAGTAAAAAATAAAGTAATTAATTTGGTTTGATTATTTTTTTTGAAATTTATTGAAAATTAAATTAAATTAAAAATAAAGAAAACAATGTCTAAAATGATATGCAAATGGAAGTCATGTAAAACTGAATTTTCTTTTTCTATAAAGACATCTTTCGGTGATAAATTTTGGAACCAATTTGTAAAAAGTGAAATAATTTTGGTACAAATAAAAAGAATATAATTTTTAAAAGTATTGTGCCAAGAAATTGACATTTGTAGCTATATCTCCTTGGAAAATCCCTAAAATGCTTAAGACTAAAAATAAATAATGTAGGGTTAGGGTTTAGGGTAATGGTAAGGGTTCTAATAAGGGTTCAAACAATGTTTTTAAAATATTTTATTTTTAAAATTTAAGAACAATGTAAGTAAAGAAAAATATTAATTATAAAAAATTGAAAACCATATTTTTTAACATTGAATATTGATTTTTCCAGAATTATTTTATTTTGAAAAGAAACAATGAAATCATATATATGACTTTTGAAATTAATGTTAATGAAGATGTAAGAATTTTTCCTCAAATCAATAGGCACCTAGATAATGATAACTTTCAACGTTTTTTATATATATTATTAATTAATATATGTATACTAGTTTTAAGTATTAAAATAAATAGTGCATATGTGTTTTGTACCTATTTACTTGTTTATTTATGTGGTTTTATAAATTATTAGGTTATTATTAAAAATAAAATATCGTTTAACGATAAAGTAAATAATATCTTAGGTAAAATAGTAATTATGATAATATGTATTTTTTATGGTTTGAGATAGAATTTGTGGGCTCATTAAAAACCATTCAACTTCACCAACTAATCAAAGACCCTTTGACCATTTATTTAATTTAAAATGATTACTTAAAGACATTCATAATTCATCATGTAGTGTTTTAAACCAAAATCTTGATGCAAAAAAATCTCACTATTACAACTAAAAACACTCACTTTTATTAAATGATTAAATTATTTATCTTTATATACTTAAAAATATTTAATTAATTTTGTTATTTAAATATTTTTAAATTATTAACATATTAAAATAAATAAATATTTTTTTACTATCATGTATCACAATATTTCATGTGTACAAATAAATTATAATTTTTTTTGTATAGTGACAACATTAATTCAAATTTGATGGCAATATATAATTTTATGTAATACTAAAATGTAGATAGGAGATTGTGGTCAACACTAACTAATAGTCTAATAGTGCCAAAGTTGATATAATAGAAGTTAGAATTTAGGTTAAATTTGAATATATATAATCTAAGGCGGTTTGTTGTTGGAAAAATTATTTTTTGAAAGAGACGCTACAAATTTGAATCTTATAGAGATAAGGTTGTATGTCTTGTATTGAAATATAATTAGATGTTTCTTTCAATCTTAATTGGAATGTGAGATAGTCTCATACATATACCACATATAAACTAGATTGCAATACATTCTAGACTATAAAAAAAATCAATTTAATCAAATGGTTTTCTTTGGACTCAACCTTGATGGCCTAGCTTGTTGACTTTTATACCATGTCATAAATGACAAGTTCGCAAGGCATCACAATTCAATAATTGTATTGACCTTAGTTTGTTTACAAAATATTTTTGTTCTTTTTTAAACCACAAGTATTTCTCCATAGAAAAGTTATCAAATCCGTTCTCTAACCAGCTACCCCATGGGGTTGACATGAAATAATCAATTTTTCAAAGAGAGATCATAGATTCGAATCTTACAAAATAAGTTGTGTATGTCTTGTATTGAAAAAAGTTAGGCATCTTCTTTAAGACTAGTGAGAGTATGAGGTAATCTCATTTAATATACCACCTATAATCTTTTCTTGTTGACTTTTATACCATGTCTTAAATGACAAGATCACAACACTATTTTTAAACTATTTTTATTCTTTTCTAATCACAAGTATTTCTCCATAAAAATGTCATCTAATCGATCACCTCACTAGCAACCTAAGGAGGTTGACATGAAATAATCAATCTAACATTCCTTCCCAATTAAATACCATTTGATACAAATGCCATGCAAAATAATTCTTTATTTCCCAATCATAAATATTTCTCCATAAAAAAATCATCTGATCCATAGCATCACTTGTTAACTAGAAGGGTTGACATGAAATGATCAATCTAACATGCCTTTTCAACTATACATCATTTGTTGCAAGTCTTATGCAAGAATAAAATTCCTATCTTCGCAATTATAAATATTTATCCATAAAAAATTATCTATTCCATCACCTCACCTGACTAAGAGGTTTGACTTGAATTAATTAATCTAAACATACGTTCTCAACTTTGCAAGCCCCGTGCAAAAGTGAAACTTCTGCCAAATTCGTGGGCTTTATTGAAATAAAACTTTTCAGACTGAAGAATTTTCTGGGTGTTCACTGCGTAAAACGATGAATAATTGAGGAGATTTGACAAATGCAGCAAGACTTATAAAACACGTAGAAATTCTTTTAGAGTAGTTGATGAATTCGTTGGGTGGTAGGTAGGAACGTTGAGAATTTTGGGGAGTTCCACAGGCGATTAAGAATAGGACAGTGGTTTGAGTATATGAAATTGTCAATGCATGTAATTTATACATTATAGAATGGTAGAGTACTAATCTCAAAGTAACAGTTGGTGAAGTGGGCAGGCAAGGGAAAGATGGATGAAGGATTTTTTATTCTTGTAATGTAAATGATATTATAATTAGAGCTTATATAATGGAGGAAAAACAATTAAGAGTAAAAAATAATTATTTATAGTTAGTATGGGTAGCAGAGTTGGTTTGAGCAGTGGGTTTGCTCCTCATTGGTCTCAGGTTCGACTCCGCTTCCGGGTTTAAGAGGTGGGACTTCTTGCAGGCGGTAGATCTCACCTGCAGGGGACTAGTCTCGCCCCTGCTCACCCCAGGTACCCAAGATATGGGCTGTTGGGCCACTGCACTGGGTTGCGGGGGCATCTCAACAAATTGAGGTAAACAAGTTCAAAGGGTAATGTTTTAACTATGACAATAAATATAGTAGGGGGCATGCATGTGTATAAAAGAAGTTATTCCATATTGAGGGATCACTAAACATGGTGTAGCATAAATCATAATAGGAGGATGAGAGAGAGTAGACATCTATTGATTAACCATCTTTATTCATGTTTCATCTAGTATTATTATATCTGAAACTCTCAAGATAGAAGGATTTATGAAAAAGTGAAGGATAATATTATTGATTGACTTAGGTAGCGCCTCTAATTTCATAGATAGAAATTTGAAAAATCATATAAATTGTTCTATCTTAAGTTATGATAGTAGATGGTGGTGTAGTTAGTTATTCAAATAATTTCCATAATATGAAGATAAATATGGCAATCATTATTTAGAAAGCATCATGGTCTCAATTCTAATGGAAAGAGCAAATGTGGTTTTGGGAGTACAATGGCTTACTATTTTAGGGATCGATGAGGTGAATTTCTAAAAGCATTTCATTAGGCTTCAATCAAAATGTCAAAGAATAGAGTTAAGGAGATTGCGGAAAAAATCTCCAAAAGTGGTTAGTTTTCACTAGATTGCAAATTTGTTAAAAAATGGATCTTCATTTTTTTTTTGCTCAATTGTATTCATTAGAGGCAAAACAACTACCAACAACCCCACCAACAAACTTTCAAGGTATTATACATAAACACTTGATGATATTGAAAGATATGTTGAAAGGTATTCCTCCAAATTAAGGTTATGATTACACTCTCCAACTCATTCCAAGGACCACAAACCACCATTAGGTCCTACAACTACTTCTTGTACATAGAAAAAAATGAGCTTGAATACATGAATTTGAAAATTAGCAACCATTTATATTATTTAGCATATAATCAAGGTGCATATTCTTCTCTAGTGATTTTTATTCATAAGAATGATGATAATTGGAAAATGTGTTCAAACTATCATGAACTCAAATATCACTATTAAGGATAAGTTTATGTGAAGTAGAAAAAGTGATCCTAGATCCAACAAGTAGATTAAGTAGAATTAACTTCTTTTTTTTGGCTCCACATTTGAACACAAACCAACTAGGGTTTGATGATTGGCTAGCTACCACAAGGGAGAGCCAATCTTCTAGAGTTTGGTTCTTTTGAATTGCAAAGAGGATAAATTTGATGTATATTTCAGCAAGCTTGTTTGACATAAACCCTAGATCTATAAATGTAATTTGTCGCATAGACAAAAATGGAAACTGACAAAACAATTATAGATATTAAGAATGGTGATAGAGAGGAACTTGTAATTGAAAAATGGTCTTGAATGTGAGGTTCAAGGGAAGCAGTGCCCTAGACCATAAAATCTTCTTTTTTGGGGTCTACAAATTTCAGATGGTAGGTTACAGTTGCTATGTGTTTCTTGTGACTTGTTGCCAATGAAACTTCTAAACTTGGCCTGCACACATGAAAATAGGTGAAAAGGTTGTGTTGTATAGGGGCTTACCTAAGTCAAACCCCATTTTGGTTTTTCCACTTCCATGTGCAACAAATGATGATGGTAGAGACAGCTTACCCTAGGTCAAACAGAGGACAAATGAATAATAATTGACTAAACAATAAATAATAAATAGTAATGTTACCTTGGTATGACATCTCTATCATTTAGTGATATCCATACCATAAATCACCACCAAAAGTTGTTTGGTGGATTCTTGAATTGCTTGAAGACCTGCAATAGGTTAGTCCACAAAAAACAATAGATTGTTGTAGCTAGCATGTAGAGGATAACTCAATACATCTTCACAATATAAGTGAATCATAATAGCTTCTTGTTCAACCTTTCCTTCTTTCTAATGTTCAAGTGAGAAGAAAACTTGTTTATATATATATATATTCCAATTGATCTTTTTGATTGTATGTTGGCTTGGGATATTTTTAATTCTCTAAGGACCAACACTAAAGAATTAAATTTGAAATAGGTCACCCCTTAGATCAAGGGTACCCCACCCTTGACTAGGTGCTTTCTGCCCAAAATTTTCAAGGTGTTGGGTAATTTAATATATTTTATCAATCTGGCCCCAAAACAAATAAATTATTATTATAATTGATGTTATTAGAAAAATAGGGTGTCAATATAGTGTGAAATTGTTAGGGTTGACAATTTATGATGTTATAGTTTCCTATTCTTATTGTTAAATTTTTCTTAGTGAATTGAATGGGACTACATGTTCTTTACCAAACCAAATCAAAATTAGAGATGTCACACTAAAGAATGCCTTTGACACATATAAAGCAAATTATGATTTTTTATTTCCATATAGTCTCACACATTCTCCTACATTTGAGGGTTTGATGAATTCAAGTTTCAAACCAATTTACATAAATTTCTATTACTTTTATTTGATAATATCCTCAACATGTAGATCTGGTGCTATAATTATTGAAACATAATAATAATAATAATAATAAATATTTTACATGTTTATTTAGCATACAAGAGATGAAATACTCAAGTCACATAGATTCACAAGACGGGTTAAAGTATGTTGAGTAAGATCATGAAAATATTCAATTATGAGGTACATAAAATGCTAAAATAATGTTGGAATTTGTATGTCTCACAAGATACTATAAATAGCTTGGCAAAAAATATGGGAGAATCATTTTCCACAACTTATGATTTTGTTAAAGAATGGTTCCTTTTATTGGAATGATGAAGCAACACACATATTCATGCAACTAAACTAATCCATGTGCACCACCCTAGTTTTAGCTATTTGGACATTGCCTAAACACTTATTCTATAATGTGAGGCTTTAGGATATGTATCATGTTCCTTATGCTAGTGCAAATAGTAGTATTACGCATGCTATGGTTTACACCAAACAAAACATTGCCCAAAGTGGGAGTCTTGAGAGATTTTATGGTCAATCCTAGTTAAAATTATTTGGTTGTAGTGAGTAAGGACTTTGTATGTTTTTTGGGTACTTCTAAATATTTCTTATGTTATTGGGGAGAATATTTCTTAGGGGACTATAGTGTCAAAAATTGCATACCCTTGCAATTTCACCTACACTTTTGTATCCACTTTAGTGTCCACTCCCTTAGTATTTGTACAGGCTCATTTCAGCCCCTACATCAGCCTTTTTCCCCTTAGGGCGCTCAAGACCCTTTTTTAGTAGCTACCTTTTTGTGTTAGCTTTGTGTTAAGCCTTGTGTTTTCCTTATTCCCACCATTTTTAGCATAATTTTTTTGGACACTCACATGCCACATGGATATTTGCAGGTTGCACTAGTGTCCCATGACATTTCAATGGTCAAACGATTGTTTTTTAGCATGTTGCCACTTGTCACCTACCTTGGTCAATGGAAATTTCTTGGGATGCCTTGTAATGGCTCGAGAACCATCTTTTCCCTCCTCTTCTCACTTTTAAATCTATCTCTCCACCTCTCTTGATATCTCTTGGCCTTTCTCTCTTGGATATTCTCTCTCTCTCTTTTCTTTTTTGAATCTCTTCCTCTCAAGCTTGCACAAATTGCTATATCTTCACACAACAGTCTCAAGCTCTCACAACCTTCTCTCTCTCTTTCTCTCATTGGCTTCTTCAAGCCTTGCAATTAATACCTATTTGTCTTATGTCTTTGAGCATATTTGGATTCATCACATCCCTTGTCTATACATTTATCTTCTTTTCTATTGATCTTGTTGTCTATTTGTCTATAGATAGTTGTTCACAGAGGTGGAAACACTGAAATGAGGATTTGACTGAGGCAATCTCCAACAATTTTATCTCGATCTTATGTGTGTAGGTGTAGAAGATATTATTTTACTGGAGGCTTCATTGCTTGGTTGGTTGTAAGTGATTTCTTTCTCTTCCTTCATTCTATCATCTACATTCTGATTAGTCTATATTTCATTTAGTTTGCTTTATTTTAGTTCTATTACTTTTAGTTATTTCCACAAATTTCAAGAGTTCTTAGCAATCAAAATAGAAGTAGTCATTTTTTTGTTTTATGTGACATTCTTTGTTTTTAGTAGGTTAAGAGACACCAATGTATCGTTGGGACGTGCATGTGTCGCGATGTCATCCTTGTCTGAGAGCTTGTTAGTTTGTCTAGAAGACCTTCATGACCTACTCTTTCTTTTTTTGGAACTCTCGTTGTTTTACCCTATAACCTAAAATTTGTTCCTTGAGGTAGTTGAGGACCATTTTATCCTTGTAGACTCTTCTTACATCTCGAGACTCAAGGGTAGCCAATTTCCTCCTCTACATTTTGGTGAACTTGATGTGAATGAAATCTTGATACAAAAAAGGACAAATCCAATATTTTTCCTTCTAAGAAAAAAACTTAGGGTGCTACCTTGAACTCCATTCCATGTCATCAAAAGGGATACATTCCAGCCTTCGACTGAGTTGTCTATATCTCTATTTCAAAATAAATTTTATATCTTTCTTCCTTCTATCCCTTTCTGGTTTTGTTAAGAAACTTCAATAATTTATCTTACAAGTGTGTGAAAGTGAGTTCCTTCTCTCCTTTCTTGTTATTCTTTGTTGATCCCTCTCCTGAAACTCCTACTTGTAAGGATATTTTGGTGCAAGAGGATGAAATCATTGATACTTTTCTTAACAAAACTTTACCCCCTCTTTATTCTAATGCACTCTCTTATAGGGATTATTCATTTGTGAATGAGGAATCTCATCCCAGGGTGATCCCACAATAGTGGGTTACACTTTTTGGCCAAACTTGACATTGAACATTTTTTTTTAATTGAATCTCACTTTCGGGCACCTATAGCTGCTAAACCATGAGGAATTTGAAGATGATGCAAACTAGTGATTTGGGACATTTTGTCTATAGATTCTAAATCCATATATTTTTAAAAATTTTAATCAAATTGCATTTATTTTTCCATCTCCTTCGAAAAATAGTTTTTAACATTAAACACCATTTTTAAAGAGTGGGGTGTACTTGCTAACACTTAATTTATTTTTTATGAAGGATACAATTCTATTTTTTTTTTATAATTTAGATTTGTAACTATGATATCTAGTGCATGTAATTGGTTTCATAGTGTTTTATTGAATATTTTTTTCTTAATTAAGTTTTGAAGTCAAACCAGTTATAATTTAGACATAGGTTTACTTGCTAACACAACATTTTTTGTATGTATCGAAATTTAAAATGTTTTTGTTGGATCAAGGACATCAATATCTAGTAAATAGATATTTTTCAGAATTTGTTTTGATAATCTACTATTTTTCCACATGTGCAGAACAAAGAGCTTGATTTTCATTTAAAAACCTATGTTTAATTAAACTAAAAATATATATAATAAAACCAAAATATATTAGAATTATATTTGATGGATAGCTCATTCCAAGAACTACCATCATCTAGTTGGGTCTGTCAAGTTGCCTTCATTTTCATCCTCAACCTGAGCCTTGAAACACAAAAATTTGTAGTAAAATGAGAAAGGAGGGGGAGTAGGGAAAAAAGGGGGGTTCAAGCGAACCCCCCTGGACCCCTTCGAGTGAAGGGGGGCTCACTCGAAGCCTCCTTTTTTTTCATTTTTCCTTTGTTTTCATTAAAAAGGGCACCAAAAAGGGATGACATCACAAAAGGGGTTTGTTGGAAGGGGGGGTTCAAGTGAACTACTTTTTTGGGTTTTCTCGAACACCCCCCTTCGAGCGAACCCCTAAAAACCTAAAATATTTTTCATGGGAGTTTTTTGGAATTTTTTCTTTATGAAGGGAATTGTAACGCACTATTGTGGAATCACCCCCCACAAATAAATTTGGAGTGTGTTTCTTCAAATAATTCATCTAAAATTCATGATTAATCTGTAAATGTAACCGTAGTCTATGCCACTCCTCAAAGGATTAATAGACCAATAATTTATGTGACTCTGACTAGTCCTTCTCCTAAAATGATTTGTTCTATTCCTAGGGTTCTTATCAAACGTGATACACCAGATCTTTACACAAAATTCATGTAATCCAGGTCTGCCTCTTATAGAGAAGTAGACCATACTTATAATACTAGAAGGAATCAACATAATCTTAATCAACGTACTTCTTTACCACCTTCTCAGTCAAGCCTTCCTCAAGAACCTAGACCTATGGCTAAGCAATCAAGTGAGTATGATCTTGTTGAGAAACTTCAAGTTACTCCTACTAAGATATATCACTTTGGGATTTAGTTCATACTACTCTAGTTTACCAAGGTATGATTTAGGAAGCCTTGCAAAAGGTTCTCTTACCTTCTTTCATTAGGTCAATGGATTTTAATGCATGGATAGATCATATTCATGTAGATTCACCGAATATTATGTTCCATCTATAAGAACTCATGCCCCTGGACATGCAGAAGCAAGCAAATCATTTGGTGATAATAGTTAACATAAATAATATTAGTATTAGACACACTCTCATTGATACCGTTTCAGTGCTCAATGTTTGTAGTGTTGATATTTTACCTAAAACTAAAATTGATTCAACCTCTCTTGATACTTCTTCCTTTTATATTCATGGGTTTGATAATTTTGATCGACAAGCTTTAGGCACGATAGTCTTGTCTTTAAGGTCGTGACTCATTATCGTACCCACCCTAATATATGTTATTTCAGTAAAATTACCATATAATATTCTTCTTGGTAGACCGTGGATTCACGCTATGGGTGTAGTCCCATCTACCTTGCATAAATCCATAAAATTCATTCATAATAAGCAAGTAGTCACAATCAAGGCTTACCCTGATGTTATACACTTATGTGAGATGGCAACTACTGGTCAGGCTTCGGTTGCACCTACTCGTAAAAATCTTGTACCTTACTTATCTTCTCATGTTATGATATCTACTTCAGTAGAACTTGTTCAAAGGATACTCTTGAGACAAATGTCCTTGAAGAAGGTCCTTTCAAAGTAGGAGATCCTAAGTCTATTTGCTCTAATTCTTCTCCTAAGTTGAATGCATGTCTCAATAATGATTGGGGTTCTTTAGAATTTACAACATCCTTCATTGGGGAATATAAATTCAACCCTATCCACCTTGATATCCTCACAATATCATTCACACCCACTATCAAAGGTGATTATTCTTTTGTATTGTGGGATAATGTGAATAGAAATTGTAATGTCCTTAATGTTGATCCTCCCCCTTTTGAGGAGTTTCAATCATTATATGGATTTGGATTTAATATTCTTTCTAAGCATGGGTACAAAGGAAGTGATCTTGGGTGCATGGAACAAGGATTTAAGGTCCCTTTGGAACCGACACCTCGCTCTTTTGCAAAGAGTTTAGGTTACAAGACTTCTCATTTTTCTTCATCCCCTCCATCGTCTATTGTCCTCATGTCTTCTTCTTGTGAGCAATCAAACTTTTCTTCACAATAGAAAGGGTTGCTTCTTTCTCCTCATCCTTTTATCTAAGCTAGGGCATATTTTGTTGAGTCTACTCAAAGCTCACTTAATTTCTCTTCCTCCTCCTCCACAAAAGAAGTTTCATATGCATGATAAAACAAAACTTTATTTTTATGCATAACATCGAGTTCTTGGCCATTCCACCAATGAATGTCAAGCCTTGAATGATAAAATACAAAGAATTCTTGATTCTGGTGCCAAGGTAAACCCAAAAAATTGGTTTACGATTCTATTGAGGAAGGAAAAATGCATTTTCAGATGGAAAACAAGCGAACCCCCCCTTATAGCGAAGCCCCCTTTAACGGGTTTTATTTTTTAAATTCATTTAAAGGGGGGTTCGCTATTCCCCCTTCTCCCTCTCTTCTACCAAATCTCTGCAAAAATTTTCCCTTTGAAGCTCGGGTTGAGGATAAAAATGGAGGAGACTTAACAGACTCAACTAGATGATGGTATTCCTCGAAACGAGCTATCCATCAAATATAATTTTAATATGTTTTGGTTATTATGTTTTTTTTTTTTTTTGATTAAACATGGGTTTTTCACCGAAAATCAAGCTCTTTGTTCTGCACATGTGGAAAACTAGCATAATATAGAAAAAATTAAAAAATATCAATGCACTAGATATTGATGTCCCCGATCCAACAAAAAAAAAAAGAATTTTGATACATACAAAAAAATTTATGTTTTAGCGAGTGAATCATGTCTAAATTGTAATTGGTTTGACTTTGAAACTTAATTAAGAAAAAATAATTCAATGAAATCCTATGAAACCAATTCCATGCACTAGATATCGTAGTTACGAATCTAAATCCGAAAAAATTATAATTTTATTCTTCATAGAAAAAAAGTTATGTGTTAGCCAATAACGTCACTCTTTAAAAATGGTGTTTACTATTAAAAACTATTTTTCGAAAGAGATGGAAAAATAAGTGCAATTTGATTCCAAAAAAATTGAAAAAAATATATTTATAATCTTTAGACAAAATTTCACAAATCACTAGTTTGCATCATCTTCAAATTCCTCACAGTTTAGCTGGTATAGGTGCCCGAAAATGAAGATTTAGTTTTAAAAAATCAGTTCAATGTCCAGTTTGGCCAAAAAATGTAAACTAGTATTGTGGGATCACCCGCCATCACTCTTCCATTTTTTGGTTCACCTATCTCTTCTTTGTATAACAAGTGATATTGAGGTTTACCTCTATCCTATTCATTCTATCTTCGCATGGGGTTCTTGCAACTCCCTTCTATTATGTTTCTACCCACTATGTGGCATGTGTAGCTTTCCTTTCTCATTGTCATTCATTGTAGTACACTATTGTGTGAAAACATATTTTCTTTGTGGTAGTGATACAATAGTATCTAGCATGATTACCCTCAACTATACATTGGGGGCAAGGATAACTTGTTTTGGAGGTGTGTGTCCTTTTTGAAGACCCCCTCTTTTTTTTCCCTCTTCTTCTCCTTAGAACGACATGTGCTCCTTTGCATAGCACACATCATTCTAAGGAGGGGCTATATATCTAATTATTTTCAAAAAAATCTTTAAAAACTATGTTTTGATGTCTTATGATCTCGTCGTCTAGCTTTGGGGAAGCTTGACTAGACCTGTCTTTTCTATGTCTGTCTTGTAACATAGTTTTTAGGAGCCACAATCTTATGTGCTTTCCATATGGTTTACATTATAACACAACTTTCTAGCCATACTTATCAGTGTCGTCTTTATTCTCTTGTTGTATGGACTCTAGCCTTGCTAGCCATACCTATTAGCACTATCTTTTATTTGATCAGATTATGTCATGTCATGTCTAATGTCTATTCTCATTTTTTTCCCAATGTATTTGTTTGTAGCTAGCATGTTTGTGGTGAATTTGCAATCAGATTTTTAGGACAGAAGACCCATGTCCTCTTTGTGTCCTAGCTCAACTTTACAATTGTATATACTGGATCGAAGACCCGCGTCCTCTTCATCCTGAGTATATACTCTTCAACCTCTTTCTCTCTCTTTTTCTCTCTGACATTATTTGCTTCCATGTCTTTTGGATGCATTATTCTCTTGAAGTAATCAATCCTATTCTCTTGAAGTAATCAATCCTCACATTTTTCTCTTCGTTTAAGAATTATTTTGTATTATTTCTTATTATTTTGGGAATAATACATAGTAGTGAGACAACCTCCTGCATCAAGGTCTCTTTCACTTTACTAACTCAAATCTTTTAGTTTGTTGTGTATGTGTTATCCATGTTTTATTTATGTATATATATATGTTTATCATGTTCTAACCCTGTGATTTGGTAGCCTTTTATATTCTAACCTTGTTTTCTAGTACATATATTTCCCATCTTATGTGTTTGTTTTATAGGTCTTCACCTTGGGGGCATGCTTCCTTGGTTTGAAGAGTTATTTTCTTCCTTTGTAGTATCCTTTTGGCATTATGATGATATCTATTTTTAGTATCTTTCCTTTAGCATGCATATCCATCTAGATTCATAAGTCAGCTAATGTGGTGGAAAAATATAGTGTCAAAAATTATATACCATTGCAATTTCACCTACACTTTTGTATCCACT
Organism: Sequoiadendron giganteum; assembly: GCA_007115665.2. Classification (NCBI taxonomy): domain Eukaryota; kingdom Viridiplantae; phylum Streptophyta; class Pinopsida; order Cupressales; family Cupressaceae; genus Sequoiadendron; species Sequoiadendron giganteum. The sequence continues at coordinate 657,693,817 of CM021105.1, read as the reverse complement.
TTAGTGTCCACTCCCTTAGTATTTGTGTAGGATCATTTCAACCCTTACATCAGCCTTTTTCCCCTCAATATGCTCAAGACCCTTTTTTAGCTGCTTTATGTGTTAGCTTTGTGTTAAGCTTTGTTTTTTCCTCATTCACACTATTTTTTAGTATAATTTATCTAGACACTAGCAATTCAAATGGACATTTGCATGCCACACTAGCGTTCCTCGACATTTCAACATTCAAACAACCCTTTCTGAGCATGTTGCCACTTGTCACCTACCTTGGTCAGTGGAAATGACTCAAGATGCCTTGTAACAACTCAAGAAACTTATTTTCCCTCCTCTTCTCACTTTTCACCTCTCTTGATCTCTCTTGGTCTTTCTCTCTTGGATATTATCTCTCTTTTCTCTTCTCAATCTCTTCCTCTCAATCTTTCATAACTCTCTACAACTTGCCATAATAGTCTCAAGCTCTCACAACTCTCTTGGCTCTATTGGACATATCTGTTGTCATTGATGTCAACTCAAGATGTGTTTTCATTGATGTCAAATGTGTGTGATAAAAATTGTATAATACTCTGGAGATAGTTGATGTATAGAGATGTTAGCTAGTGCAAGACAATAGTGCAGTATGAGGTAGAATGGTGATCTATATGATGTCTATATGTGATGTAGAGGTGGGTACAATTGTTCCAATATGTTTCTTTCATGTCTAATTTGACATAATTCATTTTTGGTGTACCACAATTGGAGGTAAGGTTTAGAATATTTGCTAAGGCATTCACAATGTATACTCTAAGACAAAGTCATGGTATTTTGGTTTGCATCCCTCTACAGAGAAATGTTCCATCTTAAGGTTTAGAAGATAAGTTGGTTGATATTTGGAGGTGTTATATACAAGAATTCAAGTCATTACACCTTGTACAGTGAAATTTATAAGTGACAAAGTTTTGGTCTATGCTCTAACAGAGTAAATTGTTGATAAAGGCTTAATGGAATGCTCCACATTCCTCCAGAGTGATAGATATGGTTGTGTGGACTTGGGGATATGTTCATAGAGGTATAAAAAATCTTCCATGAAATTCTTAGGTGTTTTGGTGTACAACAATGCAATATCATATGTTTTGAAGTGTTACAGTCTATCTAGAATGCTCTATTTTCATTAGTTCAATATGTTTCTCTTCTTGTACCAACATATGATGATTAGTATCTTTAGGTGAAGGTTGAAGAAATATTGTGCATAGAATACATTATTCACATCTTTGTCCACATGAATTTTTTGGTCTCTCCCCAATTGTGTAAAGTTGAACAGTTGGCGGTTTTGGTGGTGTTGTCATTGGTTGGGCCAAAAGTCTTGTTTCCTTCATCTGTAGATGATCTTGATTAATTAATTTGTATTTGGAGGATATTTTGTGATACTTTTTGGTCCTTTTATGTCATGTGTTGATCCACAAATCTTTGGATCTGACCTATGTTGTATCATATTTTCCATCTAAGATCATCTTGGAATAGACCTAATTCGAGTTTTGAGTTATCGTGGAGGGTATTTATAGAAGGAAAAAGTCATTTGTGAATGTATTCATGTACATAGAATTTATATTGAGTAGTATATTGAAAATGAAGTGTGCAAAGTTAGTATGATGGAGTAACTGTGCAAAAAAGGGATTGCAACATCAACATATATTGGATGCTTCTCTATAGTAGTTCATGTTCATGTTTTTCACTATAATTTCCCATTATTTTCATTCGATCCTTGTATTCTAGAAGGCATAGACCGATCCATCAAACACAGGAACATCTTTCTTGTGTGCCATCCCAGATCTACGTCAAGCGGTTAATCTTTCTTCGAAGGAACCTTTCTCTAATACCAATTGTTGAATGCACAAGACAACTGAGAGGGGGGTGAATCAATTGTACCTTAAAAATTCAAAACCCTCACAAAAATTCAAATCCACATCAAATCAATTTACCCATAATCTATTAAAATGATGTATCATGAAAGAAAATAACAGAAAAAAAAATAAATCAACACCATACACAAAGAAACATCAAATTTACATGGAAAACCCAAGATGGAAAAAATTATGGTGAGGATTAGCTCACAATATAAAGTAATATCAACATCGAATACAATGGGGATCATTGTCTAAGGGATCACTTCACAAAAGAAAGAAAGGATCACTGCCAAAATAGAAAAGAAGATAGAGAAGAGTGTTACAATGATAAATCCATCTTAATGCAATTAAAAATCTACCACAACATCACCAACACTTTCACAGTATTACTAAAGAATTGTAGACATCTTATGCTCAATGCATCTAGTAATCTAACACATGAAAGCTCACACTACATTTCTCAAATTCATACCTCACAACTCTACAATTTGCATTGTTCCCATCTCACACACCTATCTTTGCATCCCTCAACAACTCAAAAAATATTTATATCATCTTCAACCTTGAAAAAATTCTCCAAGGTCAGCTAAGCACCTTAATTGTACAAATTCAAATAAGGTCAGTACCAAAACATTCTCGTGATGGAAAGGAATGAAGGAAAACCACAACATACCTTATCTAGGATCTAAATCCACTCATACATGCTACACCACGCTTCCACAAACACTAAAGAAACTTTGTAATTAGTGTAAATGCCCAAGTTTGGACAAACCTGTGTAAACACCATCAAAAATTTAAGTAAACACTTCATCAAATCCAAAGAAAACTCACAGATAACACACCATGCTTCAACACAATCTAGAATATTCCACAAATGCCCTGAAATCCAACAAATTCCTTTGAAACAAATTTCACCTGAAGAATGTACACACCCAATACACTCAAATAATTATGTCATACACTGCAACTCAAGAAACTGGCTTTCGAAGCACCAAACCATGAATAACTTCAATTGAAGAAAGATACAAACACTATCAACACCTTTCTAGATCCGCAAGACCTGAAACCACTCTACACAGAAATGCAGAGCAAAAAAACTTTCCCAAACACCTCTGCAATACATAGTTCACACACTAGTGAACACACCTTCCTTTGCACAATGATTTAGCACACAAAATTCTGAAAACAACACCTCTTAACACCTCCAATTAGCATATCCAAACCACACATGAAGATATTCAACATAGAATAAATGCAGAGAAAAACCAAAATGTTACTTTGCAACACAAAACACCACTACAACACATTTTTTCCTCTTTTTTATCAATTTTCTAAAAAGCACTTGGAAACCAAGCACCAGAGACACATTATCAACATCTTCAACACTTCCTCATCACCACTAAGCCAACTGTAACATAGGAACTCAACCATATCCATAAAAAAAATCTTACCAAAGAAACACTAGAGGTTGCTAGTAGCTTACTAATGACAACATAATGAAACTAATCAAAGAATCATTAGAGACAACATCAAATCAATACCAACTGCTCACAGTCTTGCATCAATCTCTTGCTCATATAGTTGACACTAATGACAAAACCAAAGCTTGTTGACATCAATCATAACACCAACTGCACATACTTGCAATAATTTTATGACCAACAAAGCATATAGATGTTACAGAGGATTGTTGAAAGTGGAAATTTGAGAGTTGATGAGACAATTTAGTCTACCAAAATTATGGAAGTTGAAGATAATGAAGAGCCAATCTGTAGCATTGATGAAGACTCGGATGTTGATTCTAAGAATACCATTACAAAGACTCCAACAAGATATGTTCCAAAAAATAATTCAAAAGATCAGATTATTGAAGACAAGAATAGTGGAGTTCGGACTTGGAGAAGGATTGAGAAATCAAATGAGAAGGTACACTTTGCATTACTATCAAAGATTGAACCAAGGTCTTACACTAAAGAAAGCAAAGAGAAAGGATGGATAGAAGCTATGAAGGAAGAACTAACTCAAATAAAGAAAAATGAAACTAGGGAACTAGTTCCAAGACCTAAAGGAAAGAATGTTATAGGCACTAAATGTGTTTATAGAAACAAGTTGAATGAAGATGGAGAAGTGATCCAAAACAAGGCCAAGTTGGTATGTAAAGGATATGCTTAGGTTGAAGGAATTGAATTTGAGGAGACATTTTCTCTAGTAGAAAGATTGGAAGCAATCAAAATGTTTTTGGCCTTATCAACATTCAAGAACTTCAAAGTATATTAGATGGACGTGAAGTTAGAATTTCTAAATGGACAATTAGAAGAAGAATTCTATATTTGTTGAATAAACCAGATACTGAGAGGTGGGGTGAATCAGTATCCACATAAACTTATTGAACAATCACCATTAGAACTTTACATCATAGAACAGATAAGATAAATAACAAAGCATGAAAGTCCACAACACAGAAACACCAAATTTTACGTGGAAAACCCAATGAGGGAAAAACCACGGTGAGGATTAACTCACAATGCATATATTTATAGCAATACCGGTTACAAAAGAGGCTTACTGCCAAGAGGGGGCTCACTGCCCGGATACAGAATTACACTGCTTACAAAGAGGCTCACTGCCTATAGAGTTTATATAAACAAAAGAATGGATAACCGCCAAGATGAACTGATGAAGATGCACCACCAGTGCAGATTCAGTTTCGTTGATGCATAGAGTTTTCTTTCAGCAGATTAAACTTCACTCTTCACACATGCTTGAACTCACTTACACTACTTCTTTTCTTCGCTTCATATACTTCACATATTTTATTCGCACTACTCTTCACTTCCACACATCTTGTATATATATCTACTATATCTGCCTATATCAATTAGGTTAGCTATCAAAAAAAATTTAGTTGTGTCATGCAACATCATGTCGGCTAGGACCAGGGCAAGGTCTTACATAAAATCCATGATCATTATAGAATGACTATTAGGTCGACCAAGATTAACCTAATACTGAAATACAACCACAAGCACCAATGCCAACGTATTACCTAAGCATATGAGCAACTGAGAATGTATACGTACACGCTTCCAACCATTATAAGCCATTTTTAAAAAACCTTAGATCATTCTGATTATCAGAGAGAATATGTGGACCAAAAATACCAGAATTATCGGATCAAATACCAAATGGGATAAATTGGGTCTGCACACCGATATAGGGTACCGGTCCAACATGGTGACATCAATGAAAATATAGGGCATACTTCCAAAAATCTCCCCCTTTGGCATTGATGGCAACATGTGCAAAAAAAAGGTTCAATTCAAAATTCTCAACAATTCATATCTCTCCATATCTCTCCCAAAACTCCATAACTCTCCCCCTTTGACATCAATGGAAAAGGGCGTCGAAAAAAAATCAACATGGTGACATCCAACATTCAAAAAATAACTTCAAAACTTTCAAGCATCCAGTTCCTCAGACCAAAAAGAATTTTTTCACCTCAAATACCTTTTTGTACCTTTCTTTGATCACGAGATGCAGTTTATTCCACTCTAGTACTGTAGAATCCATTCTTGTAGACACTCTTTCCAATACAACTAGCAGTGTGAAGGAGGATGACCAATCTGTGGATGAACATTATTTCTCACAGTCTTCTATGTCAGGGAGTATTCTGGTAAGATGGTCTGTCCGGACCTCAATAATCTCTTTTAGAAGCTAGAAGGTCTTCACTACATCATCCCTTTTTCTCTGCACAATGATTAGTTCGGCTTGCAACTCACCAATTATTAACCTTTTCTTCTTGTCTTTATCCTCAAATATATCAAACTTCTTCCCAATATTGTTCACCTCAAATTCTATTGCTTCAATCCTGCTTCAAAAATTATCAATTGTAGTAGGCCACCAGAGGATATACTTGTAAATATCAACCATTTCTTTCATGCATTTCTTCGTCTCCCTTATCAATTCAGATAACCTTTGTTTTGCTTTAGAACATCTTTTCTCAACCAAGGCTTCCAACATGTGTCCTTCTAGACCTTCAAGCAACATTTTTTCTTCAATTAATTCAACTAGGTTCTCAGGCAAGGAATCAGAAATGGTAGACACATCAATACTTTTACGAAATAGATACTCAATTAGAGAATCATCAACTTTAAGCCTATCAACGGGAGAGGCCGTACTCCAAAATTCACCAATTTTCTTCATTTTTTGTTTTATCAGCATAAAATGGATGTCATCTGGATCAGAAGATTCGGATCCAGGTAGAGATTCTTCTTCTTCTTCTTCCATTTCTTCAGGAATAACAATGATATCTTTAGCAATTCCTTTTCTTTTCCTCAATTCTGGAGGGGAATCACTTACAATAACTTCCAATTCTTTCGTTCTGGAGGAAGAACCTTCCTTAAACCTACTAGGCATAACTTCACCGGAGCTCATTACATTCTGCAATGATAAGAAAAAGTTTTTACACGCATTTTCTTTATCATCTAGACTTTCCAGATGTTTGCTAATCTGTCATGCAACGGGAATCTCGGATTCCCACTCAACATCTTTCTTTCTCGGTAGCGATTTCAGAAAGTAAAATATCAGACATGTAAGCAAGGACCCAAAGCAAAATGGGTATCCTTCTCCAAGTGACATGTGTATGTTCTCGATGATATTTTCAAGAAATAGCTTACATAGATCAAATTGTTTGTTTTCTTTCGCCATTTTATGCACTAAAAATACTGCAATAGCCGAAGTAGAACTTTCTCGATTTCTGAAAAAGATTTTATACGAAATGCCATATGCAACATACCTAACTGAGGAATCATCAATGGTATCAATCAACAGTGTCTGCGGGTCTTTGTCAACTCCTGTCAATTCCTCTACTTCCTTGTATTTAATAGTCTTTCATCTAGGAAGTTCTCCAACACTTCACAGACCAGTAACCGCTTCGATCGCTTCCTTCAAAATAGAGTAGGATTTATCCAATACAATGCTATCATCCTTGAATTTTCTCATAAGGAACAAAATGAATTCTTTATCAGCAAACCAGGGGAATTCTCCCCACATATCCAAACCTAGGGTTTAAAGATTTTGTAATTTGCTCGGTTCAAACCCTAATTCCATCTCTATATTTTTTTATTATCGAATTCATCCAGCTTGAATCCTTTCAATTTTAGAGGGGTATTCCTACTCGATCCTTTGATAGACCATTCCATTATAGCTCTTAAAATTCAACAAGAAAATTCTTCTATTACCTTCTTCTGCTATCCTGAGATAGGGAAACTTTTGATACCTGCCTTCAAATGTCTACAATATTCTCTTCGAAGGTCTTCAAATTGCTTCAAAGATGCTTCAAGAGAGTTCCAAGTCACTCTACAAATCCTTCAAATGTATTGATGATCAAAATGATTTGTGAAATTTCCTTTATACTTCATCATTTCGCCCTAACTCACATTAATTGCAAAAAGCTGACAAAAATTTCTTCCACTTCACACTGAGAAACCCTAAATCACTCTGCAAAGGAATATGCTTACTCCTTTTCATCTGGTTTCTTTTCCAACACCTTTTTCTTGTCATTCCACACAACATATCCACGTGCTAGCATCTGACACGCGTACTCCTTGGGTTTTAGTTGATTTTCTGCTAAAGCTCCCCCTAAGACCATGCTAGTTCTAGTTCCTAGAGGAATCATCTGTACCGGATGAGGGTACAGACACATCAGTAGACTCTGATTCTTCTTTCTTTTTCCATATCTTTCCCATTTCCTACTTAACTTCATCCTTGTCAACCTTATTCACCGGTTGATCACTTTCCACTGGAGCAAACTGCTTTCCATTTTTACTTTTGCATGCTTTTGAAATCTGTCTTGGTTTCTTGCAATAGTAATAGACAATATTCCTTTATCTTATCTAATTTCCATTCATCCTTGTTCTACATTGATTCAATTTATGTCCAAACATGTTACAGGTATAGCAGTATCCATCAAATGATTGATTTATTCTTCCTCTATTGAATATTTTCATCATCACTCTACTAACCATCCTTACTTGTGATCTGCATTCAATATCCTTATGTCCTATCTTCTTGCATGTATAGCATTGTCCAAAGAAGGGACCAGAAAACTGATTCAACCTACTCCTACACTCAGTTTCCTTATGTCCAAGTTTTTACATGAAAAACAAACACCATTAAAAGATGAGTACCTTTGTGCATTCAGTTGTCTGATAGGTGATCTCCTTCCAGAGTTTATTTTTTTCTTTCCTTTATCTTGATTCTTCTGGTTATTTATCGGATCATGGCTCTGCATTTTTCCATCAACATCATTACCTAAGCCACTTTTTTCCTTAAAAGGTTTATGTCCAACTATTAATTCATCAAGCTTGGTGGATCTTGTCTTAAAGTCATCTTCATAGAGTTTTGTTTTCTCAAGTTCTTCTTTCATATTCATCACTTCCTGTTCAAGCCTAGAGAAAACATCTGCCTTGCTTTGTATCACTATTTTCAAACCTTCAACTTTCATCTTCTCATCTATCTTTAATTTCAATCTGGTATTTTCATCATTTGCTTGTTTCAATTCCTCACTCACTTCTTCCTATCTTTCTTTGAATTTATTTAACTACTCTTTCAATTTTCGAATACACTCATTTGCTTCATCTATATTTTCTTTCAAATATTTTTTTTCAATTTCAGCCTTATCAAGATCTTCAAGGGCAAGACCCAAAGCTCTTCTTTATCCATTGTTCAATCTGCAGGATCTCCCTCAAGCTGTTAGAATTTTTAGGAGGAACCAAAGCTCTGATACCAATTGTTGAATAAATCAGATACCGAGAGGGGGGGTGAATCAGTATCCACATAAACTTATTGAACAATCACAATTAGAATTTTACATCATAGAACAGATAAGAGCAATAACAAAGCATGAAAGTCCACAACACAAAAACACCAGATTTTATGTGGGAAACCCAATGAGGGAAAAACCACAGTGAGGAATAACTCACAATGTATATAGTTATAGCAATACCGATTACAAAAGAGGCTTACTGCCAAGAGGGGCTCACTGCCTAGATACAAAATTACACTACTTACAAAGAGGCTCACTGCCTACAAATTTTATATAAACAAAAGAATGGCTAACCGCCAAGATGAACTGACGAAGATGCACCACCAGTGCAGATTCAGTTTTGTTGATGCATAGAGTTTTCTTTTAGCAGATTAAACTTCGCTCCACACATACTTGAACTCGCTCGCACTACTTCTTTTCTTCACTTCACATACTTTTCATATTATATTCACACTAATCTTCACTTCCACACATCTTGTATCTATATCTTCTCTATCCACCTATATCAATTAGGTAGAATATCAAAAACAATTCAACGATATCATGCAACATCATGTCGGCTAGGACTAGGGAAAGGTCTTACATAAAATTCATGATCATTATAGATTGAGTATTAGGTCGGCCAAGATCAATGTAATACCTAAATACAACCACAAACACCAATGCCAACACATTACCCAAGCATATGAATAACTAAGAATGCATACATACACACTTCCAACCATTATATAAGCTATTTTTTTAAAACCTTAGATCATTCTGATTATCAGAGAGAATATGCAGACCAAAAATACCAAAATTACCGAATCAAATACTAGATGGGATAAACTGGGTTTGCACACCAGTATAAGGTACCGATCCAACATGGTGACATCAATGACAATATAGGACATACTTCCAATAACATGGAGAAACTATAAGGTTTTCAATTCTTAGTTAATCTGGATTTTGTGTGCAGAATCAAAAAGGCTCTATATGGACTTAAACATGAATCTAGAGCATGGTATTCCATGTTGGATAGGTAACTACAACAACAAGGGTTTTGAAGAGGCAATGCAAAAATTAATTTGTACATAAAAATTGAGGGTGATTAGCTACTATTTTTTGTTGTCTATGTTGATGACATTATCTTTGGTGGAAGAAATGATGATATGTGCAAAGAGTTCTAGAATAAAATGTAGAGTGAATTTGAAATGTCAATGCTTGGTGGTTTGTCTTTCTTTCTTGGTTTACAGATTTCCCAATCATACAAAGGCATATTTATCTCATAGAACAAGGACATAAATGAAATGTTAAGTGGGTTCAAAATGGAATGATGCAAACCAGTAAGTATACCTATGGTTATCGAATGTAAGTTGAGTAAGGATGATGAATTTGCTTTGGCAGACCAAACCTTATATAGATCCATGATTGGCAGTTTACTATATGTGACAACATCTAGATCGGATATAATGTTGGTGGTTAGAATGGTGTCTAGATTTCAAGCAGCACCCAAGGAGACTAGTGTCAAATTTATAAAGAGGATATTCAGGTATCTAAAGGCTACAATGAATTTTGGTAAATGTGGTATCTTACGAGTGAAAACTTCACTCATATTGCATACATAGATGCATATTAGGTAGGAAGCATAGATGACTGAAAGAGTACAAGTGGTGGAGCATTCTTTCTTGGTGATAGTATTGTGTCCTAGTTGAGAAAGAAATAGGATTCAGTTTCTTTATCTACAACAAAAGCATAATACTTTACGGTAGCTTCATGTTGCACTCAGGTTTTATGGATGAAGCAAAATTTGGAGGAGATGAAGATTGAGTTTAATGAACCCATTTCGATTCTTTGTGATAATACCAGTGCCATAAACATTTCAAAAAATATGGTAATATATTCAAGGACAAAGCATATTGAAATCAAGTATCATTTTCTAAGGGAGAAGGTTGCAAAAAAGGAGGTGAAGTTAGAATATGTTGAAACCAAAGAGCAAGTAGCTGAAATTTTCACAAAACCGCTTCCTAAGGAGACTTTTGAGTTTCTCCAAAAGAATATAGGAGTTTTTTCTCCCTCCTCTTGAATCAAGAGGAAGTATAGGTTGAGGGGGAGCTTTTCCTCCCTACCACAAGAAGGCTTGGTGGTCTTGCAAAATGTTTTTAGTAGTATGGCATGGACTCACAGTGAGTCTATCAGAGAAACATGATTCTAGATTGTGCTGAGTGCTGGAAATGCTAGAGAAGATGTCAGGAAATAGGTTTCTAGATTATGCAGAGTTGACCTTTACCATTAATGTCAAAGGGGGAGAAATGAAACTCAAAATTCTATATTCTCTAAGGGGAATGAGGTAGTTTCAGATTCAGACAATATTAGATTTGTCTTTGTGTGTTGCTAGCATTTTGTTATTTTCCATCAATGACAAAGGGGGATATTGTTGAATAGAATTTGTCATTGATGTCAAAGGAGTTCATTATTGTCAAAGGAGTTCACTGATGTCAAAGGAAGATGATCAGAAGATCAATGAGAATTAAACGTAATGTACTGTCATATCATTTTGAGTTGTGGAAGTATATATTTCTAGCTATATTGATAAAAGAAGTTGAGGATTGTTTGTAGTATCATACTACACAAGTTCATGGTGACAAAAGTAATCCAAAATTCTGATCTAAAATGTTTCAGTTTAGTTTCTCAAGGTAGAGAGATTTCTCTAGCAATGCATTTATGTTCAGTATTTCTTCCTAAAGGTGTGTTTGGCTCTGCGGTTTGAATGGATAGTATGTCTACACATGTTAGATATCATACTCTAGAGTTTCCAGAATGGATTTTTTTTTGGCAGAAATTTTGAAGTGACAAAAGGTTCTTTGTGCATGTCTATCAACTAGTTGGTGTTGCGAAATATGCGGCAACAACTAGTAGCATGTGGCATTCAAATTTAGTGTGTGGTGTTAAGATAGGTCTAGGTTAAGGTCCCCGAGGAAGTACACAACATCATGATCTTTTGGTGGTAACAAATTTGATTTAGGACCTACATTTTAGATGTGTCATGTAATTTGAATTTAGGTCCACCTTATGTCATTTTGGTTGATTGTGGATCCCTAGCCGACACGAATGAATGATTAATGTGATGTCTTGTATATAACCATCATACATTTGTGTAGATGCGTAATGTGAAGTGTGAGATAATTAAATTGAAGATAGTACAATGAATATAAAAGGATGTGAATCTGTGCGAGCAAGTTTTATTCAATGTGAAGCATATCAATCAATGTGCACCATCATCAAAAGATCTTATGGAGTGTGTTAGAGTGTATAAATGAATTTCAGACTGTACGTAAGCTATGCAATCAACAATGAAGATCCACAAACTTCATCTTTGTAATTTGGTAGGACTAGTGTTCTACTCATTAAGTTGGTGCTCAAACCATTGTATTAGGGATTGGTGTCTCATGTGGGTTAGTGCCTACAATTACATTTGGGGATTGGTGTCTCTGGTAGATTGGTGCCTACTTTATATTATAAATTCCTTTATTATATTCATTCTTGTGAGGCTATATTTGGACAATAGATCCAAGAATCTATTCTCATCATAGTTTTTACCATCTTGGGTTTCCAAGTATATCTAGTGTTCTCATGTGCAGATGTGTGTGCTTATGTGATTTCCTAATTATCAGTATCTATTTTGATTCAAGCTTCATGGTTGATATATGTGTTGAATTAAAGATTTTTAAATTGATTTGATCTATTAGTTCACCCCCCTCCTCTCAATAGATTGTGTTCCTTTCAATGCATGCATAAATGAAAAAATACACTCAAACTTCTTGGTGCAGGAGCACCTCTAGGAAACACCTAGGAAAGACAAGTTTTGGAATGTTTTTGTTTTTTTTCTATTATGGTCATGTGGACCATTGCTCTAGGATTTATATTTAGCATAAGGTCAGTCAGGAGCTATTTGTTATGGTCAAGTTTGAGGCTAGGCTCAAAAATCTCAAAGTTAGTGGTGAGTTTACTTTAAGCATTTTACCAAAATTAGCTTTTGTAATGACTAACCGGCTTGGGAGAGGTGAAGGCTTGAGCATAAATATTTTGATGAAGTATTTAAGGTTGGCCTCAACCATTGTGCAAGGTTGGAAGGCTTGGAAATGTTCATATGTTTGAAAATTTGAAAACTAATGAAGGACAGTGTGAAAGTTAGTTATAATTCTGTGTTTTTTTTGAAACTTTGGTTGATCAAGATTGATCAGACCTGTAGAATGCTATAAGCAGTGACAATTGCTTTGTTTTATTTGTTGGTGTGGTAGATTGTAGAGTGTGAGTGCATTTTGCAAGTGCTTGGGTTGTTAATTTCTTTTGGTTTTCTTGAAAATTCTATCTTGACTGGTAAACATTGGCCAGTATGGAGTTCTAGACTCATTTCCCACCGTACCCAGTGTATGGTTGCTTGGGAAATGGAGCTAGACTCCCTGTATATAGTTAGAGTAGGAGTAGGGAGGTGTAGGAATGCAGGAGAAATGGAAAAGAACTGCTCCTAGGCGGGCTTGACAGTGCCCGGCTAGGACAGTCATTTACTAGTGCTAAAAGGCACTTCATTTGCAGGGTGAACTTCTCCAAGGTAAACCCCATGGTAGAAGTGTGGAGGAAGGTCCCATAGTGTCCTAGACTGAAGGAGGAGACTCCAACACTTGGAAGACCCAAGAAATGCTTTGACAGACCTACCGGGTGGCCAGGGAATAGAGAAAGAACCCTAGTTTTTGCAAAAAGGGGAAAACAGTCCTATGTACGACCAGTCAAGGAGATAGGGTTTTGAAATCTTGTAAAGGATGTAATAGGGATTAAGAATCCAAGAAAAAGAATCAGGATTCTTTGGGGAAGTTGGGAGCAACAGCTAGACTTACCCAGGCTAGGAGGCCAAAAAGGGACTCAAGGCTAGTAGCCTTTTCCAAACCCCAACCAAGGGTTTCTTGAAAGCGATGGAGGAATGAACGTGAATGGAGATATAAGGAGCATGACAGGATTCCAAGAAGCATGATAACATGTACTGATAACCCTGCAAAGTCTTAGAGGTGTATGGAGTGAAATTGGCCTTTAGGAAGGATTAAGGGTCAATGAGGACAGCAGTCAAGTAGCAAGAATTGAGTGGTATTGTTTGACAAAGGTTGGAAGAGGGAATGGAATAGAACCAGGGGCATCTGAATTTGAGTCAGAACCTGGAGGTTGGGTGGTGAAAGAAACCACATCAGGGGATTACTGAGGTGAGACCCGAAGCATGGAAGTGTGAGGCTTCCAACCAAACCCTCTTACACCACTTCTTAATGAAGTAATTCAAATATAAGCCCTAATTAGATCCAAAATTATGCAATTGAATTCACAATAGTTTCCAATTTTTATTTTTAATGTATAATGAACAATGTGTGCAAATGCATAGCTTGGAAAATGAAATAAATTTTAATTAACAACAATATCTTCCAAGCACTTAGATTTTTGAATTATTTTTCAAAATTTATGCGATGAAAATAGAAAATTATAAGTGTAGGATATGTCAAGTTCACCAAAATATGAAGTAGGAAAAGTGATAGTAGATCCAACTAGGATTGGCCTCTTTCACTTGACTCCACATTTGAACTCAAGATTAACTAGGGTTTGATTATTAGGTTGTTGCCACAAGAGAGAGCCAATCTCTTAGGGTTTGTATCCTTTTTTATTTGTGTTTGTAGAGATGGTAAATTTGATGTGTTTTAACAAGCCTATTTGACATGAAATCCTAGATCTGAAAATGCATTTTACTACACAGAATAAAATGGAAATTAATAAAACAGACCCACATCTAAGAAATGGTGACAAAGAGGAACCTATGACTGAAAGATGAGTTTTAATTTGTAGGGACAAGGGCATTGGGAACCCTAGACTAAGATGATTCTTGTTGAGATTTGAAAACTCTAAAATGTAGGTTGTAGTCTACTTTGTGTTTCCTATGACTATCAACTACTGAAACTTTTGGATTTGACCTGCACACATGAAAAGATGGGAAAATGTTGTTCTATATAGGGACTTGCCTACGTCAAACCTTGATTTGGTACTTCTACCTCCACGTACAACAAGTAATGATGATCAAGAGGGCATACACTAGGTCAGGTAGAGGCCAAAACAATAATAATTGATTGAAATGATAAATAATAAAGGAAAATGTTACCTTTTGTATGAAATCATTGATGAAGTGATGCCACACTACAAGTTGCCAAAAATGTTAATTGATCGATTCTTTTATTTCTCTATAGACCTACAAAAGGTTAGTCCACAAAATAAAATAGATAAATTTGTAGATAGCATGTAGAGGATAACTCATTACTTCTCCATAATAATTTGCATGATAGCTCATAATAGTGCTTAGATAATTCTTGCTCCTTCCTTTCTTCTCATCTCTAATGAATTGAAAGAATGATCTTAATTGATGAAAGCATTGTAATATTGTTGCTAATTCTACCCTTGAATTTCCTTGACTACTTTTAGGATGCTCAATTTGCTCAATAGATTTTTCTAGGATTTCAAATGGTGAAAAAGACGTATTTATATGCATTTCTTTAATTTCCCACTAATTAATTATTGAAAATTGACAAATGACTTTGGATTTTCAAATGTTAAAATTTTGACACCAACATATCTAAAATTGAGCCAAAATAGGCTAGACAAGGGTGTTGAGTGCCCTAGTTCAGGCCTATTATTTTAGGGTCTTTTTTAACATTGTTAAATAAATAATAAATATTAATTTCCAATTTAAGTTTGATTTTCACAAAATGATAATATAATGGGAAAATTATAAGCACAATTAGGTCTAGGCACATAGGGGGAGCTAAACCTAGTGTGAAATTGTCAAGGGTGATAATTTATGATGCTACAACTCTCCAATTGGAGTTTTTGGTAATATTTTTTTTTCTATGTTATTTTATGAAGAATCTTAAGGTTATCCACCTTTTAAGTAGTGGAACACACTTTTCCATTCCACCTTATACGTTTCATGACTTGTAGGTGTCAGTATGTCAAAATCCACATCAACACTAGTGTTAGATGATTTTTAATTAGATTTTGGAATTATACATTATCTCATTGGTGGTTATATGTGTACTATATTTTGGTTGCTATATATTGGTAATGTAGACCTAATTTACTTGATTATGTCAACATATGCCATTGAATAGTGATTAATTGGAGACCATCAATTTGGTTAAGAAAATTATTTCCCATACTTATGGTGTATAGGCTACAAGATGTGTATTGTGTATCCTTGTGAGCCTATATCCAAATTGAATTATTATGGATCCTTGAGTCATGAGGAACTCATAAATATATTTGTGTGTTTTCTTGACTCTTATGATTTATTTTTATTTTTATTTATTTTTAAATCATTGTGCTGACAAAGTGAATTCTATTCAAGTTATTGATTCAATTTTTTTAAATTCATTGAACTTCTTTTTTTAATAAGAGGATCATATTATAATCTTGTGTAAAATACATATTTTTCTATAATGCTTGATTTTGAAAGGAAAATAGAAAAAAAAATCCAGGTGTTAAGTTTTTGGTTAAATTAAATTTCAATAAAAATAAATTATATCATTTTACTTGGGAGAAAAAAGTGAGGATTTTTAATAAAGATGAAATAAAATTATCCTATTTTTGGCATTCAAATTTTGGGGAAGGATTGCATATTAGGCATGGGAGCTCTTGGTTGGAGGTTGTTTTCCTCTTTTTCTTGCCTCCTTCATCTTGCAAGGCATGGGAATAGTGGTTGCTAGTTTAGAAGTTTGGGGCATGTGGTTTGAAGTGGTTTCTCTCTCCTTTCATTTTTATTATCCCTCTTTCCATCCTCTTCCCTAGTGCTAGAATGGGGGTTTATTTCCATAGTCCTTGTGCAATTGACATGGTGGGGGAAAATAACACTACATTTGGAAGGAGATCAATAGATAACATACTTCATCCTCCTCCTTTTTGGTGTAGTTAATGGAAGGTAAGGGTAAACCCCCTTCTTCCTTTTTAATTATATTTGTGTACTTTCCATCCCCACCTTAAGTAGATGGATTTCCTTTTCTAGAGAATATTATTTGAGTGGATTTTTTAATTGATAGGAATCTATTCAATAATTTATATTATATGGATTTGGGGATTTTACATTTGTGTTAGAACTATGAAAAAAATTCCTCAAAATTCTTATGTTTTTGAAAATAAATTCCATCAATTCAACAATCCCTATTGTATGCATTTGTGGATTTTACATTTTCTTCCATAACTATGGAAATATTTCATCAAAATTATTGATTTTTTGAAAAAAAAACTCGTTCCATGTTCTCGACTCTAAAAGGGAATTGCTTGAATTCTAAAACAAATTGGTGTATGAAAATTTAGTAAAATTTACATTGGATCTTGATGTTTTCAAGAATATTGGATGTGCTTTGATTACAAAAATGAATATTTACACTTGCAGATGTAATGTGTTATGTGTGATGGGATGTGAACTATTGTTGTATGTGTGTACATTTTCTTTGTGTCATGCACCTTGTGTGTATCTAGATATCTATCCATGCATTAATATGGTGTCCCATAGTATATGTTTTATTGGTGTGTTATTCCCAATATTACATGCAAATATATTCATGTGTGATATCTCAATTCTATGAATTGATGGTATTGGTAGGACCTCATGTGTACTTGTGTGGCATTTTGCATATGGATAACACTTGTATGTATTGGTTGATGATTATATATCCCTTGTGTATGCCTTCTTGGTAAAATATTTTATGTGGTTTATGTGATTGACATGTGTATTGTCTTAAGTTATAAATTGCTTCATTTCTTGAATTGTTTTGTCTTGAGTTATTATAATAGATTATAAGTTGATATCTCATGTGTAGTCACAGATGATGTTAAAAATCTTATATGTGCTCACTTAGCATCTTATGTGTTTTGATGGATCTAGTGGGTGTATGCATTATTGATGTTGGTAAGACTTTGTGCATACTTATCTAGTGATCCATGTATTAATGTGATTAGAAATATGTATGCTTGATTAGAGATCCAGATTCTCTCTCATGTAAGTTTTCTTGCAATCTCTTTTATGTTATGTCAAGATTGTGTACTTGTACAACTTCCATGTATGGTGTGAGTGTGTTGTGATACCTAAGTTGGTTGTATCTCACTTAAGTGGGGTGTATCTAAGGGCTTTGTATGGCTGGGTGGAGTTAAACCACTATTGGGGAATAATGGGTTACTTGGAGTATCTTGTAGAGAATGTAGGGAAATCCATCATACACTATTTGATATGATTTTTTTCACACTTTTTAGAAAGTTTATAAATTCATAAACTTTATTTCCTTATTTATAAATTGTGTAATTGGTTTGGAAGATAGTAAATTGTACATTATACCTCATTTGGAGGTGATGCTAACTCTCTAATATTCATTATGAAGTAAGTGGCCTTGAAGTTGAGTATGTATGACTATCTTAAATGGTTTTCTCATGATAGTTTAAATTAGAAAATATAGAAAATAAGCATGCATCCATAGCTTGTAGGAGCTATTATTGTCATAACCCAATCAGGAAATAAACTTCTCTTCTTGCTCATATGTATGATGCTATTATATGCTGTATTGTCTCATTATCTCAACTAGTTTTTCAGTTATGAACTTTGTCATTTTCTTATTCTTAAGAAAGGAGAATTGTTTTTCATAGGGCTTAGTCTACTTTTCAAATCATTTGATAAATTTGTGCTTGGTCAATGTGGGTCTACATGTTCTTGATATTTTTTTGTGGACCATTATCACACAACATGCAAAATCCTACATAGTTGTAATTTTCTCATCAAACCTTGAAATCTAAATTACAAGCTTGTAGGAATTTACAAATTTGTCTCTAAAAATCTTACACAATTGCAATTTGCTCATCAAACCTTGAAATATAAATTACAAGCTTGTAGGATTAAAAATTTGTCTTAGGTTTTTAAATGACTAATAGGTGCATTTTAGACCTTGAAATCTAAAATGCACTCTATAGCAAAGTTCAAATTATCATTTATAAGGAGTTTTGATGTAGGATCTTCTAGGAGTCATAGCTTTTGACTCAAAAGTATGTTTGAGATGAAATTTTATGTGGAGATGCATCTTGACGATTTGATTGGATTACTATCAACATTCAATTCATTTGGAGCTCATTTTGATACTTTTTCAGGACTAAAATCTTTCATTTGAGGCCTCAAAATAAGCTTTTAATTTATTTATTTTGGTTTTTCTAAATTTGTTTTTTTATAATTTAGAACTCGTGTTTCCAATTTGAATTGTACATTGACAATTATTGTCACCATAGTGGTAGGAGGATATTTTTTAATTTCTGAGGCCAAAGGGATATGCATGCAAAATTATCAAAAATGGCAAATTATGACAATTGTCAAAAACTCGCAAAAAAGAAGTATTTTTTGGTTTTTTTAGATATAAGGGTGATTTTTCAGTTGTAGAGGGAGGGAAGAATAATGGAGAAGTTTGGTATTGAATATATTCTCTGAGTTTTGAAATTTTACAATAATGGTGAATTCTATTGAGTTGTTGGTTGCATTGAATGTTTATACTTCCCTAAGAAATATTCATGAATAGAAGTTGCATTTCAAAATCTAAAATTTAAAATGCATGTTTGTATTCACTCTTTGAAGGCTAATATGGCTGGCCATTGGGGTTCAATCTTTACCTAATTTTTTAAGAATTATAATTTTTTGCCCAAATCTTGAAGTCTAAATCTTGAGTTGTAGACCATTGGTGTTTGATGTTTGGAAAACTGATAATTTTTTGCATGAAATGTAGATTGTTGATCAAAATTTAAGGTGTATGGTCATTTTCTTGGTAGTTTGGAGTTTATCCAAAAAAAATAGCTACAATTTGTGATTTATACTTTGAATCTTGAGCTAAAAATTATAGGTCAAACCATAAAGTCAATTCATGCAATCTCAACCCAAAAAGCTTGAGAGGGCTATTAAGGCTTCAAGTTGTAGGTATGGGACCAAAGCCAAAGCTAGTGGAGAATGTGTAGATCAGACTTGAAATTCCAAGTATTTTAAGATTGATCCCTAAATTCTAAACTAATGAGGAATGGCCTTCATCTTCCCAAATTTTGAGATGCCTAAGGAGTGGCTCATTGATCAAGGTACTAGGGTTTATCCTTTGAAAATAGAGCCTTGATCTTCCTCTTAATCCCATTTCTTGTGTTAGCCCTAGTATTTTAGGCTTATGGCTATTAAGTCTTTCACTTGTGTCACCATGCTTAGTGTATTCTAGTGTGTATGTCTATTGTACCATAGTTTCATATTGTGTCATCATGTGCATGTAGGGTTGTAATGCAAGATATTGGGTGCCACTTTTATATCAAAAATAAATTATTCATCTAGTTTGTGTTTGTTAATGCATTAAGTGTAAGCTTGGGGTATTATAGATTTTCTCCTCAAAATTTCTCCATATATATTTGGTGGTCATATGGTTCAAGCATATTTATGTTTACTTCTCCATTTTTTCATTAATAACTATATTGAGACACTTAATTATTAATATTCTCATTATTTCATTCAACTTGTACTCAACAAAGGAAACCTACATTTCTCCTAGAACTTGCACATCAATCCTTGTCTAAATCGCTTCCTCCACGTGCCACATCCTATGATATTTCTAACTCTGTAGGCTATTTTCATGGGTATCCACATTGTTCATGATTTCATCCATTCTTTGAAGAATATATTTGATATGTGAGACAAATCCCTAATATTGTTGGTTAAGCACCAATTTGTTTCTCTTAGCCAACTAGATTTCCAATTGGATGCCTATATTTCTCTTTTACTTCACATTCTAATTAAATCGTGTTTATCAATATACTTGTGTCCAAGCCCTGCTTTGGTTTGATCCTTTAAAAATTTATTAAAATATATCTTTCAAGGTCATAAAGTGTCCAATCAACCAAATGCATCCCCATACTATCCATGTTTGTGTATACTTTGCTAAAAATATTTTTACCGTCAAGTGTAAAATATCTAAAGACTACAAAAGGAGGAAGAATGTTATACCTATGCCGATCCTTGAAATGGAACTTGTCATCAAAATGTGACTACCTCATCACTTACAAGAAATCAATTCTTGGGGACATTATATGTGGTAATTCATAAGGTGCAATAGTGACGCTAAATATTCTTATTAAAATAAATTAATTGAAGAAGAACTAGTCTATGCAATTATTCTTCAAATCTCACTTAGGATTCACATGAAGGGTTATAATTAACTCCCTTATATTATCTACAATTAGCATATTAACTCCAAACCTTTTCAACAATGGGTTAATGAAGAAATTTTTTAATATGACATAAGATATATGCTTCAAGTGGTGCTTATTCATATGAATGGTCCATAATTACATAGGCTTAACTTGGCCTCTAGGGATATCTAGAAATGTATAGCTTATTTCTAGTCTATTCTAATAGTACCCTACCATGGTATGCAAGAAAATGTGGTACAAGATAGAGTTCCTCTAGAACTCTTTCGGGGAGGAGTTCTTCTTAAATTCAATTATCTCAATATGAATCTTTCTAACCAAATACTCCCCATTGAAAGAAAATTCGAATCAATAATAACCATTCCCACATAACTCCAAGAGAAAAATAATATGTAGATAAGTATTCAGAATCCAAAATATGAAAGGATATACAAACATATCATCAAGAATCCATTCCATTTGATCAAGTAGTTTTTTGGACTCAACCTTGATGTTTCAACTTATTGACTTTTATACCATGTCATAAATGACAAGTTCACAAGATATAACAATCCAATATTTGAACTGATCTCGCTACTTACAAAATATTTTTGTTCTTTTCCAGTCACAAATATTTCTCCATAAAAACTGATCCGATATAACACCTCACCAACTACATGAAATAATCAATCTAACATGCCTTCTCAACCATACACCATTTGTTAGAAAACCCCGTGCACAATTAAAATTCCTACCTTTCATATCTGATTCATCACCTCACGTGAATGTACAGCATTTGTTGCAAGCCCCGTATGAAAGTAAAATTCCTGCCTAATTCGTTGCATGTGGTGGGCTTATTGAACTGAAACTTTTCAGACTGTGAAACGATGAATAATTGAGGAGATGTGACAAATGCAGCAAGACTAAGAAAACACGTAGAAAGTAGGAGTGTCAAAGGTATTCTTTCAGAGTAGTTGGTGAATTATTTGGCTGGTTGGTAGGAAAGTTTGAATTTTGGAGAGTTCTACAAGAGAATAAGAATAGGACAGTAGTTTGAGTATAAGAAATTGTCGATACATGTGAGCATGATAACCAGGTGAAATGTATTGAATAGCAAGCTGGTGACAAATGGCTCAAGGATTCCAGTAGATATAATGTAAGGTTTTTCTTAATCTCTATAATGTAAATGATACTATCATCTACATGTTTTACTTTAATCTTATCATTTCAACCTTTTTTAAAAACATAATTCAATTACACCTCAACAAATTGAAGTAAATAAGTTCAAAGGTTATGTTTTAATTCTGTCGATAAATATGGTATGGGATATAAATGCACGTATAAAAAATATTATTGTACATTGAGGAATCGTCAAACATAGTGTAACATAAATCATAATACGAAGATGAGAAAGAGGAGTCATCTATTGATGAACCAACTTTTGACATGCTTTGTCTAGTATTATTACACCTCAATCCCTCAAGATACAAGGATTTAAGAAAAAAAAATGATGACAATGTTGATTGATTTAGGTAGCACCCATATTTTCATAGATAGAAAATTGAAAACTCATATAAATTACTTCATTTCCTCAATTGTTTTGTCTTGAGTTAAGATAATAGATGGTGGTATAGTTATCTGTTCAAATAGTTTCCTTGATATGAAGATATCTATATGGTGGTTATTAGTTAGAAAGCACAATGCTTTCAATTCTAATGGCAAGAACAAATATGGTTTTGGGAGTACAATGATTCATTATTATAGGGATTATTGAGGTGAATTTTTGAGAGCATTTCATTAGATTTCAATAAGAAGGTCAAATAATAGAGCTGAGTAGATTGTGAGAAAAATATCCAGTTTAAGTGGTTAGTTTCCACTAGATTATAAAATTGTTAAAAAATGGATCTTCAAAATTTGTGGTTCAATTGTATTTATTGGATGGAAAACAACTACCAACAAACTTTCAAAGTATTATAGATAAACACTGAATGATATTCATAGATATGTTGAAAAATCTTTCTCCAAATTAAGATTATGCTCTCACTCTCCAATTCATTCCAAGAATCTACATCCCAACATTAGGACTTACAACTACTTGTACATACAAAAAAAAGTTAGAATGAAATCATGGCCATGTAAATTATCAAGGAAGATGATTTTTACCTTAGTCAAAGTGCATATTCTTCAGTAGTGAATGTTATTATATAAGAAAGATGATCATTGGAAAATGAGTCCAAACTATCATAAGCTCAAGTGTTGCTCTTAAAGATAAGTTTCTTATTCCTATTGTTAAAATTTATTTAGTGAATTGAATGAGGATATTTTTTTTACCAATCCAAATTTCATATCTCTAATTTAAAATTAGAGAAGATGACATAATAAAGACTACCTTTTGTATATGAAGGAAACTATGATTTATTTAATTACATTAAATCTTACAAATTCTCCTATATTTGAGAGTTTGATGTATTCAACTTTCAAACCAATTTTCATGAATTTGTATCTTTTCTTTGATGATATGTCCTTAGGAGTAACATCCTCATAAAATGCTATAATTATTGAAACATTATAAAAATAAAAAAAACCTTCAAAATTTTTATTTGATGTACAAGAGAAGGTATACTTAGGCCATGAATATAAGTTGCATTTTGAAGTTCAAACTATAAAATGGATGTTTCTAGTCACTCTCTGAAGGTTGAGATGGTTGCCTGGTGAGGTTCATATTTGTCCTTGTAGTTTTCAACAATTACAATTTGTTTCCCAAAGGTTGAGTTAGATACTCTTGGTGTTTGATGTTTGGGAAATGGGTCTTTTTTGCATAAAATAAAAATTGTTGAATAAACTCAAGTCTAAGGTGGTTGCCTCGATAGTTCAAATTTGACCCCCAAAATTGCAAAGCTACAATTTGTGATACAAACTCTAAAGCCCAAACTACAAATTGAAGGTTAGACCCTAAAGTATAAGGTCTTGCAATCTCAACCCAAAAGTATAAGAGGTCTATAAAGGCTACAAGTTGTAGGCCTAGGACCAAATCCCAAGATAGTGGGGATTATGTGATTCAAACTCAAAATTCTAAATATATGTAGATTAAACCTTAAAGTGTGATTCAATGAGGAATGTCTTTCATGTTTCTGAATCTCAATATGTCTCAAGAGTGGCCTACTAATTGAGTTTCTAAGGTTTTTCCTTTGATATAGGAGCCCAAATCTTCCTCTTAATTTTATTGTTGATTTTAGCCACAATATTTTATGCTTGTGGTTAGTAATTCTTTCACTTATGTCACCATGCTTAGTGCATTATTTGTGCCCAATACATTGTAGTGTCATGTTATGGCAGATTTTGCATGTAGGGGTACAATGTGACATGTTGGATGTCTATATCATGTGCACAAAAAATTGTTCATATATTTTGTGTTTGTTAATGTCTTAAGTGCAATCTCGAGGCATTACAAAGATTAAAGGGTCTCTCCATATATATTTGATGTTTATATAGTTTGCATATTTAGTTTTACTTATCCAAATTTTCTCATTAATATTATATGGTTTATCACATTTTTAACCATATTGAAACACTTAATTGTTAATATTCCCATTAAGTAATTCACCTTATATTCAATAGTGGAACCTTGAATAATATTTCCCCTAAAATTTGTACAAATGAGTCCCTATTTGAGTCACTTCCTTAATGTTCTGCATCCTATAATGTTGGTATATCTCTAGGCACATTTTTCATGCACATCCACATTTTTCATTAATTATTCAATTATTTAATTGTTTTTGGACCATTTGTATGTGTGGGTGGATTTGTGGACTATTATATTCATTATCATTGATGTTGATTGTATAGTTTGACCCCTTATTTATCTTGTGTATGTTACTATTTTATTTTTTGAATAATTTAAAAACCCACAAGTATGGAGGTGGGGTGCTATGGTCTGTTGGGATTGACCTTTTTTTTGGGTCTTGGTTGATGGTTGCTTGCTATGTTCTGGTGAGATTTTGGACTTTTTTGCCTCTACCCGTGTTTCAAATGTATTATTTTCTATAGTAGAGGATCTTTTTCTAGCTTTTTTGGGTTGCTTCTCCCTTGGAGTAGTGATTTAGTTTTCTTTCTTTTGTGTTGTTTTTACCCTTTCGGGCCTTGTTGCTCTTGTTTCTATTGGGGTTTTCTTTCCTTTTGGATATTTTTTCTCAAGTCTCCTTTTCTAAGGCGTGTAAGCAATTTTTGTAGGTTGGGATGTTTCCTTTGTTTCTCTTGAAGCTCCCGACGCCTTGGCAGCTAAAGGGTTTGATGTGTGCCCTTTCTTTTGAAGAGGTGGCATTTTTTTGGTTTTCATAGTCAATGTATTCTATTAAGGTGAAGATTGCTCCTCTAGAGTTGGAGTCCTTTCCTATGGATGTGGAGTAGGTTGGTGTGGACAATGTGGGAAGCTCTCCTTTCTGGTACTTTCTTTTGATTTTCCTATTTAGGTGGAATTGTCTCCTATCGAGGTGGAGGGTGAGGTTACTGGAGATTTGTGTCTTTGTAGGAAAGGGTCTTCATTTTATCCTCTCCTATAGAGGGGAGCTCTCTCCTCTAGAGGTGGAGACTGAGTTGGCTTGTTGGGCTAGAAGGTGGTTTAATAGGTTTCTGGCTTCCTTGCTCCTCCCTTCTGGAGTTTTGGTTTGGGTGATGTGGATGATCTACATCATTTTGGTTGTTATTTTTCTTGGCTCAATGTTGAATTTTTTGAGCGGTTGGTTGAGTACTAAAGTGTTGGCTTGGGTGAAGAGGATTTTTAGCAGCTCAAATGTTGTTGTTTGTTTGGGCTCATTTATGCTTCTACTAAGCGGTCGGTTAGCTATGGCTTGGTTGTTTCAGACTATTTGTGTTGTTAGCTAGGGTTCAATGTCCCTGTAAAACCTAGTGTTAAAGGGTTCTAGGTTCCCTTCAAAACCTAGTTTCTACAACATGGGTTGTATTGGTTATCTTTTAGTGGTTGTTGTTGTTTTTCTATTCTTTGATTTTTTGACAGTCAACTCATTCTGATTAAGATTTCAGGTCCCTTCAAGACATGATTTTCCCCATTAATCAAAACAATAAATCAACAAAGCCAAAAAAAACTTTCTACAATGGAGATTTTCAATTAGGAATTTTAATATTTCCACTCAAAAATGAAAAATAGTATGATGCAATGTAATATAATGACCTTGCTATAAGGGAAATAATAAAACCCTTAGATGTATGAATATAATGTCATGTGTATAAATCCCATGAAATGATATAAATATAAAATGACCTAAGTAATTTTAAGTGACAAGGTGTGAATAGGTCCTCAAGTATAAAATAGCTAGATAAAGTATCGTTTTCACACCAACATCCCCCTTAATTGCAACTTAGGGTGGCACAAGAAATGCATGAAAATAAAATATGGGTCCCAAAAACTAGGACTAAGGAGGTGCCCATACAAAGCATATCTCTCACAAGAAAAGAAAAAGAGAAAACATAATGGAAAAAAACTTCTCCCCAAAAGATCTAGAATAAACATAAAATAAAAATATCAAAAATGTGGACTCAAGAAGACCCCCCAAGAATAAATTTCTTCACCCCAAGATTCAATTGTAGTTGAAGATAATGAGGCAATACCAAAGGCTTAGTGAAGATGTTTACAACCTACTTCTCTATAAGTGAATAATCTAAGTTGAGAAAACCATCCTATATAAGTTTCCATATGAAGTGCATGTGGATTTAAATATGACTAGTCTAATAATTCTCCACTAGATTGTGAGAAATGTGTATGTAATTTTGATTTTCATAGGAAATAATGGTAGGACTATCAAGAGAAAATCCAAACTCAATCAACAACTATCAAAGCCACAAAACCTCTTGGCTAGCCAAAACTACTACTTGATACTTAGACTTTGTAGATGATAATGCAATAGTAGATTACTTATAGAAATACCATGTAATGGAGACATAACCAAGGAAAAATACAAAACCAAAATATTTTCTATAATCAACATTACCAACTCAATTTGAGTCAATGAAGTTGACAATCTTAGATTTTCTTGATGTATAGTGAATACCAACATGTAGGGTGCTAGAATATATCTCAAAATATGTTTGACGACATTCCAATGACTCTCATGTGGATCTTAATGGAAATGGGAGACAAGTCCAGCCAAAAAATAAATATTAGGATGAAATATGTTAGTTATAAAATACTAGCAACCAACTACCTATGTAATGTAGTATCAAATAAAAGAGTGGATCATCTAGAAGGAGAAACAACACTTGAATAGAATAGAGTGGGGCAAGCTTGCAATCAAGAAAGTCAAATACCTAAAGAAAATTAATAATTATAATAAAAAATGTTATCCCATTTTGATCCAAATTATGAATCTAGAGAACAATACCTAGCATGCAACTTGTAATATTATAGATTTTTACAAATAAAATAGAACAAAAAACATGAAAAGAGATGCATGTAGTTCAAAAAACTACTTCATTCACTTCCCAATCCAAGTTCTAACCATTTGAGTAGAATTCCAATAGGTGACACATTGTTTGGAATTTAAAAATAAACAACTAGATGAATAAAGTACAATTTAAAATATTTTTTTCAATATATATATATATATATATATATATTCACTACCCCAAATTGGCGGGGTCATACCTCTAGCTCAATGGTCAAAATCTAGAATTCTCTAAATCGATGGAAATATATTAATGAGCTCTAATTTCAATCCCTTAAGAGAAAGATTATGTTCATTGCATTTAAGGAACCGACAAAATTTTTGAGGCCAAATTCCACTCTGAAGGCCTCCACAAATGCAATTTAGTAAAACATATAAAATACCAAGAGATTTAATTCTCGATATATCCCTCTTTACTTGTGCCAACACCTTCAAAGTGCCCTGGATCACATCTGAAGAATGAATAACTTGTAAACCAATATAGTAATGTAAAAGTAAAATATCTATCATATTAAATTTCCCCATCAATGCTCGTTGAACACTAAAAGATCATTTGAAACACAAATAAATTAAAAAATGGTCCATATTCTCATATCAATCTCAAGGGGCTTGTTTGAGACCATATAATATTTAACGAATCTTCAAAATAAGGGAAGATTCCTACACAAAATTGGAAGCCAATCCATATATCCTCATGAAGATCAGCCTGCAAGAAGGCACTCTTCACACCCATATCATAAAATTACCATCCCTATGATGTAGTAACTAAAATTATAAGATGAATGAAGTTTATCCTGGTAATAGTACCAAAGGCCTCATAGCAGTCAATTTATTTGACCGATGAAAGCCCCTTTTCAACAAGATAGGCCTTATACTTATTAATAGAACCATCACCTACATAGTTGATTCGATACACCCACCTGCATCAAACCAACTTTCTTCCATTAAGAAGAGGTACAAGATCCCAAGTATTAAAGGAGGAATACTCCTCTACCATAGTTGTTTGCCACTCAAGAATACCTTCCACATCTAAAAAAATTTAAGGATCATGGTATGACTCAAAAGGATATTGCATGATTTATGAGTGATTACAATGGGAATCTAAAGGATTACTATCCAAATATATATAGCTAAATCAAGAGTTGTGTGGGCCAATCAAAGAAAATTACATGAAACCAGTGGTAGTGGATTTGGAACAACATCCTCATCATCAATAAATAAGGAATCCTTAATAGATGAAGAAGGATGAATAGATGATGAGGGAGAATCTAGTGATGGATAATTTCATCAAAGAAAACCTCTCATTAAGCTAGACATCATTCCTAAAAAATGTATTTTAAAAATAAATCAAATAACTTGTAAGCCTTGACATATTTAAAGTAGCCAAAAAATAAGAGTGGTAAAATTTTCCTCTCAATGGATTTTAACTAACCATCTAGAATAATTTCCCAATCCTCACCACTAAATACTCAAAATGAAGTTATATCTAGCTTTACATGATAACAAGCCTCATCGTGAATCATTTAACACAATGTCTTATGAGGCATGTGATTCTTAATGTAAATGGAATAACTGACTACTTCAAACACAAAATGTGGAATCCATATTCCATGACTAAACTATACAATTTACCATCTTTCATAAAGTTTATTCTTTCTCTTAGCTATATTGTTCTAAGTAGGGTTGTAGGGAAATATAAGATAATATTGAATACTATACTCATTATAAAAATATTTGAAATCCTAGGATAGATTCCCCCCATTATATATACAAATCATCATGATAGAAAGTATATTGTTTTTCTACAAATACCTTGTAGGTCCTAAAAGTATTAAAGGCCTCACTCTTGTACTTAATAAAGTACACCCATGTATGTTCAAATAAGTTATCAATAAATGTGAGAACATGCTTGGCCCCTAAAATGGAGTAGAGATCTTCTTTCACTCATGTGTCCTTACCTTTGGGAAAAAATGTTTTTATTGTTTGACAAGTACACAACCTTGATAAATTCCCTTTGTGCATGAAATATTAAGTAGACTAGTCACTAATTCTTGTGTGCTCATCTACTACAAATATCTATAATTGACATGATTAAAGTGTTCATATCAAAGCTTTCTTAAGGAATCCACATGTTCTATAAGAAATGATATTGATGAAATATCAAAATCATCAAACATATATAACCAAGATCCATGAACATCTTTAAGCTACGACAATCTCAAGACCATGAAGCCCCTAAACCACATTGTGAAGTGAGAACTCAACCATATTGCTAGTGCTAAAGTGACAAATCTAATAAATATAAAGGAGAATGGATGAAGTACAAAGAACTAGAACTACATCGTAAATATAGCCATCCTCAATTTGAATGGTACCTAATCCCAAAATTAAATTATATGTAGAATCCTATGCTACAATCTATAAAGTACTAAAATATAAAAGCGATGAGATAGTAAGTCTGGGAATGTTTCATATAATGAGAATCTCATAATTGAAGTATTTGAATTGTTATAGAAGACAAAGTGCATGTAGAAAAGTCTTAGAATCTACCTAAAATGGTTGGAAAAGACAGAGGATGAAATGTGATGCTATTTCATGGCTTCTTCTAAAGCCTCTAGTCTCTTCCAACATCTAGTTATATAACATATCTAACTTTTCCACAAAACATACAAGGATATCTTCTTTGTCTTGGAGGAATACTCTCTAGACTTAGAAGATCTATCATTCTTGGAAATGGATTAGTTTTTTCTATTTTGACTTATATTTTGGCTTGGATGAAATGCTCACTACCCAGTGAAGAATCTATCTTAGGATTATATTTCATCTTCCATTTACCTTTGGATGATTGTTCTACAAATGCTTAATCTTTTTAACTAGAAAATCCATCTAATTTGACAAATTTAGGTTGTTCCCATGTCAAACAATAAAATAAAAACTCAAAATAAGGCACGGTAAAAGTACCACCCAATGCATCCATAGTAGAATAAAATATAGATGAGAATACTTGAAATAGCCCTCTGATCTTAGACCGAATTAAGGAAATATAGTTTTTGCTAGTCTTATCCTTTTCACAACCTTGCAATAGTGGCCTCAGTGACTTAAATTTGACCAAAAATTCCTCAATTAAGGAGAAGGAATTAAGTGCCAAAATAGCCAATTCTACCTCAATTTTTAAGTACCTGAAACTTATTAACTTTACCAAAAAAAATCTTTGTGCTTATCATAAATCTATTTAGGAGCTCTACAAAACTCAATGTTAAACAAAAGACAATCTAAAACATGTGTAATCAGTCCCATAGCCTCATCCATCATGTTCTTGTTTACTAATTTTTCATATTATTTAGTGAGCTCAAGTGGTTTATCATCTAAGGTGGACCATAACCCCTTGGACATGAGTAATCTAGTCATTTGAGGTTTCCAGGTGTAGTAATTATGTGGTGTAAGATTCTTAATGGAAAAGGTTTTGTGTTGAGGTTTGACTATATAAAAATTGGATACTTGGTAGAAGTGAAATGTATTTTGGTCCCTCGATGTTTTTTAGGGAGATTTTAACCCCCCAAACTAAGAAAAATAAACTCTTTTTATAATTTTTCATGAAATAGAGCAACAAATTTCACTTCAAATTGAATTTTCATGTACCTAAAAAATAATTTGGAAAATCTAAGTTTATGAATTCATATATCATAAAATTAGTTGTCCAACACCTATTCATTTTTTAAAAATAAACATCGTATCCCCAAGTTATTTTTATTTCCATGAAATTGCTCCTTTAGGGGCTCAAAGAAAAAAATGTGCATCCCAAGTTTAGGTCGTAATCACCCACTTAACCAAGCACTAGAGTGTAGGGGGATAGCACCTCAACTTTAGGGCCTTGGTCACTCAACTTTAGGGCCTTGGTCACTCATGTGACCAAGGGTTTGTAATTTAGAGGCTAATGGTGATGGAGAACTAATGGAGATATAGTTGAGTGGTAACTTAGATTAAGATTTAGTTGAATCTAGTTGAGCAATGACTAAGTGAAAACATTTTGAGTGATATCGATTTATAATTGCATCACTAAGGCACTAGCAAAGGTCTAAGGAGCACTACTTGAGGTGGAAATGATAGTTTTATGTTAGACCAAATGGCAATGGTAGACAATGAATAGCACAAAAAATAACTTCTTTAGAAATGGTGAGAACTTATGGTTGTTTGAAAATTATCAAATTAAACCACTGTCCACCAGTTAAAAAAACCAGGAGTCCAATAAAATTGCTATATCATTTTTAAAGTAGAACATAAAAAAATCTCACTAACAAAATAATTGCTAAAAGCATGTACCAGAAATCATAGAAGCCAAGCAAGATGTCAAAGCCTGTACATAGCAACACCATATGTCATACATATCCTTACGAGTGTATGAATTTCTTGCCAAAAAATTAGAACCCCAAAAAAAGGGCGTAAAAAAATGTGGACTTCAGTTTCAATATCTGTATAGGAAATCTTATTATTTTGATGCCTTCTAGACACAATGGTGATGTTTGTTTTTCTCTAGGAGGCTTCTTGTAAAAGCTAGTGGTAGAAAATCTCAAAAAATGAGATTTAATTTACTAATTAAAAGCTCTAATATCTTGTTGGAATAATGGAGAAACTCACAAGTACAACAACCTATCAACAAAGCTAAAAACCTTCTACAATAGAGAGATGCAATGAAGAATTGTTATGAACTACAACTAAAAAATTAAAAAAAAGAAGATATAAAGTAATGAAATGGCCTTGCTATAAAGGAAAGATTAAAACTTTAAGATGTATTAAGATCATGTCATGTATCTAAATCCTATGAAACAAGACAAAAAAAAGACCTAAGTAAGCTTAAGTAACAAGGTGTGAATTGGCCCTCAAGTCTAACTAGCTAGATAAAGTACATTTTTTGCACTAATAGGTATCTTAATTATTGAGTACTAGATATGTACTTGTGAAACTTTTATATTAAATTATGTACTTGATATGTGCTTATTGTTGTTCTTATTTATTGTACAACTTGAGTGGGAGTTATATATATTGTGTAGATCTTATTGGATATCACTTGCATGCCTTGCACATTATTATAATATTATATCATGGATGTTCATGGAAGTTCATCTTGTACCCTTTTGTTAGCATTGGAATGCTTTTTTGGTTAATGCTTAAGACATTTTGAGTTTTCTTTTCTTAGGTTGTTACAGTTTATGTCCAATATGGCCAAAGAATGTTGAAGTACTACAAAGAAGGTCTAAAAATATTTGAACATACTCTATTTGCTATAAGGAGGACTTATATTGGAAAATGTGTAAAATATAAGGTTTTGTCAATGTAGATTAGGTTGGTGACACTAACAAGAGATCCACTAATGGTTATGTTTTCAACCTATTTGATGGTGTAATTAATTGGATGAGCAAGAGGCAAGTTTTTGTTGATATTTCAACTATGGAAGATAAGTATATGATGACTACTCATTCTTGTAAGGATATTGTTTGGCTTCAAAGGTTGTGTTCAAATTTTGGACTAAGACATTGATTGTGACAGTCAAAGTGGTTTTTTTTTGGAAAGAACCCTATATTGAACATGTGGACAAAACACATTTATGTGTAGTACCATTTTTGTGACATGGAAAAGGGTAAAGTATGATGATCAAGAATTAAAAACTTCAAAGAATGGTGTAGACTCGTTGATTAAGATAATGAGCACACAAAGGTATAGATATTTAGATTGGTTATGGGTATTTCCCCCCTAGATATTAGATCTTTTCTTAGTTGTTATTTCTCTTATGTTTTTCTAATGTATATTCAACAAGCATAGGAGAATGTTAGGATAGCTAGGATAGGTGTGTTGCACACCTTGTAATACATGTAAATATTTTAATATTTATAATATATTGTAATTTGAGCCTATCATGCAATAAGGTACAACTCTTGGAGGAATCCATGAGATTCTTTGTATGACACAACTTGTAAAGTAGAATGTTGGGTGTGACATGGAGGTTGCTTTAGATGAGCATAATGAAGGGAATGATGAATAGACATGTAAGAGAATCTATCATGAAATGAGTTACATGTAAATTTGAATGATTCTCGGAATTTGGAGAATCATGACTTGGATGCTCATCTTGGGCATTTACAAGTGGAGACTTGAACTTGTTACTTAGCCTATTTATTTATTGTAATATTTTTGAAATACAATTAGAATTCCTTCAAAATCTAGGCTTAGTAAATTTGAAGTGCAAGTAATTCTCATTGTATTTTTAGTCTTTTTTTTAGTTAATATTGTGAGTAATACTAATTATGTGGTTAGTTTTTCTTTGATAAGGTATTCATAGGATAAATATATGTTACATATTTACACTTTTTTCAATTTTTTAATTTTTATTTGCATTCCACATTATGTTTCATATATGAAAAAAAATTCATGTATTTAACACAAATATAACTCTTGATCAAAAAGAAGACTAAGATAAATACCACACTAAAGAAGTCAAAGAAAACATTTAACTAGTATGCTAACAAAATACAAATAAAAACTTCCTTATGAAGATTAAAACCTTTTTTCGAAAGATCGAAAATTTCTGAAAGGAACATGATAAATGATAAATAATCCACTTGAAGAAGCTTCACTACCATCCACTCACTAAGATTGAAACATAATCTTACCAGGAAAGAAAGTAGAGACACTCCATCATTCGTTAAAGTTCACCAACATAATTTAATTCTTTGTAACTACATTTAAACCCACAATTTTCAAAATTGTTACTAATATAGGAAAGGAAAAGTCCTTTTATAGCTTACAATATCAGGTGATCTGTTTTTGGGTCTACAAATGGCTTCAAGTATATGGGACTACCTCGTATTCCCAATATGCAGGAGGCACCTAACTCGTGCTCCACAATACGAGACATACATACCCTACCCCCTATAGGATTTGAACTTGTGACCTCTCTTTCAAGAATACAAGTTCTCCACTAATAGACTTAAAATATAAGATATGAAATACCTCATTTATAATACTTTTTAATTTCATTTTTTTAAACATCCATTTATGCATCTCAGAATAAGGATATATGAATCTCCTTTAATGTATAATCATTTTCAACCCATCGATTGTGCCTCCTTGATCCCATCAAGAAGCATAGAACCTCCACATTGTTATTAGAAAAACCTTTCCATTCAAACCCCATCCACACACTCGTACATCCTATAATATTTTACGTATTCACAACTTAAATTAAAGGGAGGAAGACAAGAAGGTTTTCGTTGATGAATACGAGGGAGTCCCATCAATGAATCTTGTCAGAAACAACGCCTTACATCTCTTCAAAAGGTGGTCCCAAATCAACTTGTTGGAAGGTGTGAGAAAATTCTAAGTATAAAACACTTCAAATGATTTCTAGACTTAAATAGGTTGATAGCTTCAGAGCAATTCAAATACTATCCCTCACAATCTCTCTCCAGGAATGATTTTGATCTTGGGGGAAGCGCCATGCCACTTTGGCTCGAAGCATAAGATTTTGAAGACTCAATTCCTTCAAGCAAAAAGTTTTTATCATCCAAATGCCCTTAGAGTAGGAAGATTCTTTAGATACCAATGACCTTAGAATTAATCTCTTTCACCAACCAGCCAGAAGAAAAACTTCTATAAGAGATAACCTACCAGCCAGTATGAGCTAGAGTCACCCTTCCAAGCGATGAGTTTACGCTGAATCTTTTATAATAAGTATCTCCATAGAAAACTCTTCAAAGAACCAATGAAAATGGGAGTACCTAAATAGATGCTATGTGAAGCATCCCAAGGAAAACCAAGAATGATTTGGATCCAAATTTGGAGACAAAAACTTCAAAAAATATACACATGGACTTGCTTGAAGACATCAACTTCAACAGCTCCAAACAAGAGTGTCATCTATAAATTACTAGTGCAAGAACACTCCATCATCTTCCACACATTTAATACTTTTAAGCTACATTCAATCTTTTATGTAGTTGATATTATGGCCAAATGGTTTAATCAGAAGAATAAAAATATAAGGGAATCTATTGTCTGATGCCTCAGATTGTATTACTTAAAAACCTACAAAGAGCCATTTACTAAGATCAAGAACTAAGAATTGGTCACAAAATCATTGTCTATTTTATCCAAACAAGGGAAAAACCTACAAAGAGTCATTTACTAGGATCAAGAACTAAAAATTGGTCACAAAATCATTGCCTATTCTATCCAAACAAGGGAGGATCCAAAAGGAAAATATCAATATTTAGATGTAAAAAATATTCTGTTGCTTCTTTATTTAAGAGAATGAATAATTTTGTGTTATTTAACTATTTCATTTAGAAGTTGTTGATGATGAGTAATTTTTCTTGTTTAACATTTTTTTGGAAAAGTTTTGTGTAAAAATTAAATTATTTTTTCTATTTAATATGAGAGCATGAGTCTAAACTAATATTTTTTTGATAGAGAACCAAGATTAAGGATTAAGGGGTATCCATCTATCAAATTCACTTGGAACATGATCCTTACCTCATCCATTCTTAATGCGCCTCTACACAATTTGAATCTTGGTGGATGGCATAATCAAGGAATATACCATCATCCTCATCAATTGTGCTGAGCTAATTTTATTCAACAAATATTAAGCTATATAGAAGCTCTATTATCTCAACACATACCTTTGAGTTGTCTTTCTAAATGGTGTTACACAGAGTTATGGGCTTGAAAACAGCCAAGATAACTAAATTAAACTTATGTGTAATATGTACTAGAAAAGTAAATTTTGAATCTTTTATAACATTATATGATTTTCTTCCTATTGCAAGCAAGAGGTCACGAGGTCTAGTCTCCCCTCCCCCCCAACGGTACCGGAGGATTTGTCGCATCAACATCATCAGTCATGTGAAAAAAATTTACCAAGCACACCGTAGGTTAAAGGGGGGGCTACTCGATTCCTACAGTCTAACAAAAATATTATATGATTTCCTTGAGTCATTAACCATCTTTATTAGTTCCACATCAATGATATAAAAACCCTAAAATAAGCATGACTAATATCTATTTGAGGCTAGGGATTTATTTTATTCAATTCAAAAATGCCAA
Organism: Sequoiadendron giganteum; assembly: GCA_007115665.2. NCBI lineage: Eukaryota > Viridiplantae > Streptophyta > Pinopsida > Cupressales > Cupressaceae > Sequoiadendron > Sequoiadendron giganteum. Next base: position 657,657,311 of record CM021105.1, on the reverse strand, counting down.
TCTAACTTCCTCTAAGATGGATGGAACCAAAAGCATCTCATTTTGAGCATTACTTAGAAATTAGGGAATAGCCTGCAAGAAGAGAAGGAATTCCCTATAAAATTGGACATCCAATTTGGAAAGAAATTCAATGAAGAATTGAATGGATTCATTACAAGCATTTGATGTGTATGAGATTTGTACACCATATTGATCCATAATAAATAAATTTGTATTCATATGTTTGTATGCAATCTGAGTTATTTGGTGGAAAAAAATAGTTCTTATAGTTATCCTTAATCCATTTTTCTCTAGATTTCTATCTCCAAACATTTCCTCTTTAGCATAGAAAACTTCTAAGTGCTTTAATAGACCCAACTAATGAGAAACAAACATACACTTATAGCGATTGTTGCAAAATTCAATCTCTATCCAAATATGACTTCAATGGATGAGATGTGAGGCTTGGAATATAGCAACATAAAAATTTAAAACTTATATGCAAATTTGAAAATTAAGTTTCATTAATATGGAATTATCATGATTATATCCATCTTTTTTATGATGCCAAAAATCAGCCAACATAACATGCTTATAAACACTACCTTATGTGAACTTATAACTAAAATATATAAAAAAAAAAAATCACCATAAGATATGAGCAATGAGGCACAAATCAGCAACACAAGATCATCACATAACACAAGATTTATGTGGAGAAACCCTTGCAGGAAAAAAACTCCACCAAGAAGAGAGGTTGAGTATGCATTATCATCAAATAAATGATAAATTATAATAAAATCACTTTCATTCTCCTCTTTGCCTCCAACATGGAAAAACCTGTGCACTTGTGAACAACCTCCTTATGCCTCAACCTATCCTTGTTCCTGTAGAGTAACACTACATTCAATTGTTCCTCATACTTTCTACATCCAAAGAGATAATTTTATAGATACATGTGAAGAGGTCTTAAGCCCAAAAAAAGGCTTCCAAAGATGACTCTTCAATCCAAATGACCCAACCCTTGGAAATCCTCCACGAAGTACAAAAGGACACTTTTTTTGGCTTCCAATACTTTCCCTCCAACTTGGGTGCCCAAACTTGGAAGATAAACATTACATTAAATGCAATAAATGATGGAAAACCAAGAGACACATATTGCCACTTTCCAAGCACCCACTTGGATAATACCAACAATCACTCATTTATCCTTTTCCTTATCTTCTTACCATCCCATTCTAGGCATCCACATGTGGGGAAATAATATAAAATATTTATGTCCACAAGTCACCTTTATTGTTGTTAGTGGAATCCATCACCCCTTATGAATATATTACAAACAATAGTGATAATTAATATTATAAAATATTTTCTCAATTCACCCTAAATGCCTAGAGACACTTTCCAAGGATGTTAGAACCATGCAATATGACATAGGATTTATAAGGTAGATGACATATTCAAAATTAATGCATTACCACACAACTTGCTAGTTTGGATAATGTAGGAAGTCTAAATCTAGTGGATATGCTTAATGTATATTGTTTGATAATCACGAGTATGGAATAGAAACACAAGAGGTGATATATGCCAATATTGCACCATCTCTTAAAGTTACTGTGCATCTATCCCTATCTCTTTTACAAACCCTACATTTATCATTGTTCCGTCCACTTCTAGTATACCACTTAGTAACATTGAATGATAAATCCATTTTTGATACTTCTTTCATCCTTCACTACCAATCATAGTACCTCATTCCTTAGACATGCCACATATGTACGTATAATATTTCTCAAGTCTACTATTCCCTTAGAAACCTTCATTGTTCTATTCATATAACCCAAAATGTTGGACCCTCTATTCATCTTACATATTATGCATATACCCATAATAGTCATATTACCATGACATCCTCTAACTTAGATGAAGTAACCCAAAAGATTAATTAATTAAATGAGAATGTGGATAGTAAAAATAGTGGACCAAATTATGAGTTTTCAAATCCTAGACAAACACCACTTATTTTTGAGATTTTGATAAATTTTCCATTTCTTATGGATTTTGTAGCTGGAACCTCTTAAAAGGTATGAGTGGGGATAATGAAGGTTATTCACACCCACTTCCAAAGAGACTCCACTCAAGGGTAACCATAGAGATCTCAATGCAAAAGAGATTGAGATCTTTCAATAGGGCTATCCTAGGGGATGAATGATATGTAATAAGGGGTTCACCACCAATTTTAGACTTGGAAAAGATAATCCAATGCAAGTTGTAAAATAAAACCCTAATTGTATGCAAACTAACTCTAAATGACCTAAAAAGACAAACAAAATGCAATAGAAATCTATGAAACTGGAAGTGCGCACCTAGGAAACTGAAGAAGGCAGGAAAGAGATTTGGATCACTGAAAAATCTATTGTTTATATTGACTAGGACTCATTTGCCAAGTTGGGTGAATCAATCTAGTTTCTGAGAAAATGTGTAGAAACAAGTTTCAGCCAAAAGGGTATCCAAATCTGTAAAAACCTTTGTCAAGCATGTATAGTGGGACTCATTCGCCAATAGTGGCGAATTATTCCACTTTTGCTTTTTCAAAAATTTTGAACTGGATTTTGTGTCTCTCAGTCTGCTCTACTCTTTTTTATTGGTTTTCGGATCTGAATCTGTAAAATGCCTCTTGTAGGTCTTCTCCAAGCTTCTCCAAGGCTTGATGATAACTTTAGGGATTTGACAACTTTTCTCCAACTTTGCTTCTTGACAAATTTGCAACCTAGACCTACAAATCACACACAAGAAGAGGGAAAAATGTTGTGGGGTTAGAGAATAGGGGTTTGCCTTGGTCAAACCCCTTTGTTGGTAATTAAACCTTGAAATGAAAGCAAATATGAATGGAGAATGATGAATGAACAAATGACAATGTTGCAACTGACCAAACCCTAGCAATAAGGTGTTGCAAACATGTAAATAATGGATCCAATGGATGTAGACTTGGAATCTTGCTTGATGTTGATAGATCTTTGAATGAAGAACTTGCTTGAATCACAAACCCTACACCATAATTGTTAGCTCTAAAAAAACATGATGTAAGAAATCTTTGACATGATGATTGAAACTTGAAGAATGCTTTAGAATGCTTGATAATATGCCTTGAATGCTCTTGTGAACTCAATTATGCTACAAGGATGCTCTCACAAAAGTCTTAGGTGAAAATGAGTGAAAGAACCTTGTATTTATACTCAATTATGCAAGAATTCCCGAAATTGCAACACTACAAGCTGACATCAGATATAGGAGAATAGAATCCCGTGAGAAATTTGATTTAAATTTGAATTTTGGTCACATGGGACTCATTTTCCCAAGGTGGCGAATGAGTCCCATCACACATAATGTATGGGACCAAAAATGAAATATGCTTAGAAATGTGTGAAACCTACATCGGGGCCAAAAAGACCTAGGTGGGACTCATTCGCCCAAGGTGACGAATCAGTCCTAGACACTAAATTTGGGCCACACAATCTAGGAACACCTGAATTATGATTGGGCAATGGTTGGTGTCGATATTATCCTCAAAAATATGTAATAAATGAGGCTTGTGGATGCAAAATAGGACCAATTAAAGCATATAAGAAATCCCAATTATTAATGACAAGCCTAGAGGAATGTGAAAGTGTGTAACAACACTTTACAACACTCCAAATAAGGAAAGATTAAGTTTAATTATGTTTAGGATTATGCTTAGCCACTTGATAAAATCCTAGAAAAGTGTGAAAGTGTGTTAAAATCCATTAGTTCACAAGGGCCCAAGGCCTAATGTGAATGTGTTATCCACATTACAAGACTAAATCAAGGCAACATTAAGCCAAAGTCACAAGGAGGGCCCGGACAAACCAGAAAAAGTAGAAGGGTTACTTTTTTGGTGGTCACAGTAGCACCAAGGTTTTTGTGTATAATGTAAAAGGAGATCCTAATATGAATATTAAGTCTTATACAATTTTATGCTAACATTTTATATATGGGGATTGAATACTTGAAAAATTATTTCCAAGAATACTTGAATATTATGTTATTGAATGGTTTTCCACACTGCTACAAGGATCTATTCATTAATTTGGTGATTTAGCAAACTTATTTCTTAAGAAATTCAAAGTGAATATGGCCTTAGAGTTATAGTTATTTATTTATTTATGTAAATGAAATAATTAGTAATTGTGTGATGAGATTCTCTTCTTCAAGATTCAAATTGATTACATCTTTGCATGATTTAGAGCTCAAGACTGTATTTATTAGAGGTCCTACCAAAGAAATTTAGAAAAATGTTTGTCTCAAAAAATTTGTTTCATTTATGATTTTATGTGCTCAGATAGAAAAAGTAGAATCTAAAAATTATATAAAATAAATAAATTCAGTTTGATCCAAATCAAAATACTTTTTACTCTTCTAAATTTAAAAAGCATTTTTCAAAGAATAATGAAAAGAAGGAAAATAAAATCAAGGGATAAGAAATTTAATTTCCCTTCATTTACACCATCTAAGAGATAGAAGTTTATTAAACTTGACTATTATGTAGAAAATTTGCTTCAAATGCTATAGAGGAAAATGTTTATCTCTTACTCCTATCATTCTATAGATAGGACTCAACCACTCAATGATAATGCATCTTGTAATTATAGTCTTAGTTATGAACATTTTGTATAGATCATGCAAATATATTAAACACAAGCTTCAAGATTTAAATGAGAGTAACAATATCAAAGATAGAGGAGTAAATCATAATGTCAATATAATAGTTTATAATATTTATAAATCAATTTTCAACACACTCCAAAAATCTAGCTCGACTATTTCTAATGATGATAATCATCATGAGCATGCTTTTTTTTACTAATATCCATGCTACATGTTCTTCTATAACACCATTGATTTATAAAGATTATTCTAGATGAGATATAAAGAATTCATTTGAGACTTGAGAGATAAGGTCAAATTTTAAAGAAAGAGTTGTCAAAACAAGAAAATATAGAAGCAGCATCAAAAGAAATTTGTTAAATTTAAACCAAATCAAGAAATACAAATAAATAAGTTGTACTACAACCAAATTCTATTAACATACAACCACACAAAAAAAAAAGTGGAGTAGACATGGGTTTAAAGGATGTTTCATCAATTGATGAAGTATTTGTGCAAAGTACAAAGGTACATATCAAAAGGAAATGCACATGTCATTGAAATAGTTAGCAAAAAAAAGTAAAAGAAGAAGAAGCAATAAGATAAATTTAATGATATGTTTTGGATGGATAATAATGGCCTCATGAATGAGGAAGAAGATTTTTCCAATTGATTATCCTAATGCTATGTCATTATTATTCTTTTTTTCTCTTTTTTGTTTTTATTTGTTCCCCTTTTTTCCCTCACATGGAAATGTATGCTTAATTTCCCTTATTTAATATTGTCTTTCATCTTTATCCTTACCTTCTTAAATGATTTATCTCTTATTTTCATCATATTGCTACATTAATATCTCTCTCTTTTTCATCCATTTGATCCTCTTTCTTATCTTTTTTATCCCTTTTTCATATTTTATATTTTTAATATTTTGATCCTTTGTCCTTTTGATTCATTCTATCTATCACTTAACACTATCTTGTTCCATGTACTTACACTAATTATATATAGTTTTCATGGGAACTCTCTCTATGATCCATGCTGCACATTAAATTATCTATTATATATGTCTTAAGTATCACTGTTTCATCTAGCTATTATGAGCTTCTATGCTCTACTAGTTTTGACATATTTCACTACTATAGAGCATTGATATTTTGATTTCATATTGCTACATCTTAGAGCACTCATATGATGATCTTATATCAATATAAATTATGACATTATTTTTATCTTATGAGTTTATGATCTTACATGTCATATATTGTGCTTACATGATCTTATATGATGACCATTTATTATTAAGCCTTACACCAAGAATTTATTATGATCATACTTTGAGAATTTTTATCAAGCCTTAAATTGGGGGCATTGCACTATTCTACCCCTTATCTATTGATCCTACATGTCATATATAATGCATAGTCCCATCTACATTGATCTCACATTGTTTCTCGCATATGGATTGATCCTCTACATTACACTTTTACGATCATATATATTGTCATACTTTCTCATATTGATCCTATTGTAGGGGAATCGTGCTTCCCTCTTATCATTTTGAGCTCTATTTCCATACTTGATTATCTAGATTTAGATCACTTATCTTATGATCATATTGGCTATATTTGGAAACTTGGCCCATTGCCAAGCCTTTGTGTGATATATTATATCTATATTATCTATCCATTAATCCTATTAATCTTGCTAAGCTTCATGCCATTGATCCTACCATATGTGCTCATGCTAATGGATGCCACATTGGACTATTTATTGTACTCTCACCTAGTTTTGATCATAGAGGATCATATCACCATTGAATTGATCCCACATATTATATTGATCCTACCCTATATGTGTTCATGCTCATGGATGACATATTGGGCTTTTTATTGTACCTTTGTGGGTGTTTTATCCATTGAATTAGGTGTTTCATTTACGTTTTCCATACCATTACATTACTTGGCCTAATTCTTTTTTAAGTTTCCCTAAGTACAAAACTTAAAACCATAAACTAAAACTTAAACTAACTTAATTGAACCTAGCCTAAGTAGGACATAAAAAAAAATCATTGGGAAAAAATAAAATAATCACCCAAGCTTCATCACTTACTCGTAGTGATTGTTTTGTATTGTTATCATTTATTTCCCCTTAGTAGAAAATAATATTTTCTTCTAAGAAGGTGCTATAAATATGAAAAATAAGTTAAAAATTATTCTACTTAAGTAAAGTGATATTATTTAATTCATTTCAACTTGCACTATGCCTATTCTTATTGCTTATCTCTATTTTTATGTGTATGCAATCCCAATCTAACTGGTTTATCTATCTAATTCAATCTAATGCTTATCTATAATCTAATTCTATCAAATATAAATTGAACCTAGCTATATGACTCAACTTGTGTTCATAGGTGCAAATTTTTCCTTATAGCTACAATCTTGATCCACTTTAATGCAAAATCAAAATCAAACATTTAACTAACTAGCCCCATCTTAGCTTTTGGACTTAGGCCAACTTTGTAAATCTTCACACTTTAGTGTTATATTTATGTATAAAAAGACATGTATCCCACTCATTCTAATCATCAATTATCATCAACCATTGCTTAACATTAGTTGATCGCACAAAAATAGTCATTCACATTTGCACTCAAATCAAGCAAGAAATCTAGCATATATCACACCCATCCTAGTGCATGTAAAACACCCAACAATCATTCTAGAATTCGTGTACATTTTTTAATCTTTCTATCTATCAAGGTATTTTTAGATAATGTAAGCTTGATAGAGAAACAAAGAGTGTGACAAAAAATATCATCATCTAGTAGTCTTCTTTTTAGAGATTCACAGGAAAGAAGCCAAAGAACGTCGCAAATCGAGTTTGCAAACATAGAGCAAGTTTGTAGCCATAAAATAGATCCAAACTACGAAGGTGACCCAACACAAAATAATGAAGAATATTTTGAATCACATCCATACATATGATTGTCTAACACATTTCCAAATTCTAAAGTGCATCGATTTCATTGTCTTTATCAATCGACATATAAGCTTTGATCATAAAGCAAGTATTCTCTCTATTAATTCACATTTATAACAATGACCATACTTACTATTTAATATTATCTAATCTGATGAATGTTCTACTCCACTCCATTTACACTCCATATTATATCTTTGAATTAATTTATAATTAATTGTGTTTATTTATCTAATTAACTTATTTAACCTATTTTTCTTTATATTTGAACCTTTTCATGGCCTAGTATAATCCATATTAAATTTTCATCATGTTGTAATACTTATAATATATTTATAAAAATGTTAAAAAATGACAATATTATAAATCGAGCATTTTTTCTTTTGTTGCATGTGTTGCTTTCGAAACTTGGCAGCAAATTCAAAGCTTTTGTTATTGTCATTTGTTCTAGTGTCCTCTTCAGCCATTTGTCACATATTTCTTAGGCCTTATTTATGGTAGACAACGCGTGGTTATTAAAAAAATTATATGTACATATGACTTTATAAGACAATAGGTGATTGAGACTCAGCAAATACAATTTTTTTATAAGAATGATCACTAAAATTAAAAGAGACATTAAGATATTTTCATTGAATTTACTGTTGAGTCTTCTCAAGTTTAAATGGATGAGCCACTTGACAGCAGGTAAACTTTGAATAGGATGACAGTGTCTTTGTAACTACTATAACTTCTACTTTGTTGGGGGTATTTACTAATGTATATATATAAGGAGGTATTTTTCGTAGTTTATCAAATTATAACATTGATTCATATTTTATCAACAATGGTTCACATGAATTTATTTCTCTTCAAAATGAATGGTGCACTTACCATTTATTGTTTTAGGCGATCACAATGATGAAGTATTGAGACTGTCAGTACTGCTCAAACTCAAACGTGTTTAATCATAGATTTCTCCCAAGATCAAGCCCACTTAGTTTGCTATTCTTTTATTGATATCTTTTTAGCTCATAGGACACAACACTTGTTAAACGTTTTGCAAATGAAGTAGCAAGCTATGTGAACTTGGTCTTGGAGGAAAATCCATGACTAAACATGCTTGAGTTCGAATAGCATTACAAAGTCCCAATACATCACCTCTGTGAAATATGCTAAGTGAACCATTCATTCTCATGAAAAATGGATTCATCTGAATTGCTTCTCATCAAATTAGAATCAACAAAGTGACTCAAAAACTACCCAATTGAATGTAATTATTGAATGAAATCTGATTTCAAAAAAAAAAGCCTGTCAAACTACCTTCTGACTAGATCATTGAGAATGATGCAGAGTGGATGCCCCACGAGATTCTTCACTCTCCCAGAGTTGCTTTTTCTAGATGGCAGACGACAGGCATTGATCAGGTATTTTAACTTTTCCACACCCAACTGACAAATGATGTATATAAGTTTATGAACAAAATTTTGAAGGCACGGCAGATTTCTTTCTTTGATTAAGAAGCCCATGTGATGATATTATTCCACATTTAACGTCTGCATCACCTTGTTTACTTTGGTTGAGAGATTCTTTGGGCTCACATGCAGCTTGTCCTTGCCAGACGCCACTGCACTAACTTACATGCGATTCTAATGGACTTACAGTGGCTGCTTACATGAAAACACAACAATGTACCAGCTCTCTAAACTCATTTATCCACTGCTATATATAGCATATCTACCTCTAGCTAATGTACATAACAAAACTCACTCAATTTTCATGTGATTCTACTGAGATGGAAAATGAGAATGTGAGAGGATAACTACTAAAAGGCCATCCCTGCCTCTAGTGTGTATATAAGGAATGCTCAAATTTAGCCTGCATCTAATTCCACAAAATTCGAGAATATAAATGAATTTTATTTTTTTTATGGAGGTTATTCACAAATTGTACGAGTTTTTTTGGGATGATGAAAAATTTGACTTCCACACGTGTTCTATTTATGTTTTTAAACAATATCATATCAAAACCTTGATTTTAAGCATTGAGAATTGTGTTATAATTTTTTTATTATATTAAATCAGATATCATGTTTTAGAGATTTAGTATCCTTTTTTCAATTATGAGCAATGGAAAGTAATGAAATTTGTCAATTTAAACAATAAATATATATTAATAAAATTTAGAAGAAGAAGAGAAGGAAAAATAAGACATAATAGAAGAGAATACAACACAATTTATATAATATAGCTCTTTCAGTAAAAAAAAACCTACCATTAAAATAGACTTCATACATTAATTTAAAATAAATTTATAATCGATTAAGAATCTTTGTTAGTAATGTAATGTTAGGATTTGTAATCCTAACTATTTATTTCTAATTAATTATTTTGATATTAAGTTGTACTAATAAAAGCATTGGATGCATATACTTTGTAAATCATTTCTTTTGTCAAAATTAGTTTATCTCACATAGTTGGGAAGTAGTAGTTCCATTAGATAGAACTAGTATAGGTAAAGGATTTGATAGTAGAATGGACCATTCATGAATTATATTGTATTAAACATTACTCAAGGGAGTTGCCACCTCAAAGAGACCAACAAAATATTGTAATGTGAACTTATCATTTCAATACAATATTATTTTTGGGTTTACATATCATGCAACAAATATTTTATGTATTCCTATTATTTGGATATTATCTTGTAAGAAGGGGGTATGTGTAGGATCATCATGGAAAAAACAGGTCCTTAAGTGGCGATGAAAATTCATAAAATCAGAGTTAGGCAACTTGACGTAAAAAAATGAATAAGTTATCTATATTATTTCAAAAATATGTAAGAATGGAATCTGTAGCAAATTGAATGTAGTTTCTAAACTAATAGTTCATTTATTTATTTTTTAAATCTATTTGGTGAAAATTTGAAATTTCAATGCAATAGTACTTAAATTTTAAGGAAAAAATAAGAAGTAGGTGTCTGTCTGACCACCCTAACCATAATAAAATGATAATATTTTTTTATAATATTTTAGATATAAGTAGAGGACTCATGTCTCGATGTGATGCATTTTTTTTGTAATTTTTTTCCAAGTAAATAATTAATAATGAATATTTTATTACAACTTAAAAAAAATATAAAAACTCGTATGTCTAACCACCTTAATTTGGTCAAAAATTCATGAAAATCATTATTTTTAATCCTATATTATGTGAAGCATATAATGTGACACATGTTTCAGATTCAAAAAATGTGATACCGTTTGAAAGCTATAGATGTTTTTCAATCAACCTATCAATATGGACTTTAGTCGTAATTCAAATAAAAAATGAATAATAATTATTTATTTAATTTATAGTAAAGCATAATTTATATTGGTGGAAAGTTGAGAATCTCCTTTAAAAACCCTTTTCGTTTCATCAATTTTGGGTAAAAAAAAGTCGCCAGCCACATGGGCCATCATATCACTTACATATCGCCACTTTTTGGCCTATCATGATCCTGCACATACCCAAGGATTGTATCATTTGGTATCAAAGTGAATGCATTAAGGATCCAAACTTGATAAATCCCTAAATTTTATGGTGCAAGCCCTACCAATTGGATCTATCAACCTAACAATATTTTACTCTCCAGAATACTCCTTGCAAATATGGTCTTTATTGCCTCATTTAACTTGGAAAAAGAACCAATCAAATGGTACAAATGGTATTGTTGCACTATGTTGTCATTAGTGTTGTCATTGATGTCAACCTTTGGTGTGGATATGTTGAGATGGTGTGTATGGTGTTGAGCAGGTGTTGCAGATGCAACAAGATCACTTGGTTTCCAAGTGCTTTTGAGAAAATTTGCATAAAGATTGTACAAGGTGACTGGGAAGTGTTCTATATTTTACTCCACATTTCTTCATTCTTGAAGATGTTCTTGTGTGGTTTGAAAGTGATGATCGGAGGTATTTGAAGGTGTTATATCTAAAGTTTTATGTTCTGGATCGTGCAGCAATAGAAAATATATTTGATAGTGTGTTGGACTGTCTCTAGCTTGTGAAGAGGGATAATTGGGAGAAATGGAAGTGCTTCATATTTCTCTGCACTAAAGTTTCTTGTCTTGCGGATTTTGGAATGTGCTAATATTGCCTATAACTACCTTCTCGTGGTTTTTCTAGTGTTCAGTTGTTCCGCAAGCTTGGTTTTTGAGTTGCTTCATTGTGACAGTTTGACTGGTTGCATAGGATGATAGTAAATATTCTTCGTTTCATGTGCTTGCACCAATGGTTTTGAATATTTAGTTGATGATGGAATATTCCAAGATGTTGTGTAATGTTGCTACACGGTACGTAGGATGTTTTTGGGCTTGGTGAAGTGTGAATGTGGTTGCTTGATAGTATTAATGGTGTTTGGTTGACCTGGTGTGTTAGTGTTGTTTGTGAATGAGCCTCGTGGTTTTTAGAAGCCTGGTGTAGTGTGTTACTATAGATTTGGGTCCTGGTTAACCCTTGATGTGGCCTACCATCACTTCTTTCCACCACAAAGGTATTTGGTGACAACCTATTTGGTAGTTGCGCATTTGATACCTACATACATTTCATTAGAGCCAACCTAGTGAAGGTTATTTGAGGTTGCAGAAGGTATATATGCAAGATAAAGTCTTTGAAGATATGTGTGGTGGAATGATGCATGCGTGATCATGTTTTGATATTTGAGTGTGAGCATGACTGCCTAAGACTACTAGAAGCAGTGAGAAAAATGTGTCTATAGTTTAGTGTGCTAGAATTCACTGGAGGCAGTGAACCGAAGGTTGCGAATGGTAAAGAGACATTGTGGTGGTTTCTCCAATTTCTCTGAGGTAGCGAACCTCCTGTAACTATTTCTTTGTAATCTGGAAGAAGTAATCTTCTTGGGTAGTGAGCCTTTCTCCTTTTGGATAGTGAGTCCTCTAGACAGTGAGCCCTAGGTAGTGAGCCTCTTGTAATCAATTTTGGTTTTCATATAGTGAGTTAATCCTCATCATGATTTTTCCCTTATAGGGTTTTCCACGTAAAATCTAGTATTCTACTATGAATGATTGTGGATGTGTTGTTTCATATCTTTTACATTCATGCTAATACTTAATAAGGGTTTGAAGGTTTTAATGCACAACTGATTCACCCCCCCTCTCAGTTGTCATGTGTGTCTAAAAATTGGTATCATAGCATAGGTTCCTTGGAAGAAGCTTAACCACTTGAGGTAGATCCGGATGGCATATAGGAATGGTGTCAAAGCTCCTATGTTTGATGAAACAAATTATGCCTTCTAGAAAGACAGGATGGAAGCCTTTCTCACCACATTAGGGTTTGGAGTATGGAAATCAATCAAAAATGGATATACTATGCCTAATACCCCTCTAACAAGTGAAGATGAAATCAAGGAGTATGAGAACAATGGAAAATTGAGGAATATTATTTTGAGTGGGCTTTTAGATTTAGAACTTGTGAAGGTGATAAGTCGTAAAACTGCTAATGAGGTCTGGGAGAAGTTGAAAATAATTTATGAAGGAGATGATAAGGTCAAGAAAGAAAATATGTAGAGTTTTAAGGCCAAGTTTGAAACCCTAAGGATGTCAGAGGATGAAGATATTGTGAGCTACATGCACAAAGTTGATGAAGTTGTCAATTACATCAATGGTCTTGGTGGAAACTAGAGGAAAATTAAGTTGTGAAAAAAGTATTGAGAACTCTTTCTAAATCCTATAGTGCTAAAGTTTTTTCTATTGAGGAAGCTCAACATTTGGATCAATATTCTAGAGATCAATTGTTTGGTGCTTTAAACACTTTTGAATTAAGAGAGTTTGAAAAAGATGCTCGCAAAAAAGAGAGGAATGATGAATCTGATCTGGATGATTTCAATGAAGTGGAATCAAATTTTGTAAAAAGATTGAAAAAAGGGCACTAACAGATACAAAGGTAAGTTACCTTTCAAGTGTTTCAATTGTGGAAAGATACGTCATTATGCTTCAAAATGTCTAGATAAAATTTTGAATAAAAAACATAAAGATCATAAAGGTAAATCCCTCAAGAAGAGTTATTATGTTAAAGAAGATAGTGATGATGAGGAATCAGACTACCTGGATAATGAAAGTGATGAATTCTTGTTCATGGCTTTGAATGTTGGAGCTAACTTCAGTGACCCTGAAAGATGTGTGAAGGAAATTGCTCAAGAAACAAGTCACAGTATTGAAGGAACTATATGTTGACTACCTTTCATGCAAGAGAGGAGAGAAACTATTGGATAATTGACAACGAATGTTCAAATCATATGACAGGTGATAAGAGTAAGTTTTTTAATGTTAAGAAATATGATGATGGTTGTGTCATGTTTGATGATGGAACATATGCTAAGATCTATGGAAAAGGTTCGATTTGTTTTGATGGAAAGCATAAGACAGATGGTGTTCATTATGTCAAGGGTCTCTGACATAATCTTCTCAATGTAGGACAAATGTGTAGTAGAGGATACAATCTAGTGTTTCAGGATGATGGTTGTGAAATCATAAAAGGAAGATCTAGAATTGTGGTTGCAGAAAGAACAAGGATAGAAGGAAATGTTTGTCAACTTAAAAGTGCTAGTGGTAAGTGCTTTATGACTCAAACCAATGAAATTTTATTGTGGCATAGAAGAATGGGTCATATAAATTTTGATAGCCTGGTAAAGATCAGCTCTACTCATGTTGTGAGAGATTTTCCAAGAATCATAAAGCCTATCAATGCAATTTGCAAAGAGTGTCAGTTTGGAAAACAGACAAAGAACAGGTTCAAAACTAAGGAACATTCTACTACAGGACCTTTAGAGTTGGTGCATATAGACCTATGTAAACCTACCAGAACAAGAAGCCCTCAAGGTGATGGGTATTTTATGTTGTTAATAGATGACTACTCTAGAATGACTCGGGTGATTTTTCTCAAATAAAAATTAGAAGCTCTAGATAAGTTTAAATCATTTAAATCTATGGTTGAGAATGAAAATGATTTGAAAATCAAATGCTTAAGGTTTGGCAGAGGTAGTGAGTTCACTTCAAATGAGTTTATTTTTTGTGAATATCATGGGATAAAAAGATATTTATTAGCTCCTAAGACTCTACAGTAGAATGGGGTTGTGGAGATGAAGAACAAGATGGTTCAGGAGGCAGCAATAACCATGTTGAATGAAGCTAATCTACCAAATGTCTATTGGAGAGAAGATATTCATACCATAGTTTACATTCTCAACAAAGGACAAAAAAGAGTGGACAATTCAAAGACCTCCTATGAGCTATGGTATGGAAAAACCCCTATTATGAAATATCTCAAATTATTTGAAAATAAATGTTATATCATGAGGGATGAAGAAAACTTAGGAAAGTTTGATGAAAGATCAGATGAAGGAATCTTCCTTGGATACTCTACAAAGAGAAAGGCATACAGGTTCTACAATAAGAGACTTAAGAAGATAATTGAAAGTGCAAGTGTCAAAGTGGATGAGGAATCTTATCAAATCTTAGTGTTGATAGAAGGATATGAATCTAATGAATCCCTTTCTAGAGAAGAAGAAAAAGAATAAGAATAATAAAAAGAGATGATAGTGGAAGAGGAGGAAGCTCTGAAAAGGAACTCTAAGACTCCTAAGTATGTGTAGAAAAAAATATTTTGAGGATCAAATAATTGGAGATAAAAGAAAAGATGTGTTCACAAGAAGAAAATTTGTTATGGTAGAGGAACGGGTAAATTTTTGTTTACTTTATAAAGTAAAACCTAAAATAGTTACTGAAGCATGCAAGGATGAAAATTGGATCAAAGCCATGGAAGAAGAATTGAGGTAGATTGAGAAGAATCGGACATGGGAACTAGTCCCAAGACTAACAAAAAAGAATGTGATAGGAACTAAATGGGTTTTTTAGGAACAAGTTGAATGAGGATGGAGAAGTTATCAAAAACAAGGATAAACTTGTGTGTAAAGGCTACTCACAAGTGAAAGGAATAGATTTTGAATAGATTTTTTCTCCAGTGGAAAGAATGGAGGCTATTAGGATGTTTTTGGCTTTTGTAGCACATAAAGACCTCAAGGTATATTAGATAGATGTTAAGTTTAAATTTTTGAATGATGAGTTAGAAGAAGTGTACATTGAACAACCAAAAGGTTTTTAGTTATCAGAAGATCCTGATATGGTCTACAGGTTGAAGAAGGCATTGTATGGGTTCAAATAGGCTCCTAGAGCTTGGCATGCAATATTGGACAAATACTTATTGCAGCACGATTCAAAAAGGGCACTGTAGACAACAACCTTTTCTTCGAAATTAAGAAATATCAAATCCTAGTTGTGGTTGTGTATATTGATGATATAATCTTTGAAGGAAATGAGATCATGTGTAAGAATTTTTTAGAGGATATGCAAAATGAGTTTGAGATGTCAATGCTTGGGGAGATGACTTTCTTCCTTGGGCTACAAATTAGTAAATAAAAAAAAGATATATTTGTTTCACAATAAAAATATGTACAGGAAATGTTAAAAATTTTTGGGATGGAGGATTCTAAACTAGTATGTACTCTCATGGTTACTAGTTGTAAGTTGAGAAAAAATGATGAATCTCCTAAGATTGACCAAACTAATTATAGATCCATGATTGGTGGATTACTATATCTAACTGCAACTAGACATGATATTATGCGTGTAGTATGTCTTATGGCAGTGTTTCAAGATCTTAGAGAGTCACATCTAGTAGTCATCAAAAGGATATTCAGATATTTGAAGGGCACTATAGACTATATTCTATGGTATTCGAAGGATACTAGTTTCTCTTTGAGTTCTTATACAAATGCAGATTCGTTAGGTTGTGCAGATGACAAAAGAAGTACAAGTGGAGGTGCTTACTTCCTTGAAAATGGGCTAGTTTCTTGGTTAAGTAAGAAGCAGGATTGAGAGTCATTATCTATTGCAAAGGCATAATATATTGTTGCAACATCTTGGTGTACATAGGTGCTATGGATGAAGCAGACATTGAAGGATATCAGAATATCTTATGATGAACCTATTCCTATCTTGTGTGATAATACAAGTGCTATCAATATTTCAAAAAATCAGGTCATGCATTCAAGAAAAAAGCATATCTCTATCTGGTATCACTTTCTATGAGAGAAAATTGTTGAGAAGGAATTTGGAGTATGTGCCTACAAAGGATCAAATAGTAGAAATCTTCACAAAGGCTCTTCCAAAAGATACATTTGAGTATCTCAGACATAAGATAGGGGTTATTACCCCTCCTTTCAACTAGATGAATAATATTGTGCATCTATCCAAGGGAGCAATTCAAGATATATTATTTTTCATGGAATGATGAAGGTTACCTCTCAAGAGAAGTAGGTAGTGGTGTTTTTGGTTAGTGCAGTAAGGGGTCACATTTGTGCTTGAAGTGAAGTATGTAGGTGGTTCCCTTTTCCATTGATGTCAAAAGGGGAGAGATAAGTCTAAAAAACATAGGGAAATAAATGTTTAAGCAATAGAGAGAGAAGTCTGAAAAACATAGGAAAATTAATGTTTAAGCAAGGGAGGGAGAAGTGGAGAGAGAAGTCTAAAAACCACAGGGAAAGAAATGATCAAGGGGGAGAGTTGATGTAAGGGTGAGAGATGCTTGAGTATTGGAGATACATAGTTGCTTTTGTTTTTGCTTTTGTTGTTGATGGTTTTTCAACAAGATCTTTCCATCATTGACAAAGGGGGAGATTGTTGCACTATGTTCGCATTAGTGTTGTCATTGATGTCAACCTCTCATATGGATATGTTGAGAAGGTGTGTATGGTTTTGAGCAGGTGTTGAAGATGCGGTAGGGTCACTTGGTTTCCAAGTGATTTTGAGAAAAATTTCATAAATATTGTACAAGGTGACTGGGAAGTGTTTTGTATTTTTCTTTGCATTTCTTCATTCTTGAAGATGTGATTTTGTGGTTTGAAAGTGATGATCAGAGGTCTTTGAAGGTGTTATATCTAGAGTTTTAAGTTTTGGATCATGCAGTAGTAGAAGATATGTTTGATAGTGTGTTGGACTATCTGTAGCGTTTGAAGAGGGATATCTGGGAGAAATGGAAGTGCTTCGCATTTCTCTATGCTGAAGTTTATTGTCTTGCAGATTTGGGAATGTGCTAATATTTCCTATTACTACCTTCCCTTGGTTTTTCTAGTGTTCAACTATTCCACAAGCTTGGTTCTTGAGTTGTTTCTCTCTGATAGTTTGACTGGTTACATAGGATGATAGTATTCTTAGTTTCATGTGCTTGCACCAGTGGTTTTAAATATTCAGTTCATAATGGAATATTTCAGGGTGTTGTGTAATGTTTCTACATGATTCGCAAGATGTTTTCGGCCTCGGTGAAGTGTGGATGTGTTTTCTTGATAGTATTAATGTTGTTTGATTGACCTGGTGTATTAACGTGTTTGTGGATGAACCTCATGGTTTATGGAAGCCAGGTGTAGTGTGTTGGTATAGAATTTGGTCTTGGTTAACCCTTTATGTGGTCCACCCTCACTTCTTTCCACCATGGAGGTATTTGGTTTCGACCTATTTGGTGGTTGCACGATTGAGGAGCATATGTTTCATTAGAGTTGACCTAGTGAAGGTTATTTGAGGTTGCAAAAGGTATATATGCAAGGTAAAGTCTTTGAATATGTGTGTGGTGGAATGATGCATGTGTGATCATGTATTGATATTTGAGTGAGAGGATCAATGCTTAAGACTACCAGAAGAAGTGAGAAGAAGGTGTCTATAGTTTAGTGTGCCAGAATTCACTAGAGGTAGTGAGCCAAAGGTTATAGATGGTAAAGAGACATTGCGGTGATTTCTCCAATTTCTTTGAGGTAGTGAACCTCCTTGTAACTATTTCTTTGTAATACAAAAGAAGTAATCTTCCTAGGTAGTGAGCCTTCCTCCTTTTAGATAGTTAGTCCTCTGGGCAGTGAGTCTTAGGCAGTGAGACTCTTGTAATCAGTTTTGGTTTTCATATAGTGAGTTAATGTGGTTTTTTCCTTATAGGGTTTTCCACGTAAAATTTAGTGTTCTATCATGAATGATTGTGGATGTTTTGTTTCATTTGTTTACATTCATGCTAATAGTTAATAAGGTTTCGAAGATTTTAATGCACAACTGATTCACCCACCCTCTCAATTGTCCTTTGTGTCTAACAGGTATTTGAAGGCCCATATTGAACCTAGTTGGACTAAATTCATAAAAATTATTTTGGATCACTTCGACCCTAGTGCCTTTGAGGATTTTACAAGAGATTTAACCAAACTACAACTTGGTTTTGTGTATGACTACTAAATTGAATTTGAGAAACTTGCCAAACCAAATTGGAGTCTTGATAGATGATTTCTTCAACAATTTTCTCCTAATTAACCTCAAGGATGAAATTCTAATTAAGGCAAAAAAATTCAAAATTGTAGTGCTAAATGTTGTGAAAAAAAGAATCAAGTACTAGTGAACTAATTATAGAAGGAAGTGGGATAGACAATGACAATTAGCATCTCAGTGAGTTAAATGGACAGAGTTGTCTCACTATGTAGAGAGATGAAAGTTGGCTTTGGCACATAAGATTAAGACATGTGAACTTTGATGATATTTTAAAGATTAGTTCAAGAGGGATGGTCTGAGATATGTTAAATATTATGAAGCCTCAATCAATTAGATGCAAGCCATGTCATGAAGGCAATCATACAAAAAGAAAATATCCTGCTAAGGAGCATTCCACATCAAAACCATTAGATCTGGTTCATACAAATCTGTGTGGACCTATGAGAACTAAAATTCTACAAGGAGACAGGTATTTCATGATGTTCATTGATGATTACACTAGGATGAATTAGATAAAAATTTTGAAAGAGAATTCAAAAATAATTTGAGAATTTTAAAGGCATTTAAGGCATTAGTAGAAAATGAAATCGGGAGGGCAATCAAGGTTTTGAGATCAGACAGATGTGGAGAATTCACTTCTGAGAAGTATGAAAAATTATATGAAGAGCATGGGATCTGAAGGTAGTTCTCTACTCTTAGAAATTCGTAGAAAAATGGAGTTGTAGAAATAAAGAATCAGACTGTACAAGACATGGCAAGAACTATGTTATGTCAAGCAAATCTACCGGATATGTACTCGAGAGAAGCTACACAGACTGTTGTATACATTTTGAATAGAGTTTAGATCAAACACAAGACTGATAAGACACCATATGAGCTATGGAGAGGAAGGCTGACATTAGTCAAACACCTGATAATATTTGGAATAAATTTCTACATCAAGTTTGATTCTTGATTTCATGAAGGTATTTTTTTTTGGTTATTCTTTAAGAATTAAAACTTATAGATGTTATAGCAAAATATTGAAGAGGATATTAGAAAGTACAAATGTGAGAGTTGATGAAGCTATTTAGTCTAATGGTATTTTGAAAGTGAAGATGATGAAGAACCAATTCATAGTAGTATAGAAGACTCGGAAGAGGTTGTTACAAAAACTCCAACAAAGTATGTTCAAAAAAATCACTCTGTAGACTAGATCATAGGAGACAAAGATAATGGGGTTCTGACCCAAAAGAGACTTGAGAGAGAAAGTGAGCAAGTGCACTTTGCATCACTGTCAAAGATAGAACTTAAGTGATACAAAGAAGCAAGCAAAGAGAAAGGTTGGATATAAGCTATGGAAGGAGAATTGAATCATATCATTAAGAATGAAACTTGGGAACTTGTACCAAGACCTAAAGGCAAGAATGTGATTGGAACCAAGTGGATTTTCTGAAAAAAGCTAAATGAAGAAGGTGAAGTGATCCAAAACAAGGAAAAACTCATGTGTAAAGGGTATGCTCAGGTTGAAGGGATAGACTTTGAAGAGACATTTTCTCCTATGGAAAGACTGAAGGCAATCAAGATTTTCTTAACTCTTTCTGCATTAAAGAACTTCAATTCTTACCAGATGGATGTGAATTCAGCATTCTTGAATGGACAAATAGAAGAAGAGGTTTATATTGAACAACTGGAAGGATTTCAATGTTCTAACAATCCAAATTATGTTTGCAAATTGAAGAAGGATTTGTATGGACTCAAACAAGCTCATAGAGCTTGGTATTCAAGGTAGGATGGATACTTACAGCAACAAGGATTCTGAAGAGGATGTGAAAATAGTAATTTGTACATAAAAACAAAAGGAGATCAATTGTTGATAGTTGTGGTCTATGTGGATGACATCATTTTTGGAGGTAGTAGTGAAGATCTGTGCAAGAAATTTCAAAAGGCAATGCAAAATGAATTTGAAATGTTTATGCTAGGAGAATTATATTTCTTTCTTAGGTTGCAAATTCTATAATCAAACAAAGGAATTTTTTCACAAAGCAAGTACATAAAGAAGATGCTAAGAAAGTTCAAGATGGAAAATTGAAAACCTATTGGAACACCTATGGTTACAAGATGAAAGTTGAGTAAATATGATGACTTTGCTCCAACAGATCAAACTTTGTACAAATCCATGATTGGCAGTTTATTCTATGTGACAACATCTAGGCTGGATATAATTCAGGAAGTTGGAATGATTGCTAGATTTTAGGAAAAACCTTAAAAACTCATGTAAAAGTAGTGAAGAGGATATTCAAATATTTGAAGGCTACTGGATAATTTGGACTATAGTATCTAGAGAGTGAAAAAATTCTCTGACTACATGCACATATGTAGATTGGGTAGGATGCGTTGATGACTAAAAGAGAACAAGTGGAGGAGCATTCTTTATTGGTGACAGTTTGGTGTCCTAGTTGAGTAAAAATTAGAAATCGGTCTCCTTATCTATAGCAAAAGAACAATACATTCTTCCAACATCATGTTGCACCAAGTGCTTTGGATGAAGAAAAATTTGAAGGAAATGAAGATTGAGTTTGATGAACATATCTCTATTCTTTGTGACAACACCAGTGCCATAAAAATTTCAAAGAATCTAGTGATGCACTCAAGGATAAAAAAATTGCAATCAAGTATCATTTCTTGAGGGAGTAGGTTGCAAATAAGGAGGTGAAGTTGGAGTATGTTGATACAAAGGAGCAAGTAGTAGATATATTCACAAAGCCACTTCCTAAGGAGAGATTTGAATTTCTCTGGTAGAAGTGGGAGTTGTTTCTCCCTCCTCTTGAATTGAGAGGAAGCACTGCTTGAGGGAGAATGCTGCAAGAAGGCTTGGTAGTCTTTCGGAGTATTTTTAGAAGCACTGTTATGTGGACTCAAGGGGGAGTCTATCTAGGAAGTGTTGGTATTTCAATTTGCACCTTTGGAGTGTGTATTGGAAACGTACAGTTATGCATAGTATTAATTTCTCTTCAAATTAGGAGGGGAAGATCCCTCTTTATTGATATGTGTAAAAAGTAAAGTAATCTAAGTTCCTATCTTTTTGATTCAGTTGGTAGAGGCACAAGGTTATAAAACCAAATACATTACAACTAAGGTTTTCTTTGGTTTCTGCAGATCTTAACCACAACGAGGCTAACGCTAAAACTATCATATCTCTTTAAGTAAAATCAAAGAAAAAGGAGTTAGGAGAAATTGGGAATGGTTGATGAAAAACTCTATCTCAGGATTCCCAAGGAGGTGAAACACTCTATCCGAGGTGTAGGCTAAAAATAAGATTACTAGAAACAACAATAAACGATAATCCTTATCTCTAAATTCCCAATGAGGTGAAACACTCTATCCAAGGTGTAGATTGAAAGAAAGATTATTAAAAAAATACTAATACATATGGGATAGAAAATTGCATGATGAAACAAACACACAATAGATGATCAAACCAACTTTATATTAAACAAAGTGAACCAATACAGAATAGAAATATTGCAAGAAAGGTAGGCACATCAATTTGTTATCACAAGAAAAATTTAAAATACAATGAGCATGGTGCTCTTATTTATAGAATATCAAGGAGTAGGGAACCCTAAAATCTCCTTAAGCTAACATCAATATTGCCAGCATGCAAGAGTTATTATTATTTCTAAAAAAAGATAACCTAACAGTTAACTAGAAAAATTAACTCAATTAGTTGATCTAAAACTAAGACTAATTGGACTTTGCAACACGCAAGTCTTATTGATATGAGATTCAAATCATTACCAACATCACTTAACTGAAACCTAACTTAAATCTCCACCTCCACCAAAATATATCCCCGAGGAAGAGATAAACATGCATGAAATCAACAATCATAACTCAAGAGTGATGTTGAGTTGACTGATACCTTTTACTCTATCCTTGGGAAAATCGTAGGAACTAATTGACTGTCTACTCCAAGCCATCATGAGAAATCATCTCCTCTAGGAAATCATTAAATGCATCCTCTTTAGGTACTTTGATGCTATCCAAAATAATAGACTGTTTGCTCAATGTCTTCTCTTCATATGTGATCAATTTCAGACACTCTTTGACCTCCTCAGTTGTCTTATCAAAACTTGTTGACATCATGGAAAAATGATTCAACTTGAACGCCACAGGACCACCATTAAGACAATCACGAACCAAACTCCGGAATTCCACTTGCACATTACTGAGATCAATGTAGGTACCATCCTCATCTAGATAATGGCACATGATCTGTGTGATGAATTCGCTTATGAGCTTGAGAGCACCAATGAATTTTTTTTTTATTTCAACCATATTTGTAGACACCCTTTCATAAGTTTCTACTTTGAAGAGGTGTTGTTCTCTCCAAACAAAAAGCTTCATTTTATCTTCATCTACTACAACGGTATCATATGCGATCGCCAAATGAGAAATGATGATCTCATCTCCTAGTTTGTTCTCTACAATACTCAATTCAATTTGTTGAATTCCTTGATGAATATTGTGAGCTTTGTAAGTTAATTGGTACATTTCTACAAGAAGGTATCGACCCCCGATAACAAAATCTTCGATCTAGTTTTCTAAAAAAATTCCATGATTGGCCAACTGACCTAGCTTTTTTTGATCTGCAGGTGATTCTAGAAGTTATGGAAAAACAACCGCAACACTTGAAGTCCCATGAAGAAGATTTGATATATACTGTCACAGTCGCTTATTTTTAGCCTTGAGGGATGTTTTGTCTTCTCCTTCCTTAAAGAGGCTCACGTCCATGTGCTGAGTACTTCTACTGAGATTGGCTTTGACAAAAGTGAAATCACCAACCTCCACCTCATCAAGTCTCCTACTCTCTGGTGGTGTAGCTACCTCAATGACAATCTCTGCATTAGGATTCTGATTTATGTGTACCTATTTCTTGATCTTCTTGTTTGGTGTGTCTTGATAAACACTGCCAAACTCTGAAAGATCCAGCTGATAAGAAGGATTTCACCTCCTACCCAAATGTTTCTCAAGCCAAGATGAATGATCTATGTTATCTACTCTGGGAGAAACGGTTGCAGTTGTGTCAACTCCTGATGAATTAACTAGCTCTAATACTTCAAGAACTAGTGATTATGGTTTTGAATCTATCTACAAGCTGAGGAGATAGTGGTGGACTAGGAGATGAGGACCCAGATTCATCTTGTACTACTGTCTCTATTGGAATATTCAACACCTTTTCTAATTGTGGTTGTTGATTTGTATTTCTCTTTGTATTTCTACTAACCCTGGCACCTTCGGGTGGGTTGCTCCATGCCTTTTGTCTAGGTCTTGACCTTTATGTGGAAGGTAGTGAAGAGAATATAATTGGTGGCTCTACAACTGGAACTACCTTTCGGCTCCTCTTGTCGTCCAAGAAAAATATACTAGTCTTGACAACTCAGCTTGATAGATCCTCAACTAAAGTACTCTCTCTGACATACCAATCTAGTTGTCGGAGCGGCTGGAGAGAAACTTGATCTTTGATGAATGAAGTAAGTAACACTTCTCCATCATCATCTGACAAACCTTCAACATCTTTTGATAAGAAATCAGCAAGCTGAGGAAGAGTGAGTCTACAATAATGGTGCCTGCGAACTTTGAATTCATCTTCACAATTGACCCAAAAGTCTTCAAATGCTAGCTTGTGTGAATAATTTTTCTCCAAATGAGCTGCAAAGAAGCCTAAAGGATCATATGAGTACTTTTTGTTTAGGTACCTGAGATGAAGTTTGAACAAGTTTTTGCTCATCAACTTGCAATATCTTGTTGAACTGTATTTTTATATGCCTGATGCACATCGAAATGTGAATGCTGACTTATGTCGATTGTGAAGAAAAGAATGAACCTCATGAAATTGTCTCAAGAACTCCATGAACAAGACTTTGTTAGATGGGTATCTTGGTAGCATCAAAGGTTCTCCTGAGAAACCATACACTCTAATGTAGGTGAATGTGGGAACTTGGATAAAACAATCCACCCAATTCTCCATTGTTGATTTGGCATCCGCTGAAATCCTTATGTACATCTCGTTGTCAAGATCTCTCACTGTCTTTGTCAAAAAATGATCGTTCACCTACTTGAAATCCTGTTTAGCTCATGAGAACTCCAACTGTGGGAAGTATTCATGCACACACTGAACGCCAAGAGTTCCAACAATTTTCAAGAGTCTAAAATTTCCTTGGAATCCAATTAGATAGACAAGATGAGAAACCATATGAAACTCATGGAGCTTGAGAAATCCCATGATTTGCTAGTGAAGAACTTCACTGATCAACATTTCCCAATCATAATGTTCTTTATTATTGACAATTTGAGAGATGACATAAAACATCCATGACCGAAAGACATTAGCTTCTTCTTGACCCGTGACCCGGTTGAGCAAGGTAATTAGGACAGCAATCTCATCTTTAAATTCTCCACACCCAAGCTTCTTTGGCAAATTGGTTTTATGTTCTTTTAGCCACCTTTGAGTGACCTTCTTCTATGATCTTTCCTTTCCTGCATGCCCTATCTTTTCACATTCATCCATGATTATGATGAAATTATTTGTACAGGGTGGAATGGAAAAACACTTTTCAACATCTCTTGTCTTAAGGCTGCAAACAACTCGCCCATTTTTTGATCGAATTTTTCATGTAGAAGGATCATAATGCTTGATGCATGTAATGACAAACTCAAAATCTGACACTATGATGGGAATAGAAGTTGTTTCCAACAACCCACAATGATCAAGATTCTTGATTGTAGTACTGTCTATGCTTTCCAAAGTGCTCAATTTAATCAATGGATGAACATGGCACAAGTCAGTGTCAAAAAATTTCAAGAAGCTGTGAATCAAGATTGATTTGTTCTTGTATTCAATTATATTGAACTGCATTATGAAAAAATAGAATTTTGACTATAAACTTGGATATGCTATGAAAACTTTTGAAAAAAGCTAAAAGAAGCTTATGATGAGGCTAAAAATACCTTGTTGAGAGGCAATTTTTACAAAAATTTTGAGATATGGGCTTTGTAGAGAATGTATTTCTAAACCGACCTAGATCATCAGAAATTTGAAAATTTGACTTTTTCTTTGACATGCAATGAATTTTCAGAAACAGAAGATGTGAGGGTTGCAAGGGTTGTCAAGGCTATTTTTTCTGAAAAAATATGGCATATGGGTTTTGTAGACGCCAATGTGTTGATCAAACCCAATTTCTCCATTTTTTGAAATGTTGAATTTTTCTAAAAAACCCTAATTTTAGGGGGTAGCGGGGCAATTTTCTCAGAAAAATCTAGCAAGTGGATTTTTTTGCCAACACTATGTTGAGTGAACCCAAATGACCAGATTTTGAAAAAGATGCTCTTTACTTGTGCATGCAAGAGAAAACCTAAGACAAGGATAGAAGAAATGTGAGGGGAGAAGATAGAAATTTTATTCTACCTCTATAAAATGGTGTTTATGCCTTGAATCCTATTTGATGAAGTCTGACAAGCATGTTCTAAAAAGATAGAATTTGGAAAATTATCCTTCTAAGCAATTTGGAACTGGAACTACGAAGAACATTGAAAAATCCCTCATGTAGCACCTCCAAATCCCGTTTGCACGATAAAATATGAACTTGCCTTCAACCTATGATGAAGAAAATGGGTGCCCAAGTGCTTTAATAAATAAATTTTCATGAATGGAGGCGTCACATGCTAGTAAAATCCTAAATTTAGGATGAAATAATCTCATTGGACCTTAATTTAGTTAACTAAATGAAGATTAAACCCTAAAATAGGCACCACTCAGCATGTAAAGAGGAAATATACCACATGCAAGAAAAATGGAGTCATTTGCAGTTTGATTTGGAGGTGGAATTGAAGTTTTCTCATCAGTTTGAGTTGAGTTCAAAAATCCCTAAAATTTAGGGTGGCCAAAGTATGCACTTCAGTTCAAAAATCCCTCCAAGTCAAAGTTTGACTTTAGGTGCCAACTTTCTAGACATAAATGTTTTTGAATTTTTTTCATTTTTTACCTTTGCAAAAGTCACCGAAGCCTATGTTTGATCACTGTTTCTAAGTGACTGAAAAATCCAATAGATTGGTTGATAGTCTCTTAAAGAGCACGATCAAAACTAAAAAGGAACTGAACTTGAGGTTGCAAACCCTAATTTTGACTTCTGGGCCATCAAAATTCTAGGCGCCCCTAGCCAGTAGGGGCGCTTTTGCTCATCAAACAAAAAAAAATCAAGAATTTTCATTATTTCAAACTTGATTTTCACCTCCCTTCAGCCTACATCTCTCGACACTTAACAAATTTTTTGAGCTGGCTAATAGGTTCACTGTGAAGCTAGATCAAAATTGAACATGATCTTCTATAGGGCACAAACCCTAAAAACTAAATTTGGCATGTTAAAATATTGGTCGCCCCTAGCCAGCAAGGGTGCTTTTATTGCTAGACTTAGCCATTTTACAACTTGCTATGTTCTTCGTTCAATTTGATTATACCATTGTGTCACCAAAAAGAGTAGCCTTGACACTTTTCACTCATTTGGACCCTTGCCTATGGATCTTGGACCACTTTTTACCCCTTTTTCAAGCCTTGTGCCAAAGTGTTGTAAGGTGTTGTAAGACATTTTCACACTTTCCTAGGCTTGGCATCACTAAATCAACCCCTTTTATGACAAATTGACCCCTTAATGCTCTTACAAGTCCAACTTAAGTGTATTTTGTGAGACAATCCCGACAAACATTATTAATCACATTTTAATCCTCAACAACCACTCAAAATTGTCCAAGTGGACTAGGTCGCCACCTTGGGCGACCTAGTCCCTTTGACATAAAAATCAAAATTAAATCAATTTCCTAGCTGTATTTTGTCTCCAAAACCCTAAGGTCGGCCTATGAGGTTGTATTTTCAAGAAAAATAGGGCATATCATGTATAAGTAAGGGTTTTTCCCTCATTTTCAACCCTAATCTAGCAAGAAATCCATCTTCCCCAATCATTCACTCATCTATCATTCAACCTTCTTCTCAAGCAAGCTAGGGTTTGAACATACTAGTTCATCAAGACATCCTTTGCTAAAGCATTCAAGGGTTGGATTGCTGCAGACATTCAATATCATTCATCATGGCAAGGTATTAACTTCCTCATTTTCATGTTTCATTACATTTCTATCTTCATATGGTTTGATTATCTAAAAGGGGTTTGACCAAGGCAAACCCCTATGCCCGAACATCCAACATTTCTTTCTCTCTTTGTGTGATTTGCAGGTCTTGTTTGTAGGTTTGCCAAAGAATAGGATTGCAAGTGTTGTCATCAAAGTTTCAAAGCCTTCAAGGTTGCAAAAACCCTAATTGGATCTTGGAGAACACCTACAGGTCGAGTTCTACAGTTTCAGATCCAGGAAATTACCAAGAGCAGAAGTGCAAACTGAGGGCTTCCATTTCCATTCTCTGATCTTCATAAATTCAAAAGTGGACTAAGTCACCAACAATGGTAACCTAGTCCCACTAACCTACTTTTAAGAGATTTTGGTAGATCTGGACACCCATTTGGCATAAATGGGCTTCAATGAAGTTTTCCAGATTTGGGACTAGGTCGCCCAGAATGGTGTAAGTGTCCCAACAGGCCTAAATTTCAGCATCACCAGCATTTTCAACCCCCAATCCATTCTGCAACTCACTCCCAGGTGCACGCTTTATGTTTCACTTCTCTGCTCTATTTGTTTACATTCCTCTTGCTCTTTCTAGGTGTTTTTGTATATCATAATGTGTTTTCCAACACTTTGCACTTCTTAGGATCAACATAAATAAATCATTTCTCTTTCATTTTTGTTGCACTTAGGCATCATTCACACAC
This sequence comes from Sequoiadendron giganteum, assembly GCA_007115665.2. Taxonomy (NCBI): domain Eukaryota; kingdom Viridiplantae; phylum Streptophyta; class Pinopsida; order Cupressales; family Cupressaceae; genus Sequoiadendron; species Sequoiadendron giganteum. The sequence goes on along the minus strand of CM021105.1, from coordinate 657,628,500 downwards.
ATAACACCTTATTCCAAACCCCTAATCTTTGAATGTAACATTAGCATTTTGGCCTACCTCTCTCCTTTTAGGTGAAAAGCCCTAGAAGCGTAAGAAAGCATTAAGGTGTCAAAATTTGTGTTACAACCAGCTACTGATAATTCCTTTGATTAGGCTAAGATATAAAATGGAAAGCTTGAAGGATTTTGAACAAGATGAATATTTGAGAAAACCCTAGCAACTGCATTTAAGGGCTCAAAACCCTAGGCGCCCCTGGCCAAGGGGCGATTTTGTGCTCTGAACTCACATTTTGACTTTGATTAATCCTTTTGTTTGACTCCTAATTCTGATAGTTTTCAAACTCTTATTAATTTGTTGATGGACTCATTGTGAAGCCTAATCAAGTCTGAGACAAACATATTAGACGTCATTTGCATAAAAAGTTACATTAGGTGCCTCAAAAGTTTGGGCACCCGTGGCTAGCAGGGACACTTTTCTCCACCAGTATTAGTCAAATTTTGACTAACTTTTTTTCCCTTCATTTTCCTTTGTTATTCGTTTGATCTTCAAATTTGGGTGTTAGATAGATCTCCAGGACGGGCTGACAGGTTCATCGTGAAGATGGATGAATTTCGAAGAAGACTTCTTGGAAGTGACAAATCTTGAAAAGTTGATCTGAGCCCTGGAAACCTTGGGCACCCCTAAATTTTCAATCTTCAAATCTCCTCTCGCTCATGCATCGTTTCTTGAACATATTTCACCATGTAGTAATATGTACAACATCTGAAACCTTGATTCTGAGACCTGGCAGTTTAGCTATCTTCCATTGACGACCCCAGAGCTCATGCTTCATTATTCAAAAAATCAGAATAGACCCATGATAGAAATACTGACAATATGATGATTTTGATAGGACTAGACTGATCAAGATGCAAAATCAACCAATGAAAATCAGTTTGGGTTGCATTGGTGGTGTTCCTATTTCTTAGGGTTTTTCCAGTTTTAGAAAAATTTATCAGCATTTGTTTCACAGCAAACCCAGAAAAACCTAGAAAAAGTTTATTTGTCGAAATTAATATTTTTAGAAAGTTATATTTTTAGATTTTTTCCTAAATTTTAGGGCCAAAAAATTGAGATCTAGGTTTTATAGAACAAGTCGCTCTAAGCAGACCCAAATTGTCAGATTTTGAGTTTTTGACCCACATGCATGACATGCAAATTTCTATTTTTTAAATTTTCAACTTCAGACAATCTTGATATTTTGATCATTTTAAACAAAATGCCTTAATGAAGAAAAAAAATTATTTGGGTACAACAGGAAGCAAGTTTCTAGATTGTTGACCCTTTACCATTAATTTCAAAGGGAGGAAGAGTGAGCTCAAAATTTTGAATTGCTCAGAAAGAATAGTGGACTCAAAATGCTACATCTTCCATAGGGGGGAAATTTTATAGAGAAGAAATCATTCTAAAGGTGTGTTTGGTGGCCCAACAATTATTTTGGTGGCCCAAAATTTTGTTGTTTTCCATCAATGACAAAGGGGGAGATTGTTCAACATAGGTTGTCATTGATGTCAAAGGTTGTTGTCAAATGTTGAATTGCTCAGAAAGAATAGTGGACTCAAAATGCTACATCTTCTGTAAGGGGGAAATGTTATAGAGAAGAAATCATTCTAAAGGTGTGTTTGGTGGCCCAACATTTTGTTGTTTTCCATCAATGACAAAGGGGGAGATTGTTGAAAATAAGTTGTCATTGATTTCAAAGGTTGTTGTCAAAGTTTGTTAAGGATGAAAGAGATTGTAGGAGTACTTTGAATTATCATTACATTCCCCTTGACTTAAAGTTCTGGAAGCGTGTTGTATGTCAAAAATTTCAATCTAATAAATGTTGGTAATTTTACTATCTCGATGCAAAATCAAGAAATATATAAGGAGTGTTTTTATGACTGTTATATGCTTGCAATATCTTAATTGCATCTATTCTATATGTTTGTGGTGGTCTAGGAAGTCTATATCAACATGTTTTTGTTCAAGGATATCTTTTGGATAGAGAGATTTCTCTGAAAATACAATAATGGTCAGCATTTCTTTCAAAAATGCATTTTTTCTCTACGATTTGGAAGGAGAGTATGTCTACACTAGTTTTATCAGTTTCCTAATTTTCTGGAGGATATGTTCAGTGTGCAAGAATTTTGAAGTGATAAAAGGCTCTTTGTTCTTGTTTGTCAACCTATTCATGTAATGGCTAGTAGCATGCAGAATTCAAATCTTGTGTGGTGTTAAGATAGGACTTTCTTAAGGTTCATGTGGTAGTGTATGGCATCAAGTTATTTTGGCAGAAAGAAAAATTATTTTTGGACCATTTTGTTACAGGTTTCATGTAATTTGAATTTAGGTCCACCCTATGTCGTCCTAGCTATTTGAGGATCCCTAGCTGACATGGAAGAGTGTTAATGCAATGCCATGTATACATTTCAAATGTTTAAATGCATTAAGAAGCATCTATGCATCTGAGTGTGACCACATGAATTAGAATTACACCTATGTGAACAAAAGTTGGTCGTTGGTGAAAATTGAAGAGAAGGTGGTAAAGATAAAAGGCTCCAGAGTGTGCGCCTATATCAAAAGATCATTTTTAGAGAGGAAGAGTGCCAACTATGACTCTGTCATGTGTATGTGCTTCATTGAATATTCACAAGTTTTATCATTGTAATCTGGTAGGACTGGTGTTCTACCTATTGTATTGTTTTAGTTCAGGATTGGTCTCTCCAGTAGGTTGGTGCCTACAAGCACATTAGGGGATTGGTGTCTCTAGTAGGTTGGTGCCTACTTTAGTGTGTAAAATTCACTTGTACATTTTCTATATTGTGAGGCTAGATTTGGGTAATAGATCCAAGCAATTATTCTCACAATGGTTTTTCCCATCTTGGGTTTCCACGTACATCTAGTGTTCTCTTGTGTGCCTTATTTTGTTTGTTTACGCTTAATTTCTATGCGGGGTTTATTGTGAATAATAATATATTTTGATAATTGTGATAGAAGTTAAGAATTATGGAATTGTTTAGATCTATTGATTCATCCCCCACCTCTCAGTAGATTGTGTGCCCTTCACCCTTATGCCTAACTTACGAATACAAAAAATCACCAATTCTTAATCTATTGTTCACTAATTTCAAAAAAATCACCAATAGGATTCATGTATTCACCTTGGTGGGTGACATGGTCACCACTTATAGAAGTGATAAACTTACCAAAAGTAGAAAAATATAAAGTTTCCTAGATATGCACACAATTTTGTCTTCTTCCCCATGATACTTTGGATCACCCTAAGATTTCAACAACCCTACATAAATGTGAAGGTGCCAAAACTAAAAAAAATGGTTTATCCATAGGAAAGAACTCCTAATTGGACTCCCTTGATTAAAATGGAGAAAATTTGACCTTATAATTATAATCAAGATCTTATTTTCATATCACTAAGGAATAACTAATTCAAAGTGCCCAAAATGACAAGGAAAAATGTAAGGTGTTCAATTCTCACCTTTATGTTTTGTCCCCACTTTGACTTGAATTTGAACTACAATGAAGATGGATGTTGAATTAAAATCAAGTATCCAACAACACCATAAATGTATTCAAACACTCATAAAATGATACAAATACGGATATGGGTGTCACTTCTCCATAATTACTCCTTTGAAATGAGTGCTCAATCTTGGAAACTTGCAAAATATAAAATAATTCAATAAGTATCTTCATATAGGCATTTAAAACAAGAATACATTATCTACAATCAAAAGAAAATAAAAAAGAGAAAAAGGGGTTGAGAGATATTCCACACGTGTTGGAACAAGAATACCACCTAAGGGTAACAAACCAATAAATATCACCATGAGATAGGAAAAATAAAGTGGTACAATTTTAAAGTAACATTTAATTATGAGATAATCACTACAACCATAAGAAGGAATGTTAGTGACCTTCTAACCCACCCTCCAATTAGTTATATGCAAAGAATGCAATAATTTGGAGGAAAGTAAAAAAAAATTGCAAAATGATGTCAACCATGGAAAGCATAATATGCATATAGGAATGTAAGGATAACATCATGTGATGCCATAAAAATATAATAAGGTATGTTCATGAAAGCAGATGTAACGGTAGGTAGCACTTGATGCCCTCAATATTGCCCTCAAATAGGATTATAAATGGAAGTGGTCATTAATTTTAGATAAAATATCATGTAAGAGCAAACAAATGTGAGATGCCATTATGATAAGCATTAGGAAAAAGGCATAATCATCATAGAGAATGATAGCATAAGATATGATCATCACTAGCATAAACTTGAGAAATCATAGAAACATAAGGTGTGAGTGTGGTAAAAATCAAAGATACTATAATAATCATAAGAAAAGAAACCATCAATATAATCATAAGCATTTGAATCATATAAAATATCATCAATGCAATAGAAAATAGAATAGTGCCATAAAGGATATGCTCCCAAATGGGAGATATTGTTTCAATAATATTTGTATAGATGTAAATATGTAGAGTGTAGAAGGTTCAAATCTCAACCAATGATATATTCATCCATTAAATCATCATTCAAATTGTGTGATTTGTAACCAACTTCAAATATGTGAATTTAATCATGATAATATGTATCACATTTAGTAAATGAACTTGAGATATGAGGAATGGGTATGCTACCCTTCCTTATCCATTGGTCATGTAATTTTGGAGTAGGATCAATTTGTGCCTTTGGAATTTTTTATTTTGTTTTGGAACCCATGTGGAGGAAATCCCTTAAGAAGATGTAGCAATGGGATTGCCAAATCTTATTTGATTATTCTTCTTTAGAGGATACCTGTATGAAACCTTCCTTGCTTTGGTCCATATTGAGGATGAGAAATATCTTGTTTTCTCTTTCCTTATGATGGAGGACAAGAATTGCAACTTGCTTTTTTTCTCTTGAGACATCTTGGGAGGTAATAATGAATAGAGCTTCATTTTCTACATGTTTGGCTTCATAACTTGTTCTTGGGTCCTTTGTTGTAAATGCATATAAAGTATGAACCTTATCCTTAAGGTCATAAGGAGATTATTTTTGAGTATTTATATGTGTCAAGTTTAAAATGACTTAATTCATAAACAAGAACATATGCATCACTTTTGAATTTCACAAGTCTCTCACCATGAATGCATTTCAAACATTGATAAACCATAGAGGGAGCTACCCTTAGCTACTCTAGCCAAAGCCTTCCAAGTTTCATCCAAAATATATGAAAAGATGGAATAGCATTAAACAAGACCTCAATTTCATTACGCCCCACTTGGAGAGGCAATATTATGCATCCCAAAGTCTCGATGAGGAGACCATTAGTCATCTTCAATGAGATGATCGAATGTGCATAACTATCTTGCTACACATAATGATCATCTAAAAAATATTCCATGTAAATGTTAAATTAAATCATTAGATTGATAAGGATTTCATTGCATGGATGGCCATGGATGGTATCATGAACATATAATGGTGCATATTAATTCTTGTGAGGAATCTTCTTATCATAAAATGAAATAACCAAAGGTGCAAGAGGAGAAGAATCTCTAATGTCAACCATCACCACAAAATTATCCATAGGAGAGTGGGAAGATGAAACAATGTGTTGCATATCCATAAAATCTCTATCCATATGTGTATGTCATAGAATTAGAAAGTTTCTTGGACACCTATTGACAATCTATATTGTTAGATTGATAATTTGAAGGAAAATGATATATATACATTTGTAAGTTTTGATTAGGTGAGCAACTGAATGATTGCCCCCATTATTAACATTAGGATTTTAAAGCATATACCTTAATTTTGAGATCCATATAAAACAATGTGTGATTATCATAACCTTGTGATAATTACAAAAATCATTTTCATTATATCCTTTAAGGGGTTTTTGAGGTGGAAAATAGATGAATGGGAGGAAGAGTGGTCAAATTAGAATTCATAAACTTTGAAGCACATTATCTAGAGGTCCAATCAATCTTGCAAAGTTTATGGTTGTTTGAGTTTTACTAGAAAGAGCATTAGGAGTAGCCATGTGAACACTAGATTTGGTTTCTTTCTTCTCATTATTCTTTTGGAAAATATTTTACATTTGAAATTTGGAAAGGTGAGTAGGAGTGAAGGATGTATAGGAGGCCCAATATTGTACATTCTTCCTCTGCCATTTTATATGTTTATTACAGAAACGATAGCAAATAGAGAATTCTCAAAAATCCTCTACTTTTTTTTCTCATTGTTTGTAATGCTTTCTGGCAGTACATGATTCAAACTTGACACCTAGTTGTCCCTCCAACGGATCAGTCGGTTATCATTCCTTCACAAATTTTTTAGTTACATCTCATTTGGAATCACCATCCTTCTTTCCTCATCAATTTTTTTGAATTTTTGAACAATTGTTTCTCAAGAATGTCCCTCATAGTGTACATAGTTATACAATTCCCTATACACTAATTTAAATAAAGATGTAACCACTATTTATATTTACATTTTTTAGTCCATGTCTTATAGGCGGGGAACTAATGTTATCGCCTCAATCTTGCATATTAAAATTGAGTATCGGGAATCGCATTCGAATTTCTTTTTAATAGTTTTGTTGATATTGTGGGAAATATTTATTAAAATCTAATTATCGATTTTTTTTGCAATTTTGTCATTGGCTGGTGGTATTTTCCTCGTGATTTTGTCATTTTTAAAATTTTTAAAAATAATAATTGTTGTAGGGAGCTTTGCTATTGGAAATATTTCATGAGTTTGTTGGTATAGTGGTCTCTTTGCATGCACTATTTGTGGGGATGTGTGGTGTGTCAAGTAGTACATTTGCATTTACTATTTGCGAGTTCTCATTTATTGTGAGTAGACTGAAGTGCAACCATCATTGGTGGTTTACGGTTTGAAGTTTTAAGTATGTCGATCAAAGTATTATTTGCATTATTTTTTGTTTGATGAGGCTGAAATTTGTGTCTATTGAGAGGGTTTACGTCTGCGATATTTGTAAGTTCTTGTATCTTTTGCACTCTGGTTTTTTAGGTTGTCTAGTGATTTGCTTAGATTGTTTGATGAGAGTAAAATTTGTGCCTTTCGAGAGGGTTTATGTCTAGCATTTTGGAATTGAAAAATGAAGTGTTTGTAAGCTCTTATATCTTTTACAGTGTCGTTTTATATTTTTTGCATCTCTGCATTTTATGGGTTAATGCCTAGTGTTTACACACATGCATTACAACTACACTTGTATTTATTATAAGAAAATAAAAATTAGGTCTAAGTAATTGGAAAAGGTTTGGGTATAAAATCATTAAATCTATGTCTATTCAAAGGGTTTATGTCTATTGTATGGGGAGCGAAAAATGAGGCGTTTGTAAGTTGGTATGTCTTTTATAGTGTTTTACATCTTAGCATTTTATGGGCTAATGTCTATTGTTTGTTGTTGTTTTCATTTTGTGTGTTAATGTGTATTCTTCGGTATGCTTGACTGCTTTTATGGGTTAGTGTCTATTGTTGAGTTAAATATTTAACACTGTAATTCATTAATGTCTATTTCTCTGCTAGTTGTGATTAAGAATGGAAGTGTTTGTATTTGAAATATTTCTTGGGTTTGAAGTTTTAAGCCTCTCCATGAAAGTATTATTTGCGTTGTTTTTTTCATTTGGCCAGGTTGTTTGTGTCAGTTCCACACACGTGCATTGCAACTGCACTTGAATTTATTGAATGGAATAGCTTTTTACGCCTCTATATTTTATGGGTTAATGTCTATTGTTTGTTGCTTTATGCATTTTGTGCATGCACGGATTGCCACTATAGTTGAATTTATTAAAATAAAAATAAAATTAGGTCTAAGCAATTGGAAAACGTTTGGATATAAAAACCATTAAATCTATGTCTGTTGAAACGTTTTACATTTGTAAGGTGGTATGTCTTTTACAGTGTCATTTTATAGTTTTTAACACCTTTGTATTTTATAGGCTAATGTCTATTGTTTGTTATTGTCTGCATTTTTTGTGTTAATGTCTACTTTTCTTATTTTTGATTGCTTTTATGGTTTTGTGTGTGTTGTTCAGTTAAATACTTAACACCGTAATTGATTAATGTCGATTTCCCTACTACCCATGATTAGGAATGGAAGTAGCTAGCTGTAGTTCAATCTGTTTGACGAAAATGATAATTGCTCATATTTGGAATATTTCTTGGGTTTGAAGTTTTAAGCATGTCGACCAAAGAATTATTTGTGTTGTTGCTTCATTTGGTTAGGTTGTTTTTGTCAGTGTATTTATGGGTTAGTCTTTCTTGTTGAGTTAAAGGTTGAACATGATAATGTGTTGGACATGATTAACAATTGAAGTAATATTTTCTCTACATGCAAGCATTGCAATTGCATTTGAATTTATTAAATGAAGATGAAAATTAGGTCTAAGTAGTTGGAGAATGTGTCGGTGTAAAATCATTAAATCTATTCCTATTGAGAGGGTTCATGTCTATTGTATTGGGAGCGAAAAATGAGACGTTTGTAAGTTCGTTTGTCTTTTACAGTTCATTTTATAGTTTTTTACACCCGTGCATTCAATGGGTTAATGTCTATTGTTTTTTGTTGTTTGTATTTTATGTGTAAATGTCTATTCTTCGTTATCCTCTATTTTCTTTATAGGTTAGGTCATTTTGTTGAGTTAAACACTTAACATCATAGTTCATTAGTGTCAATTTCTCTTCTAGCCATGATTAAAAATGTAAGTAATCGTTTGTGTGCATGCATGCATGCTTCTTGCACTTGAATGTACTACATGAAAATTAAAGTTGTTCGAAATTCACCTAGCATTTGTTAATTCCTAATTTTCATTAATTGATGGATTGTGGTGCCAAGTTTTAAGGTTGTCAAGAGGCATAGATTTGACCATCATCAATCAATCTGTCAAAAAAGGAAAGATTTGGAAGTTCCTATATATTTTGCAACATACATGGATTTGATCCTCATGAAATAAACTATCAAAAAAGAATGTGTTTGAAACTGCAAAATATGGCTAAGGCAATTAAGCTCCTAGCATGATTCATGGCACTTGCTATCTGCAATTTGTTCATTCTATGCAAATTGATAGTATTTTGCACCGTGGTTTTTTAATACCTCAGTGTATGTCAGTTATTTGCAAAATAAAAAAATCTCGATGTTGATAAATGTGCACTTGTCAAGCCCTAGGATGACATATTCATGATTTTTTCTTTCCTGATTTGTTCACATTGGTAACTATTCCTGCCTTCTCACTAATATTTTTTCCTAGCCAATTTTTTTTATCTATTTAATTGGAATCAATTAATCTTATTCACGTCTAATGCTGATCAAGCTAATTGTTCTTCTATCCTTACTAATCTTGTCTTGACTTTAGTTAGTTATTGATGATATCAAAAAGGGAAAAAAATATATATTTTATTTTCAAGAACTTCACATAATTTCCTTCTTACTTTACCTTTTTATTCTCTATTTTTATTTTCGGTCAACTCTTCAATTTATTTTTTTCCCCTTTTTCACTTGACTGATTCCTTTTTCCACTTCATTGTCTCTTTGTTTCAGTTAACTTTCCTGTATTGTGTTATTCTCTACAGACATTTTGTACATATTTCTATTTTCTTATTCACTTTTCTTTCCCATCTTTCTTACGTTTTCCATTTTGAGAATGAGCGGCTTTCCTTTGCACATTGTCTTATTAAATCTTATTTGTTGAGATTCTATTAAGTGTGATCATTCCGTTTGCGAACTTCATTTATAGATTTTATGCTCATCTCTTCAATATTACAACTTCCACCTTTGAATTTCAATTGTTGTTATTGTCTTGACTATAAGTGCAAAATCTGTCGATGCACATTATGTCACTGAAATTAAAAGAAAATTATCGATCTTTCTTGCAATTTTCTCATTGGCTGCTTGTATTTTCCTTGTGGTTTTGTCATTTTGTAATTTAAAGTCGTTGCGCTAGAGGCAGGGAGGTAATGTTATTGTGTCAAACTTTCCTTATACCCGAGTAACTAATGTTAATGCCTCAATCTTGCATATTAAAATTGTTTGTCCAAAATTGTGCCACAATATTTTTGTGGAGTTTTTCTTCTGTTTTGGGAAACATTTATTAAAAGGCAATTATTGATAGTTTTTTGTAATTTTGACATTGGTTTTTGGTATTTCACTCATGGTTTTTTCATTTCCATCTAAAGCAGTGCATTTGCATTTACTATTTGTGATTTCTCATTTATTGTGCATAGACTAGAGTGCAACTATCATTAGTGGCTTATGGTGTGAAGTATTAAGTTTGTCTATCACTCTTTCATAAATAGCCAATTAATTTGGATTGGACAAATAGAAAACCATGATTAGAATGTCATAAGTGAATGAGGAAATTGAAAAAACATATATATACAAATATATGTATATATATTTGAATACATACATATGTATATGTGTGTATGCATATATATATATATGTGTGTGTGTGTGTGTGTGTGTGTGTGTGCATGCTTGCATGCATATATATATATATATATATATGTATGTATGTATACATATATGTATATATAGGTGTATATATGTATATGTGTGTGTTCTACACCTTGCATTTATGTAGGTCTGATTTTCATTTGTTGTGAATAGATTCACGTGAAGTTAACATTACAATAATACGGTGTTAAGTTTTGAGACTCTGAAGCATAGGAATATTTGCATTGTTTAGTACATACACATACATAATTTCCATTCACTATTTGCGAGTTCTCATTTATTGTTAGTGGACTGAGGTGCAACAGTCATTAGTGGTTTATGGTGTGAAGTTTAAATTATGTCTATCATCCTTTCATGAATAGAGAATTAATTTGGATTGGACAAATACCAAACCATGACAAAAATGCCAAAATTCAATGAGGAAATTGTAAAAACATATATATACAAATATATGTGTGTGTGTGTGTAGTTGTATATGTACATATGTATATGTGTGTATGCATATATGTGTGTGTGTGTGTGTATACATATTGTTGGATGTTGTGGTTGTGTTGTTGATATGTGGTTGTCATTGATGTCAACACTATTAGCATTGATGATTTTGAAAGTTTTATATGTCAAGGATATTGAGAAAATTAGAATAAATATGTTGCAGGTAGTCTGTGAAGTTGTGAAGATCAGAGTGGTGGAAAGTTGTGTACGTTGGTAATCAGAAGTCACACATTAAAGGGTTTGTTGTTGAGCCTATCTAGTATGTTCTCTCGACGTTTCAAGGGTGCACATCAAGTTTGGAGAAAGTTATGAGTTTTTGAGTTCCTACAATTATTTTGTTACTATAGCAGGTATTTTTGAAAGAAGAGAATGTAATTATAGTAAATTGTGGTGTTGCCTATGTTCCTGAGATGTTCGTAGATGTTTCTAGATCGCGCTCTATCATTTTGGTAAGTCTTCGTTGATCGATGTGTTCGTGATCAAATATTTTTCCTTTGTGTGTTCGATTTTTCATGTTCTTGGCCGACATGATGGTGGTAACGTGTTGCGGATCCTTGTGGATTAATATTTTTGTGTTTGGTGTGTTTGAGGATGTTTATTTAGGTCTTCATTATGTTTTGACTGACTTAGGTTGGTGCACATTGATATTTTTTCATGAATTGGGTCGACAATTTATAATTCATTTATTTCTTTTATTTGTGACCGATAGAGTTGTTGATGTAAATCCATGTAACGGATATATAAGAGCGATTGTTTCCTCATTTTTGAGTATGTGAAGTGTGTGTGAGATATGTGAATAAATATCTCATCATTCAAGTGCAAGGCAGAGTGAAGAATTTTGAGCGAAGTGTGAAGAATTATTTCTATGCTTAACCGGAACTATCATCAGGCTTTTGAAGAAGCTAATTTCTCAGTTCATATTCTTCATATGGTTTTAATCTGATTGTTTTATGTAAGGCAGTGAGCCTTCCCTTCTGAGTAGTAAACTCTAAGCAATGTGCCTGAATGTAGGTGCATTCCTTATTCATTTTACTTATACTTTTAACAAGGTATAATTGTGGATTAACCTTCACCGTGGTTTTTCCCCTAACAGGGTTTCCATGAAAAAATCTTGGTGTTGTGTGTTTCTAATGTGTTGTTGATTCATGCTTTCACTATTAAATTCTCAGATCTGAGGTTAAAGGTTAATAAGGTTGAATAAGTTTTAAATTTTGTGACAACTAATTCACCCCCCTCTCAGTTGTCTATCCTTATTTTTCCAACACACACACACACACACACACACACACACACACACACACACATATATATATATATGTATGTGTGTGTGTTGTGCATTTTGCATTTACTTGGGTCTGATTTTCATTTATTAGATTCAAGTGCAATTGGAATTAATGGATTACAGTGTTGAGTGTTGGGACTCTCAAGAAAAAGACTATTTGTGTTGTTTAGTACATACACATACATATATATATGTGTGTGTGTGTGTGTGTGTGTGTGTATGAGTATATATACATACACACATACATATATGTGTGTGTATGCATACATATTCTTTTGCTAAGTTTGTTTGATGAGGGTGAAATATGTGTCTATTGAGAGGGTTTATACTTGTCGTGTTGGCAGTGACAATGGAGGTTCTTGTAAGTTCCTATATCTTTTACATGGTGATCTTGCAGTTTTAAAACCTTTTGCAATGATTTAATCTTGGTGTTCTTTATTAATGAGTGTTTTCATCATTTGATTGTTGTTTTCCCAATTTATTCAAGGGATTTTAATGTTGCAATGATGTTTTCATGCAGTGTGGATGTTTCAATGCCAAAAAGTCTTAAAATGAAGTTTATGCTATTTTTTTGCAACCTATGTTTTTTCAATTGAAATGAATTGTGTGTACATGGAATAGTGATAGACATTGGAAGAAGTCTATTTGTACACGATATAACTAATGTACTGTTGATGTTTGAAACCAAGCATGTCATGAATATTTTGTACAGATAAGACTTCTTCCAATGGTGTCTATTTGGAACTATTAAAATGAAGTTTGTGTTTTTTTCCCTGGTCTGTTTGGTCAATGACAATTGGTGTATTGTTTGTTGGTTTTGTGTATTCTAAAATTGCAATCTATTATTGAAAGCAACACAAGGAAAGAAGACCTTATTTTCCTAATGATTTGTTTCTATGCATGTGTCATTGATGCAAATTTTCCTATTGACATGTGTCATTGTGAACAATAGCTTGCATGTTGTGGGCGTATGATTGCATTTTGAAATTATTTTTACCTGAATTTGGCTTATTGTAAATAGATTTAAGTGCAATTGTCATTGATCAATTATGTTAAGTTTTATGCATGTCAAGGAAAAAGGATCTCGTGCGTATATGTATGTATTTATATAAACATCCATACATACATATATGTATATATTTATGTTTTTCTATATATATGTATGTGTGTGTGCATATAGATATATATGTTTATGCATATACATGTTTCTGTATATATTTCTATATGTGCATATATATATGTGTATATATGTATGAATGTATACATATATGTTTATATATACTTGTGCACTCTACATTTTGCATTGATTGAGATCTGATTTTCAGCTACTATGAATAGATTCAAGTGCAATTGGCAATTGCTATTAATGCATTGTGGTGTTGAACTTAGTACCTGAGGAACAAAATATTATTTGTATTGTTTACCACATGTATATATGTATGGCCATATATATATATATATGTGTGTGTGTGTGTGTGTGTGTGTGTGTGTGTTTATATGTATGTAAATATAAAAATATACATAGGTATGTACATATACATTTATAAATGTGTATTTATATACATATGTATATATGAGTGTATATACATACATATACTTATATATATTTTTGTATACATGTATATATATGTGTATGTGTATATAAGCACATATATAATTGTGTGTGTGTGTGTGTGTGTGTATATATATATATATGTATGTATATGTATATCTATTGTTTAAGCATATGTGTGTGAAACAAAAATTGAATAGTATTAGTTGTTAAAACAAAGAAACTATATATGAGACAGCTTCAAAATTTGTTGGATAAAATTGATGCAGAATGTACATTATCTAAATCCACATGCAAAATACATGCATAGTGTTCCACCTCCTCTTATTTAGAAACATGGCATAGTGTGTTTTCCAATGGTTGTTGTTTTTGCAGGGTTGTATGCCAATTGTTTATTGTTTGGCATTGTACCTTCATTACATAGATCGGTATATTGCATCAACGATGTGTAGAGGTATGATCTGAACCATTTTATGCATTTTCAAATAGTATACGTATGGATAGTAAAATATATTGATTGAAAATCTAACTATTATTTTTATTGTGCGGTTGATACATCATAAATTGTCCTTCAGGTAAATTACATTGCCTTTTCTTTTTTAGATGCTAAACAGTTGTAGATAATGCATTCTAGTATATGTTTGTGACCTTCTCTTTGAGCCAGTTTTGAAACTGACTATGGATAGAAAGACTGAAATTGTGCATGAATTTGCATCTATGGAAATGTGTGATGTCTAGGAGATAAAGATAAGCACTGAAAATTTCAACTCAGATGTGAGTAAGATTTTAACTATTTCATTTTAACTATTTATTTTTAAATCTACCCTGGATTGTGTAAGGTATGGACATTAAGATTAAAGCTAGAATGGATAATGTACTGTCTTTTTCCAGTTTTGCTCATTTAGTTTTCTTATGCTTTTTACAGGATTATGCTATGGTACATAGTTCCCCTACTGAAATGGATCTGGTCATTGGTGTTGCTTCTTCAAATGTTGCAAAGTTGCATATCAAAAAGGTAGCTAGAATCATGAGCATCAAAATCATATCTGGTTGAAGTGATTTTTGACTTTTCTAGCTACATATGTTGATCTCCTTATAGTAGTAAGCTATTGCTTCTATTATCAAGGCACCTATTAATATTAATAGTAAATAGAATCTATGTAAGCATGCATTCCAATTTCCAATTAGACATGTCAACTACTACTAACAATGCAACTTAGCCACCAAAGATATCCACAATGATTTCTTGAACATGTGCATGATGCCCATGGATGAAGAAATAGACAGAGCATTATAGTGCATATGGATACATACATCTATTATTTATAAATGCACTAAAAAAGTATATGTATGTATATATATGTGCGCACGCATTTATATAACGCATAAATACACTGACAAAAACAACCTCACCAAATGAAGGAACAACGTAAATAATACTTTGGTCCACATGCTTAAAATTTTAATCCCAAGGAATATTCCAAATATAAACAATTCTCATTTTCATCAAATAGATTGAACTATAGCTACCTATTTCCATTGTTAATCATGGGTAGCAGAGAAATCAACATTCATCAATTACGGTGTTATGTCTTTAACTGAACAACACACACTAACCCATGGAAGCATTCAAAAATAGAAAAAAGTAGACAATAACACAAAAAATGCAAACAACAGCAAACAATAGACATTAGCCCATAAAATGCAAAGGTGTAAAAAAACTATAAAACAACATTGTAAAAGACATACGACGTTACAAATGTAAACCCTTTCAATAGACACAAACTTAATGATTTTATACTTGGACATTTTCCAATTGCTTAGACCTAATTTTTATTTTCTTTTAATAAATGAAAATCAAACCTAAGTAAATGAAAAATCCAGAACACACATGCATACATATATATACATATATATACGTAGGTATAGATATATGTACATATATATATATATATATATATATATATGCATACACAGACATGCATATATATATGCACACACTTGTATACATATGTACAAATAGAAATATGTATACACATATATACACACACACATATATATATTTGTATATATATGTTTTTGCAATTTCCTCATTGACTTTTGGATTTTTTCTCATGGTTTTGTATTTGTCCAATCCAAATTAATTGTCTATTCATCAAAGAGTGATAGATAGACTTAAAACTTCACACCATAAGCCACAAATGATGGTTGCACTTCGGTCTACTCACACACACACATATATGTATGTATGTATGTATGTATATATATACCCATATATACATACACAAATGCATATATATATATATGTATATATATACATATGTGTGTATGTGTGTATGTGTGTATGTGTATGTACTAAACAACACAAATAGTCATTTGCTTGACAATCTCAAAACTCAACACCGCAATACATTAATGGAAACTACACTTGAATCTATTCATAACAAATGAAAATCAGACCTAAGTAAATGCAAAATACATAACATGCATATACACATATATATACATGCATATAGATATATGTACATACATACATACATATATATGCATAGACACACACATATATATGCATAGACATGTATACATATGTACATATACAACTATATATACATATATATATTGTATATATATGTTTTTGCAATTTTCTCATTGACTTTAGGCATTTTGGTCGTGGTTTAGTATTTGTCCAATCCAAATTAACTGTATATTCATGGAATATTGATAGACAGACTTAAAACTTCACACCATAAGCCACTAATGGCAATTCCACTTTAGTCCACTCAAAATAAATGGGAACTCGCAAATGGTAAATGCAAATATACTGCCTAAAACGCCATGTGAAAGAGGTTTATCTCGTTCAATAAGTTCAAGTGCAATTTCAATACATGTGTGTGGAGAAAATATTGCTTCCATTCTTAATCACGAGTAGTACACTATCATGTTAAGTGTTTAACTCAACAAGGAAGACTAACCCATAAAAACATTGACACAAACAACATGAGAAAATGAAAAAACAACACAAATAATACGTTTGTCGACAGGCTTAAAACTTCAACCCCAATAAATATTTCAAATACGAATAATTCTCATTTTCATCAAATAGATTGAAGTGTGGTTAGCTACTTCCATTCTTAATCATGACTAGCAAATAAATTGACAATGATGAATTATTTGTCTTTTACAGTGTCATTTTATATTTTTTTACATCTGTGCATTTGCATGCATGCATGCAGAGAAAATATTAGTTCCATTTCTAATGAATTGTATGAAGAAACTAGATAGAAGATTATGAATGGAGTCTGAAATAAGTACTTTGTGTCCCCAACAAGAGAACATTGCATGTTGATGAAATATTATAAATTTTATAGTGACAACTTTTGCATTTAGACAAATCTATTTTTTATTTAATTGGTTGAACTGCAGTTGGCATGCATGTGTACCACTTACTAGATTATTTGCATTGTAAAAGATGAACAATAGAGATCTCAACATTTATGGATTACAGTGTGATGTCTTTAAATGGGCAAGTTTCAGACTCAAGAGAAACAAGTTCCAGTCTCATCAAACAATCTAAGCAAATGATTAAACAACATAAAAAGAGGCAGTGTAAAGGGTATACAAAATTACAAATGCCTATTTTTTTATAGATTTCCTTGCCATTAAATAATTTCTGGAAATGATTAGACAATGCAAATAATTCTTTGCTCAACAGTCTTAAAACCTAATGTTAGGATCCATTGATGTTGACTGCATTTCAATCCACTGACAATAAGTAAAAATTAGTGAGTAAGAAATGTTAAAAGGCCTTGTTAAAACAACACACACTGAGAGGAACCCTTGGTGCCAGGACATGGCTCTATCAAAGAAAATTAGTAAGCTATGAAATATTTGCAATAGAAATAAAACATTGTCAATTGTTGAACTGATTTCATATAGAGACATTTTGTACTCATCCAGACCTAATACGTAGTCATGGTTAGCAGAAAAATTGACATTAATAAATTACGGTGTTAATTCTTTAACTCAACAACAAACACTAGGGCATGAAAAAAATCAATGATAGCAAAGAATAGACATTAACACACAAAATGCAAACAACAACAAACAATAGACATTAACCCATAAAATGCAAAGATGTAAAAAAAGTGTAGAATGACACTGTAAAATACATATGAACTTACAAACGCCTTGTCTTTCACTCCCCGTACAATAGACATAAACCCTTTCAACAAACATAGATTTTATGATTTTATGTCCAGACATTTTCCAATTACTTAGGCCTAATTTTTATTTTTATTTAATGTATGCCTTTACAATGGCTAGCAGAGAAGATGGCATTAATGAATTATGGTGTTAAGTCTCATAGTCAAGAATAGAGACTAATCCATAAAAGCTTTCAATGATAGGGAAGAGTAGATATTAACGGAAAAGATGCAGAGATCAACAAACAATGGACATTAACCCATAAAATGTAGATATGTAAAAAACTATAAAATAACATTGTAAAAGATATAGAAACTTACAAATGGCTCGTTTCCCGCTTTCAATACAATAGACTTAAATCATGTCAATAGATACATGTTTCACTGTTTCAATCATCCTCTACAGTTTTGCAATGCTTTAATCTCTGTTATTCCCTATCAATCAGTGTTCTTATGGATTAATCTCTATTTTTGCAATTTTTTCATTAGCTTTTGATACTTTGGTGCTTTTTTTTGTTTTTTCCTTATCCAAAACTATTGTGTATTCATGAAACAGTAATAGACATTGAAAGATGTCTATCTATTCAAGATAAGTCTGATTTACCATGGATCTAAGAAAATGAGAGAACACATATAATACTTTTCTCAATATAATTAAAACTTCACACCACAAGCCACTAATGAAAGTTGCACTTCAGTCTACTCATGATAAATGAAAACTCGCAAATACTAAATGCAAATGTATTTTTTTAAACACCACACATCCCCAGGAAGAGTGCATGCAAAGATGTGACAATAGCAAGAAAATCATGAAATATTTCCAATAGAAAATCTTTCTAAAACAATTATTAAATAAAAAACAAAGTGGAAATTGATAAAACCACGAGGAAAATACCATCAACCAATGAAAAAATTGTAAATAAAATCAATGTTATGTACCTTACTGTGATAGGCTTATGCATTACTGGCATTTTTTACTATACCCATGTTTTCACTACACATGTTTTTGTGGATACATGGCATTGTTCTTAGTATTTCACATGCCTTGTCTAAGATTAGTGCTAACGTTGAGCATTGGAAATTGGAATACATTTTTATAGAGATTTCCTATTTACTATTAAGATTAATAGGTTCTTTGCTCTTCTCAAGTGGAAATTTTCATTCACAACATTTTCTATGTATGTAAGAACATAGGAGATCAAGCTTATAGCAAGCTATGGCCTAAATTTGTAAGTTAACTTTCTTTATTATCCTTATTTTATATAATCATGGCATATTCTTCTTGCAAGAAAACTATTATGATTATAGAAAATCTACTAGATTACAATTATAGTCATGCACGTAGCCTATTTCGTTATGTTATTGTTTGCAAGTATTTGATTATTATTATGTTTTGCCTCTTTATTATTACAATGTCATTCAACAAAAACATTTTTTCAAGTAGGTAATTGCATATTTGAATGAATATTTCACTTATATTTGTAGTTATACATAAAAGGACTTGGTTGTTTGTTTGCAAACGTTTGTAATCAAATCTGTTTTGTTACATGAATGAAATGTGATAAAGAAGAAACCTTTGGCAAGATAGGATTCATGGTCAAAAATTAGAGGCTTTATAAAATGACAAGCTTCACAAACCTAGAAAAAAATTGTGGCTTTCTAGACATTGATGTTGGTCGTTGCTACTCTGTTTGAGTTACTAGTAATCAGTCACCAAAATTTGCATTAGAAAGCTAGGCCTATGTTATAAACTATATGAAGGAGAGTTATAATTTTGTATATACAATTTTAATGCAAAATATTGGTAAAGCATAGTTTTCATGGACCTTCAAACACTATTCCTAATTAGATGTTGAGGCAATAGAATTGCCTTGAACAATGCAAAGTTGGTGCTCCTTAGAGCTTGAGAGCATAAAATTTTCTTGCATACAACATTTCGTAGTGGCCCTCCCTATAGCACAAAGAGATGGAATAGTATTTTTTTGTTCTTCTATATTGCACAGTGTGCATTGGATTTTTGAACCAAATAGAAAAAGCATAATACCTTTCTGCATAAAAAACTTTCTACTGTTTACAAATTGATAGTGCAGAATTTGCTTGCAACTTGCAATATTGCAACTGCATTAATACATATATGTATATATATATATGCACATTCTTGTGTATACACATATATGTATGAATCTTGGAACCATACATGGAGTTACAAAGTATAACAATATTCGTGCCAAAATTGATTGATGTATTTTCTCATGCTTTGTTTACTTGCTTTTGCTGAAATCATTTGCCACTGCTCAATTTAATTGGTTTCTTTTTTATAGATTTTGCACTATATATGAATTCCCATCCCGTGATATTTTCCCACAATCTGTGTTGTTGTTGATCAATGTGAGTAATACATAATCATTCTTATTTATTTTTCTTTTGGTTTGAAATGCCTATTGCATGGCTTGATAGTCCTAAACCAAGTTTCATTTTATCTACATGGATTGATCTTAATAATTTTTTGTTGCATTGTAGGAGTTTTTGTGTGCACTAGTCGTCCAAATGCTGTAGTTAGGAGTTATGGATTGCTACTGATTGCGGTGAGTATTTGCTTCTTCAATTTTTCTTTGTATGTATTCAATATTTCAAGCTTCAGGCATTCTTTTATGGAAATTACTTCACCAAGTAGTATCAATGCAATTTGTTTTTTGTGATCTTTCACATGAAGTCTAAAAATATGGCTACAAATAATTGTGTCAAGAGAGAAAAAATATCCCACGATCCAATTATAGTGGAAACCTATAAAACCAACTACAAATGCAGTGCATACATAGATTGATGAAGCTCTTCACCATGGACATTGTTTTTTAATAGACTCATTCAATCACAAAGTTGGTCGGATTATCTATTTGACATAGTACATGTTTAGCTTGATTGTTGTTATACATCAAAACACCTGGGAAATGGTCTTGTAGATCATTTCTTAAACTGTTTTCGCAATCATTCTCCTATACCTTTAACCTTGTATGATATTGATTTTCACCCAACAATGCTAGTGAGTTTGCATAATGTACATGCCAAGAATGTGCACCTACAAAGAATGAGGCTTTCAGCCACATAACTCAATAATAGTGCTCAAACTGGGCTTTGGTGTGACACATCCTATCTAAAATGGCTAGGCTATTGACTAAACATGCCAATATGCATTTAGTCTTTAACATTCAGAACAATGTATTTGCATTTCAATGGGCACGCATGTGATCCTACAATATCAATTCTTTTCCATTATACAACTCTTGTTGCTGGCCACTATGAGCCTGCCTTATCATGACTAAATAATTTATGTATACATATCAAGTTTCTGAATTTCCAGTTGCAAGTTACAAATATTTGGCCACTTCATACAACACATCTCTCAGCATTAGCTAGTGTCCAATACAACATCTTGAGAATCTACAAATAGGTGAGTACTTGAAATTTGACACCAACAAATTTCAAAAACATATCAAACCTCATTAATGTATTTTCCACGGCTTGTTTTCATACATGCTTCACATAAATATCTCGTTGCATGTGTTTGTAGGAACATTTGGAAAACACAAATCCGATTTTTGGCAAAACAAAAGATGGATGAGTCAGTTGAGAAACAAGATGAAAAGAGGCAAGTAATCTATACTGTTTTTGTCCCATATGACTTGGCTCTTTATATGTTTAATTATCAATTTACTTTTCTTCATTGCTCAAATTACAATCTACAAATTGAAAGAAGTGATTACAGAGCCAACAAGCATCTTTGATATATGCACAAAGAACTCGGCTTTAGAATTTGAAGGTGATGTTTTGGCTATTTATGGCTCTACTATTACCACAAATCCTAAAACACCACCAAAAGAAGAAATTGTGCATGTTGATTTAGTTGATAGTCATGGCCAAATGACAATCACTACAAACATCAACAACAAATTAATTGACACATTTCTACCATTGTTATCACCTTATACAAGTGTCTGCCTCACAAACTTTGTCATTAGGAAAAAAACTCAATATGAAAGAGGGGATGTTGATTATTCCCTTGTTTTAACCGCTAGAAGCACCATTTAACCCACTGAAAAAGTCAGTAAAGAACGCAAATGGATTCTCGACACAACCATCTCGCAGCTCGTCCAATCAAATGACAACTTCTCTATTGGAACAATTGGTGTTTTTGTTACTAGTCATTATCAAGCACCAATGCAATATGAGTTGCAAGTTACAGATGGGGAAAGTCAAGATGATTTCACCACTGTAAGATGTTTTGTACAATTCATGTCGACATCATAGAATTATAGCACTTTTCTTTTTGGAACCTAGTAAAGAGTTTTTACAATTTGTCTTCCATGAAACAAATTCACATATAACATGCCTTTCTATATTGACAATAGTTGTATTTGAACAGTTTCTATTTGATTAAATTAATTTGTCTATTTTTGAACTTTAAGTTTTTATTCTAATTCAATGCCATTGAATTCTTAAATTGATTTTCAATGGTATCGTGCATCTTGACAATTATGTACCTTATAGCTTATAATCCCAATCAGCCACACAAAGCTATATGGAAAACTTCAATTGATCTTAGCATCAACTAAAACCCCTTTTATATTGTTCAAAAACATTGTTCGTTCTAGGTCAAAAGGCACAAATTTGATGAAAACAACACAGTCCAGTTTCATTGATGAACTCAATGATGCATCTACTAAGGCCTCTCTAGAACCACTGAAGATGTCAAACATGGAAGTAAACACTTGAACCATTTAGCTTTTACAAGCTATAATAGGTTCCTAATAGAAAGCACTTGTCATGTGTGCTTTTGTATAGTAATTTTTTTTTAAATTGCATTGTTGTGATTTGTCACTAATTGAATCTACACCACCATTGTAGGTGACAGGAACACTAAGACCTAATAATTTCCACTTTCCCCCATATGAACCGATCTGCACTTCATGCAAGCAAAGAGTTTTTTTATGAAAACATCAAAGAATGATGTTGCATGGTGCACAGCCTATGGCACTACCACAAAATTTGAATATATCCCTTGTTGTAATGTTCTGTTCACATAGCAGATAGAGCTATGGACTATTATTTGTACAAACAGAAGTTGCGAAACAACTTCCCACATCTAGCTGCTATTCCATTTCAAGATTACAAGAAAGACATGTATGTGGTAATGTTTTTGTTATAGAAATTTCAGTTGCAAGGAACGTTCACACTTGCAGTGGATAATTGCATCATATGAATTGTGACTAAAGCAAGTAGCATGGAATCTCCACCAAATTGAAAATACATTTTCACGTTGGCCCAGGTGCTTACATTGCACTATTCAAATTTCCATTCTTATTCATTGATAGCATGTCATGCAAACTGCATTCTCATGAGTATAATGTTTATTGATTATGAAATAGGTTACAGGAAATGCAACGTTGCAACATAGAACAATATCAACAAGAAAAAAATTTAAGAGCCATCGCAGCCTAACTATACTTGAAAATTTCAATGAGAAGACAATTGCGTTTATGATTTTATGAAGACTAATCTAATATTTTATTTTTAGCTCTATATATAGTACATAACTTGAAAATTGTATTTTCATCTCTTTCAAACATGCATAGTATAGATGTAAATAGATTTTCTTACAATTTCATAAACAGTTAAAAGTTATGTATTAGTTTATTTTGACTTCTTATATGCAAAACATAACTTGAAACTTTTTTATTCATCTATTTGAAACATACATGCTATAGTTGTAAACAACTTTGTTGGAAATTTCACAAGCAATTATAATTAATATTGCATGTGTGATGCTATTTGTTCTCTAGAAATCATTGTAATACATGTTTGTGACAAAATAGAAAACTACACCGATTCAATTTTTCTTTTATATGAAATAGAAAATATCTACTAAAATGCTGATTTGTTAACATACAACACTGTATTCGTCCAAAAATTACTTATCTACGAAAATGATAGTGGCCTTGTTTGTAATGCTATTCCGAAATATCTAGATTCTGGTTTCAAAATGCATCAACAATACATGTTCCCCCCAAGTATTATGTATCTACAAAAATGTTTGTAAAGTTCTTTGCAATGCCATCTTCGAAAACTTGATTTTTGTTTTAGGAGATCTTCAGAATAAAATCAGTAGCACGATGGGGACATCTAGACAGCACAAATATTTTCTAGTTTAATTTAGAGACCCTACACTATAGTTTCAATCTATCAATTTCATTCCAAAATAGATAATAGCTATTGATGGAACGTAATATGTCTTTTGTCTCCAAAGACACTACACTTTTATTTATGTCTAGTTTTCATTGATTGCTAATAGGTAAAAAACAAGCCATGTGTTACATCGTGTCTTACATGTTTTGCATCTGAATTTGACTTGAATCTTACATGCATTGCATCTAAGCCTGGCAGGATGAAGAAATGGAACTTTCTCGCCCTGCAAAATATAGTTAAGTGTTATAAATTCCATGTCAAATGCCACAAATTTTATAACGCTTTTGGCTTCTTGCTTTACAGGGCACAAGCGCTTTGGTTCACAATAGTCTTAACTAATCTATGTTGAGAATTCATATATTTCTCTCCTCATTCTGATAGTCAATATTTGAAGATAGAGAATTATGTAGATCACATATATGACATAATCATATAGAAATTCTCATAGACAATTCTCAATGACATATAGAGAATTATTTTTTTATGCATTCGCAATTCATTTATGGTTTATGTTGTGAAATCTTCACATTGTTAAGCAAAACATTGTTCACATTTCTTCTTCATTTGGTCCATTTCTCCCATGCCAATTAATTCAGTCTCTATTTTAAAACTTTATGTCTATTATGTTACACTCAAAAACTTAAGTGTTTCTAAGTTCCTATATCCACAACACTATCATTTTCTTATGTTGCCTACTCATTTCTCTGCATTGTTTGACAATACTAAAATTTTTTAATTAACGTTTTTTATGTTTATATGCATTTGCAACTCATGAATAATTTATAGTGCCAAGTCTTAAATCTGTCATGCCAAAAATTTCTTGTGTTTCTTGTTCATTTCCTCACATTGTTTCATGCAAATAAAATCAACATGCATTGGAAGAATTTATAATTATTATGTTTGACACAAAGAACGAGACATATGCAAGTTCCAATATCTACTACATTGCCATTTTATTGCCTTATCTTCTCATTTTCCCACATTGTCGAGCAACGGTGAAATTTGTGTCTGCTCGCAAATTTTATGTCTATCGCATTGCAACTGAACCATGAGGCATATGTAACTTCCTAGACCTATTGCACTCTCGTTTGATAGCTTTTTATCTATCTACAATTGTAATGTTCTATGTTTTGTTCCAAGTTTTTGTTGGCCTCATTAAGCGCAATCTTTATACTCATGTGCTCATACACTATGAATAAGCTCAAATGTATGAGTGATTTAGGACTTATGGAGTGAAGATTTCACTCTTTCCATGAAATGATTTCACTTGCTCTGATTTCTTAGGTGAGAGTGAAATATATGCCTCCTGGCAAAGTTTATATTCATTAGATTTCAAACAAAAAATAAGGCATTAGTAAGTTACTATATATTTTGCATTGCATTTATTGCATCCTATGTACGATTGCTCTGACTCTTTGACAACACTGTGAACTACCCCTGTTGACAAGAGAATGGGCGGAATTGGAAATAAATTGATATGGTTTACCTAATTTCTCAAACACATTTACCACCTCCATGACAAGCTTTGATAGTGGTAAGTGTTTTCCAGATGTATTGATGTTGCGACGGATACATTTTGTATCTTCATGGATCCCATTTCCCCATCATGGCTAACCTGGAAAGTCATATGGATTCTCAAACTCATTTCTTAGATAATGTCTTCCATTGAGAAGGTTTATATTTATTCCATAGATGGCATGCCCTATTCACAAGACCTATGAATAATTCGATGAGATCAAGATCTTCCTCTATTCAAATGCTTTAGATGTATAGTGCAACAGACAAAAAACCAGGCCTTTGTAAGTTCCCATATCTTTTACATTGTTATCTTTTCCATTTTTATTTGATCTTCTCAGTTTGTTTGACAAGAGTGGAAACTTTGTCCACTGACATGTTCTATGTGTACTCTTTTTGCAAGGGGGATTCAATGTCTCTATAAGTTCCTCTATCTTCAACACTGCTACTTTATAGGTTTTTACATCTGCACACCTGACATGGGCCCGGTTATATTGTAAAGTATTTCTCAACATCAAAAATGGAAAATTTTAGACAATCTCTGCTACTTCATTACTATTGGAAAATTTACATGCCTTTCAAATGTTCTTTGATGTAGTGATGTCCTTGTATCTTGTTTTTCTACCCTCCCATCGCATTTTAATCATGATAATATATATATGTAAACACTACTTTTCATTTGCATTGTTTTTCGATTTGCTTTGATTTTTTCCCTGTAGCTGAAAACTCAGTCTACTAGGACAATTTATTTCGATTGGATGTGCAAGAAAAAAGGAGTAATTTGTAAATTCCTATGCTGCATGCATTGTCAGTTTTTGCATTGTTTATTTGCTTCATCAGACTCTTACATAAGAGTGGAATTTGTCTCTTGCAACATAATTTGTGTATCCTACTATCAATGAAAAACAAAGCAGTTGTAAGTCACTTCATCTTTTATAGTGTTGATTTACAATTTCATGTAGCTCTACATTTTATGCATAAATCTTTATTGTTTCTTGTTTTCTTGCAAACAACCTGGATTCTATTCATTATGAATGGCTTGCACTACCAGCTTTCAAGTTTGTCGAGCAAATGATGGTTTGAATTGTTTATTCATGTGTGTTGCTTGTTTCAAGAATTCTGGCAACAAAATAAACATTTGTAAGTTACTATATCTTTTACACTCTCCTTTCCTACATTATTTATTCATTTGGTTGCATTATTTGATGGAAATGGAACCTATATTTGTTCACAAGATTCATGTCTTTTGTGCTTGAAGTGAAGAAGAAAGTGCTTATAAGTTGCTCTATCCTTTATAGTGTCATTTTATTATTTTATACGTTTTTTACATCTCTGCATTTTATAACTCCTTGCCTATTATTTCATTCTCTCTGCATTTAACACCTTAATTTCTATTATGCTCTCTTCTTGAATTTTTTTGAGTCACACCCTATTGTTGAATTAAAGGCTTAACACCAATATTCATTAAGGTCAACTTTTGTGCTGCCCACTATTACAAATGCAACAATTTTTTTCTCTTGACACATGCATGCCACTGCATTTGAATCTATCGAACTTATTTCATCAACTCATAGTTCTTTGTTGCTACTTGTCTTTGTCGATGCCTTTTTTCTTGCAAGGATATTTACCATTTTTTACTGCCTTGTCTTCATTTATTGTCAATGGGCTCAAGGATAGCTTGCATTATTAAATTATGGTGAAACTTCAAGCCCAATAAATATTTGAAATATGAACAATTCTTATTTTCATCAAATAGATTGAAATGTAGCTAGCTACTTACATTCTTAATCATGGTTGCCATATAAATCAACATTCATAAATTACGATGTTAAGCCTCTAACTTAAAATAAGACACTAACAGAGATTAACACAGAAAATGGAGACAAATCTTTAACTCAACAAGGGAGGCTAACCCATAAATGCACTCAAAAATAGGAAACACTAGGCACTAATTCATAAAAAGTAAAGATGCAAACAACCATGAAACAACACTATAAAAGGTATAGCAACTCAAATGCTTTGTTTTTCCAATTCCAAAATGCTACACATGAACCCTCCCAAAAGATATTGATCCCATCCTCATCAAACAATTTGAAGTAAACAATACACAACTAAAAAAATGAAAATGTTAAAGATATAGGAACTTACAAATGCCATCTTTGTCGCTTCCAACATGGTAGATCTAAACCCTCTCAACGGACACAAATTTCAGCCTCATCAAACAACCTAAGCAAATGAACAAACAAGGCAAGTAATAATTTGCTCAAAAGACTTATAACTTGACGTAGAGCGAAGACAAACACTCAACTAACTCCATAAATCCAAATTACAAAAGACTCCATTAAACACTTCACTCAAAAATAATTTGTGTCAATTTAAAACCGGTTGCACAACTACACTCAACAATTTATTCAAATTGGAAAACAAATCCAATAACTTTATTCATTTCAAAATTCATTTACAGTTGCTAGGGAAATTCCATCATTCTTCTCTTAAGAATCCACAATCTCGCATTCTTCTTCTACACACAGACATAAATTTCCCCTTTTACTGCTCGACTCACATTCCTCACATTTCCCTGTATTCAACCACTGTTTGCTTTCCTACTACTCCAACGCAACTACTCCACCCTGGTGCTGAAATTCTTTAACTTGAATTTCTGATGTGCATTTGTCTAGGCATTGAACTGCCTCACTGTTTGACTTCATGCCTAATCTCCTTCTGTATTCGACCTTGCTCTTCCATGCATCCATTCTCATCTATCATACATGCCACCATTTTATCTACCATCGGCCTTAGCAGAAAATTTATTTTATTTTATATTCCACCAAGTTTACAATCTGTGCAACATTTTAATCTCCTTCACCTGCATAACTGAAACTTCCTCTCCATTTTGATTCCTCTCTCTTCTATGTACTCATATATTTCAAGCTTCTCCCTCACAACCATACACACCTCATTTTACATGCTCCCATTCTCAACTATCACATGTACCTCCTCATTTATCTATCTTTTATCGGCCTTTTTTCCTATGTGCATTTCAAACCACCCTTTTGTATTGGTGTTGGTGTGACCCTTCAAGATGGTGCTTATGTAATTTGAAACATCTAACTCCAAAATTTTATTCCATAGGAGATGGGACAATGCCATGTATTTTCTACACCTCTTTCTGCCATCTCACGCAAACTTTGATAGCTCCAATCTTTTGTTCAAATCTGTAAATTTATTTGTCCTCTTCCATGTGCTCTGTCACTACTCACACCTGGTGCGGTCTGGTGTTATCCATTTTAAAAAGGTTTACCTTCTATTTGGATTCAACAAACTAATGTTCATACACCCTTATGATATGCACTTCTTTCCTGGTGCGGGCAAGGAGGAGTTTCTTTTTCTATGTGGTCATCTTCCTCCTTCCCACTACGCACCAATGTAGAGCCCTTTAAATTTCTCCTTTTAACTGTCACTCTCTTCTTCACCCGCACACCCCACACTTTACAAGTCTATCTTTTAATATCCCATTTTGTGTGAGTGATGCCCCTTTACATTCTCTTTGTAACCACTCCAACTCCTCTTGCTTTTCATCTCCATGCCCCATTAAATTTGAACAATAATTTGCATAATTTATACATTTCAAATTGTCTTTTAATGGCACGAAGAAACCAGTACAACAACAAAATGTGAAAATGAAGTTACATATAATGAGCATTCAATCGCATGATGTTTGTCAATTGATCGCCAAAATCAGATTGCATTGTCTATAGAGGAAGAAAAGTGAAACCAAAACAAACAAATCAAATCAAATTTTTTTTATGTCAATTGCACTAAACTCGGATGCTCCTGCATCATACTCCCAGGAAAAGAAAAGATTCAAGCTCCGCTTGAATATAAGGTAGCAATCATGAGAACCATACTTGAAAACTCTTATCAAATGCCCTTAAATCCTTTCACATAGTCTCCTTTGGAATAGTTTCATGCTGCAATCGAACCTCGATTCTCACAAATATTACATTTCGTCTATTGTAATCTGCCTTCACACAACACTTTCTTCAACCCACAACTACCCTCTACCCAACAAAGATTCTGGAAGATGCTTCCTCTACCCACCTTCTCTCAATGGAGGAACTCTACACCTTCTACCCAGCTTTATCTCTATTGGAGGATAGTAGTTACAAACTCTCTTTCATGCTTGCAACAAACTTTCTCTCTCAACTCTCTTGTCCTGGTGCACTCCTTGCACTCTCAGAGTCTTCTAGCTCTGATAGCAATCTGATGCAGAGCAAAGATAAACACTCAACTAACTCCATAAATCCATATTACAAAAGACTCCATTAAACACTTCACTCAAAAATAATTTGTGTCAATTTAAAAACCAATTGCACAATTACACTCAACAATTTATTGAAATTGGAAAACAAATCCAATAACTTTATTCATTTCAAAATTCATTTAAAATCGCTAGGGCAATTCCATTGTTCTTCTCTTCAAAATCCCACAATCCCTCGTTCTTCTTCTGCACACAGACATAAATTTCCCCTTTTATTGCTCAACTCACATTCCTCACATTTACCTATCTTCAACCACTGTCGGCTTTCCTGCTACTCCAACACAACTACTCCACCCTTGGTGCTGAAATTATTTAACTTGAATTGCTGATGTGTATTTGTCTAGGCATTGAATTGCCTCACCATTTGACTTGATTTCTAATTCCCTTCCTTATACATCCTTTCTCTTCCATGCATCCATTCTCATCTATCATACATGCCACCATTTTATCTACCATCGTCCTTAGTAGCAAATTCATTTTATTTTATATTCCACCAAGTTTACAATCTGTGCAACATTTTAATCTCCTTCACCTGCATAACTAAAACTTCCTCTCCATCGTGATTCCTCTCTCTCCCTTGTACTCATATATTTCAAGCTTCTCCCTCACAACCATACACACCTCATTTGTTACGCTCCCATTCTTAGCTGTCATATGTGCCACCTCATTTATTTGTCTTCTATCGGCCTTTCTTCCTATGTGCATTTCAAACCACCCTTATGTATCGATGCCGGCGCGACCCTTCAAGATGGTGCTTATGCAATTTAAAAAATCTAACTCCAAAATTTCATTCCACGGGAAATGGGACAACGCCATGTATTTTCTACACCTCTTTATGCCATCTCACACAAACTTTGATAGCTCCAATTTGTTGTTCAAATTTGTAAATGTCTTTGTCCTCTTCCACGTGCTCTGTCTCTACTCACACCTGGTGCGTTCTGGTGTTATCCATTTTATAAAGGTTTACCTTCTATTTGGATTCAACCAACTAATGTTCATACACCCTTATGATATGCACTTCTTTCTTGGTGTGGGCAAGGAGGAGTTTATTTTTCTATGTGGTCATCTTCCTCCTTCCCACCGCGTGCCAATGTAGAGCCCTTTAAATTTATCCTTTTAACTATCACTCGCTTCTTCACCCGCGCACCCCGTACTTTACAAGCCTTTCTTTTAATATCCCATTTTATGTGAGTGATGCCCCTTTACATTCTCTTTGTAACCGCTCCAACTCCTCTTGCTTTTCATCTTCATGTCCCATAAAATTTGAACAATAATTTGCATAATTTATACATTTCAAATTGTCTTTTAATGGCACGAAGAGACCAATCCAACAACAGAATGTGCAAATGAAGTTACATATAATGAGCATTCAATCGCATGATGTTTGTCAATTGATCACCAAAATTAGATTGCACTATCTATAGAGGAAGAAAAGAGAAACCAAAACAAACAAATCAAACCGAATTGTTTTTTTTATGCCGATTGCATTGAACCTGGATGCTCTTGCATCATAGCTTCACACCATAAGCCACCAATGACATTTGTAGCTCAGTCTACTCACAATAAATGAAAACTACCCAATAGTAAGTGTGATGTATTTCTTAATATTGGAAATGTTTCATAGTTTTTTAATGAAATAGCATACCATTGTCATAATGGGCTTATGCATATACAATTCACCATTCCTGTTTAATGTTAGTAGAGTGTAATTCAACTATCATTAATTGTTTATGGTATAAAGTTTAATGATTTGCAGTGTTTATTAATTTGCTTGGATTGCCTAACAAGGATGACATATCTATCTACTCACATATTCTATATCTATCATAGTTGAGAATGGGGGGAATAGGAAAGATGTTGATCTGCTTTGCTTGCCTTCCCAGATAGTTTTCCAACCGGCATAGAGACGTTTGATATAGATAAACTCTTTTACACACAGCACTGCCACACACTAGCAGACACCCTCTTCCATGTCGTAACTCAAGCCTTGTGCAGAGAAGCAGTTGTTATCACTCAATTGCCAATATCTCTTATGCCCTTTATTCTGTTGTTCCAATTCAGTCAAGACCATTGCTTCCACAAACACTAGTTGCATTCTCCATTCGACTTCCCATTTCTCTCTACCCATTTATGCAAATTAAATGATCTAGTTCTCTCATTCTTCACGCTCTCATTTGCTCAGCCACTTTACATATTTCATATTCAAAGCAAAAAGCAGGAGGTTTATAAGTTCCTATATCTTTTACACTATCATTTTCATCTTGTTTACTCACTGCCTCAAATTGTTTGATGAGAAAGACATTTTTGTCTATTGACAGGATCTATGTCTCTCATATTATAAACAAAGAAAGAGTTGGTTGTAATTTGCTATGTCTATCAAATCCATGTATGTTGAGAAGGTTTGTATCTATGGTACTAGAACCCAAAAAGGAGCCATTTTTAAGTTCCTATATCTTGCCTCTCTTTCATATTAATCAATTTATCTTTCTAATATTTCAATGCATTTTTGCTTTTAACTGTTTCTTGCATGAACTACTCACTACTTTTAATCCATCCATGCAGTTGCCTAGATCAATGAAGTTTGAAACGACAACTCAATTGGTGGCCAATGATATTCATGCCACTATAATCACAATGAAATTATCATTTCCACATGCATCAAATTGACTGATTCTATCTACATAAAACTATTTGGATTTCTATAAATTATACATTTCATTATTCATTGTAATGTATCAAATACCATATTTTAAATTTGAATAATCCAATGAAGGATATTTTCCCTACTTTAGATAACACTTATTGAATAGAACTTTTGTCGCCACATATTTTTTTAAATATAGCTATTGAAACAAAATTTATTTGACTTCATCTTATTCTTGTACACCATCACATTCTCTTACATGTATTTATCATTTATCTTATCCATTTACTTAATAATTTTGCATTGTCTTGACAAAGACTTAACACAATGGTGTGTTGGTCATGATTAAGAATGGAAGTAATATTCTCTCTGCACAAATGCATTGCAACTGCACTTGAATTTATTAAATGGAAATAAAAACTAGATCTAAGTAATTGGAAAATGTTTGCATATGAAATCATTCAATCTATGTCTATTGTATTGGGAGCAAAAAATGAGGCGTTTGTAACTTTGTAGGTCTAGGTCTTCTACAGTGTTGTTTAATAGTATTTTACAATTGTATTTTATGGATTAATGCCTATTGTTTATTGTTGTCTACATTTTCCACACGCATGCATTGCAAATGTAGCTAAAATTATTAAATGAAAATTGAAATTAACTCTAACTAATTGGAAAATGTTTGGGTATAGAACCATTTAATCTGTCTGCTAAAAGATTTACCTTTGTAAGTTTGTATCTCTCTTATAGTCTCGTTTTACAGTTTTTTTACATCTTTGCATTTTACAGGTTAATGTCTATTGTTTGTGATTAAATAATTAAAATCCAAAAAATGAATTGTTTTAACAAAATTGTGATAGTGTATACATCTATCTATTATCCATATATACACATATGTGCATGTATATTATGAACAATATACATTGATATATATATATAAAACACATATAGATATATATATCTATTATCTATAAATGTACTCTAAAGTGAACCTCACATAAGGTGGGCTATTTCGATAAATTATCGTTATTTATTATCATTTTGTTGGAAATATTTTCATCGATGTCAAAGTGAAAAAGGTGGAATCATTTGTGTCAAGATAAGAATGACTGAAGATAACATAAGCATAAATGAATGAGAACAAAACTAACTGAAGATAGTGTTGAAGAAATTGTCGTTGATGTCAAAATGCCACAAATCGTGCAGATATGCCAAATGCCATAAATCATGCAGAAATGCCAAAAACAAGAAATGATCAAAACTTCTAGATCAGATTGGAGATCATCAACATTCAGATCTAAAGATTTCTACACATGGAAGGAAAGACTGGAATCAAGGCTGAGAAAAGCTTGTCAAACATAATAACATTGAATATACAAGACTTAGATCTGAAAAAGCCAAACATGAAAACCAATGAATGACCCTTGGAGACTAAGGAGATATTAAAGATGTGAAAGAAAAATAGTATTGATTGCTATAGGAAAATCAAAGCAAGTAATGTTTAAATTGATTACTACAAAAAATGAAAATGTTAACCAAACATTATGTGGATAATCAGTTGCTACAGGAAATCGAATATTGGACACGTCTCTTCTTGCGTAACTATGGCAGTTCAAGTAAATGGAGCACTCTAATTTAATAAATATAATTTAATTAACTAAAAATCGTATTTGCATAAGTCTTTAAAAGACGTATGTTAAAGAAGTGTCAAATTAAAAAGATATGAAGGAGAATCATAACGTCTTTTAGAAAGGATGTAATTAAGAGAAAATAAACAAAAGATGTGAATAAAAAAAAAGGGAGATCTTTGTCAAAGGACGTGTTTTGAAGAAGAGTCTTTAGAAAAATAATAATCAAATTTTTAAAAAGAGACGTATCTTGAAAAGATGCAAATAAGTAAAAAGGAAGGTTGTGTCTGAAAAGAACTCTGTCTTCTAAGAGGGTGTGGTCGCTTAAAGAATAGATTTAATGTAGATGACAAAGAGATTCAATTAAGGAAAACTCAGATTTTTTATGAAGAGGTAGTTTGTTAAGAGATTCATGTATAGATGTGTCCTTCCAATGAGAAATTTACAATCTTTGGGCAATCTATGTATATGGCATCAAAATCAAGAATGAATTTGTGGTTGTGAAGTCTGAAGTGATTCAATTCAGAAACCCATCTTCTTGTGTGGGCTAAGTGTGAGATGTTTCATCACAAAGGCAGATTAGAGGATTGGGAGAGTGCAAATCTTATTGAAGTCATTTACCTTCATCCATCAAGTCAAGGTTCGTGCCTTGCATTAGGGGTTGGTGCTCCTTGTAGGTTGGTGCCTACTAAAATTGTAAAGGAGTTGGTGTTCCTTGTAGGTTGTAGCCTACAAAATCATCTCATTTATAAATCAAGTAGATTGGTGCCTACTTCCATTTGTAAAAATTCATTTAATCATTTTTCAATAAAGAGGTGTCAACTTGTTCTCATTGAGTCATATCAAAAGTTGATTGTAATAAGTTTGAAAAGATTAAGAATTGAAAGATTGGTTTGATTTACTGATTCACCCCCCTTCTCAGTAAATCTTTTGTGCTCTTCAATTGGTATCAGAGCAAGGTCCTTCTTGAAAGCCTAACCGCTTGAAGGAGATCCTTAAGATCACTTATGGCATATCATAACAACACATTGAAAGCACCCATCTTTGATGGGACTAATTATGCATTTTGGAGTATCAAGATGGAAGCACATTTGAATGCACTTGGATTTGATGTGTGGAAATCTATTGTTGATGGGTATACACCTCCAACAACCCCTCCAACGGATCAAGCCGGGAAAAATAAAAGTGAGAACAATGCCAAAGCTAAGCATGCTCTTCTTTGCAGCCTAACATATTCTGAATTTACAAAGGTCATGTGTTGCAAATCAGCAAAAAAGATATGGGTTAAGCTTCAAAACATCTATGAATGAGATGCCAAAGTAAAGAAGTCAAAGCTGCAAACTCATCAAAGGAAGATGGAGACTCTCAAGATTAATGAAGATGAAGACACAACATCATAATTTCTTCATGTTGATGAAACGGTGAACATTATGAGAGGACTTGGTGAAGATATTGTTGATGATTTTATTGTTGATAAGATTCTGAGATCTATATCTACAAAGTTTGAGGCCAAAGTTGCAGCATTGGAAGAATTAACAAACTTAGACCAGCTATCAAAAGATGAATTACATGGAATTCTTGTTGCTTATGAAATGAGGATCGAGGGGAAGACACCCCAAAATGAAATTTCTTTCAAAGCATCCAATAAAGGAAAAACTAAACATGATACTTCAAAGAAGAAGTCAAGTGATGATGAAGCAGAGGCCTATTTCATGAGGAAGCTTAAAAAGGGAAGAGAAAAGTACAAAGGGAAACATCCTTTTAAATTTTTTAATTGTGGAGAAGTTGGACATTATGCTTCAAATTATCCTCAAAGTGATAGCAACTCAAGTGACACAAGCAAGGATGAAGAAGAGATATACACAACTAAAAAGGGAAAGAAAAATTATAAGCACAAGTCAAAGAAGAAATTCCAAAAACACAAAAAGAGTTTCTACTCAAAGAAAGATAGCAGCACTTTTGAAGAACAAAGTGAAGGTTGCCCAAGCAATGATGAAGAAGAAATATTGTTCATGGTTGAATATGAAGAACAAGATATTGATCAAGAATGTGATGAAGAAGAAGAAAAATGCAATGAAGAAGAAGAAACAAGTCTAGAGGAAGAACTTCATTATGCATACAAGAAAAATGAAGAATTGAAGAAGAAGGTCACCAAGCATAAATTGAAAACTAAGGAATTGACAAAAAGCTTGGAGGAATTAAACAGAATAATTGAAGATATAAGAACTCAACTTGTACAAGATGAACAAGTTGAAAATGAGATAAAGATCAAGCTAAGTGCAAAAGAGAGAGATTGTGACAAGTTTGTACAAGAAGTTGTCATGCTGAAAAATGAATTGGAAAAGCCAAAGAAGGAATATACAAAATTTGATGTCACAAGTTTCAAGGAAAATGAAAGAAAATTTAACTCTAGGTAGTTTTTCTATTTCAATGG
This sequence comes from Sequoiadendron giganteum, assembly GCA_007115665.2. Taxonomy (NCBI): domain Eukaryota; kingdom Viridiplantae; phylum Streptophyta; class Pinopsida; order Cupressales; family Cupressaceae; genus Sequoiadendron; species Sequoiadendron giganteum. Next base: position 657,591,679 of record CM021105.1, on the reverse strand, counting down.
ATATTGCTTTTCATGCAACTATTTTGGCCAAAAAGCAATGAATTGAAGATTTCATGCAAGAAATACTTCAAGCTTCACTAGAAGAAACTATAATTCATTTGATCATGATGTTATGTGTTTCAAGTGCAACAACTTTGGACACAGCACATTTTTGTAGATATGGCTTCGTGGAACCACCTAGACAAGATATGAAGAAGAACTCTATTGGAAAGGAGAAAAGGATTACAAAAGTATGGAGGAGGAAACAAAAGAAAAGTGATGATGAGGATAAATCTATGCAAGATACATGCCATACACTATTTTAAATGAAAGCATGGATTTAGGGGGAGCCTATAGCTGCAGTATCTTTCAGCCTTAAAGAAAACTATATACAACAATTCTACCATATCATAGAGAGAATCAAATATCAAGATAGGGAACTATGAAAGCAGAATTCAAAAGAATCCTAAAAATTAAAGTAGCAAACAAATTAAAGATACTAGGCAGTAAGGATGTCACATGGGAAATCCAAATCTGTTGTAGATAACAACAATAGAGAGAAGTATATTATCTTCAAGATAAAAGAGTTACAATTTGAGATAGTTTACAAAAATTCAGGAATAAAAAGGTGAAGTCCTAGAAGACTTGATGCAATAGCTAAATATTTTCAAAAGAATGGTTAAGAGGAAGAGAATAATCCAAATGAATTATGCTTATTGGACAATCATGTATTGATCGAAATTGATCATATAAAGTTGAATGATTTTGGTTACAATTCAAGAATCCCCATTGTTGCAATGATAACAAGGATGAGTATGATGAAAAGAAAGTTACACAAAGAGGAAATGATCACATTGATGTCAAAACTTGCAATATACCTTCAAATAAAGCATAGAAATGGAATCAATGAATTGAAGTCTTTGAAGATCCAATATCAGTTCAAGGGAAGACATGAAAGAATCTTTGACAGGGGGAGAATTCCATTCTTGTGCAGTTGATGCGTGAATACAATTAGATTCCTTGAAGGACAGAAGATTGATGAACATCCCTTTGCCATTGATGTCAAAGGGGGAGAGTTAGAGGTGATGAGGAAGAACATGTTTCCATCAATGACAAAGGGGGAGATTGTTGGAAATATTGTCATTGATGTCAAAGTGAAAAAGGTGGAATCATTTGTGTCAAGATAAGCATGACTGAAGATAACATAAGCATAAATGAATGAGAACAAAACTAACTGAAGATAGTGTTGAAGAAATTTTCATTGATGTCAAAATTCCACAAATCATTCAGATATGCCAAAAAAAAGAAATGATCAAAACTTCTAAATCAGATTGGAGATCATCAACATTCAAATCTAAAGATTTCTACACATGGAAAGAAAGACTGGAATCATCAAGGCTGAGAAAATCTTGTCAAACATAATAACATCGAATATACAAGACTCGGATCTGAAAAAATTCAAACATGAAAACCAATGAATGACCCTTGGAGACTAAGGAGATATTAAAGATGTGAAAGAAAAATAGTATTGATTGCTACAAGAAAATCAAAGCAAGTAATGTTTAAATCGATTACTACAGAAAATGAAAATGTTAACCAATCATTATGTGGATAATCAACTGCTACAGGAAATCGAATATTGGACATGTCTCTTCTTGAGTAGCTATGGTGGTTCAAGTAAATGGAGTGCTCTGATTTAAAAAATATAATTTAATTAACTAAAAATTTTATTTGCATGTCTTTAAAAGACGTATGCTAAAGAAGTGTCAAATTAAAAAGATACGAATGAGAATCATGACGTCTTTTAGAAAGGACGTAATTAAGAGAAAATAAACAAAAGATGTGAATAAACAAAAATGGAGATCTTTGTCAAAGGACTTGTTCTGAAGAAGAGTCTATAGAAAAATAATAATCATTTTTTTAAAAAGAGATGTATCTTGAAAAGATGTGAATAATTAAAAAGGAATGTAGTGTTTGAAAAGAACTGTCTTCTAAGAGGGTGCGACTACTCTTAAAGAACAAAGTTAATTTAGATGACAAAGAGATTCAATTAAGGAAAACTCAGATTTTTTATGAAGAGGCAATTTGTTAAGAGATGCATGTATAGATGTGTCCTTCCAATGAGAAAGTTAAAATATTTGGGCAATCTATGTATATGGCATCAAAATCAAGAATGCATTTGTGGTTGTGAAGTCTAAAGTGATTCAATTCAGAAACCCATCTTCTTGTGTGGGCCAAGTGTGAGATTTTTCATCACAAAGGTAGATTGGAGGATTGGGAGAGTGTAGATCTGATTGAAGTCATTTACTTTCATCCATCAAGTCATGGTCGGTGCCTTGCATTAGGGGTTGGTGCTCCTTGTAGGTTGGTGCCTACTAAAATTGTAAAGGAGTTGGTGTTCCTTGTAGGTTGTAGCCTACAAAATCATCTCATTTGCAAATCAAGTAGGTTAGTGCCTACTTCCATTTGTAAAAATTCATTTAATCATTTTTCAATAAAGAGGTGTCAACTTGTTCTCATTGATTCATATCAAAAGTTGATTGTAATAAGTTTGAAAATTTTAAGAATTGAAAGATTGGTTTGATTTACTGATTCACCCCCCACCCCTCTCAGTAAATCTTTTGTGCTCTTCACAATTAATTATTTATAATTATCATTGTTGTGATTCATTATTTTTGGTTAATTTCTATTATATTTTTAATGAGTTAATTTAATGATTATTTGTTCCAACTTATTAAAGTTCCTAAACTCTATCTATACGTGGCCATATTTGTTCTTAAGGAGATCAGATTTGAGATTCACATCACTAATTTAGGAAGCTTTTCTTTTACATGACAAGTTTTTACCAAGGCAAAATGATCAAAATGTGTTTCAATTTTATCTCCCACCACTTCATGCCATTTTCATCACCTTTCTTTTCATTGTTTCAAGAGTTACCGCCATTAGTCTTGGTTCCGCAAGCTCTTCAAGACAAAGAAAGCATAGACGAGATCTACACTAACAAGACTTGATTTTGATCACTAATTTATGTTATGGACAAAGTGGTAATGAGCATCTCATCTCCATGTTAATACTACAATAGGTTATGTGTCTTTTCCCTCTCCTTGCTTTCACATTCAAATTTACAATCTAATATTGAAAATATTTTCTTTTGTCGTTGATATGTCCAACTATCCCTCATTCGATTTGTCAACTGCACTCAGTTCGCTCATGTCTATTTGTATGTACATATGTATGTCTAACTGTATATATATTTATGTACATATTATCATTTCAAACTCACAAGATGAATCATATATCTAGCCCAAATATTTTTCTATTCAACATTCACATTCCAAAGACAAATTGAAAAATGATAAATCAAGCTCTTCATAACAAAAAATGCATAGCTGAGATCTACGCTAGCAAAACTTGATTTTGATCACTGACTTGTGTTATGGACAAAGTGATAATGAGCATCTCATTTTTATGTTAATACTATAATAGGTTTTCCTACTCCTTGCTTTCGCATTTAAATTTACAATCTGATATTGACAGTATTTTCTTTTCACGTTGATATGCTCGTGTTGGCAGATGGCCAGCTCTCCCCTCGGGATTCATGACATGGACTAACTGCCTCTTGTAGATTCGTTAACTCTAGCAGTTGTATCGGGCATTAACAAGTTGATCTTTTGGTGCAACGACAATTGTGGGTCAACAAGTGGTATCAAAGCGAAAGGTGTCAAGTTTGAATCCCCTCGGGTAACACTGAGGGGGGATTTGTTGGCAGATGGTCAGTGCTCCCCTCAGGATTCGTGACATGGACTAACCGCCTCTCGTGGATCCGTTAACTCTGCCAGTTGTATCGGGCATTAATAGGTCAACTTTTGGTGCAACGACAACTATGGGCCAACAAGCCAACTATCCCTCATTCAATTTGTCTATTGTAACCAGCTCACTCATGTCTATTTGTATGTACATATGTATGCCTAAGTGTATATATATTTGTATATGTATATACATATATGTCTATGTATATATTTGTAGACATATATCCATATATGTCTATGTATATATTTGTATATATATATATATAAAAACCTGTACACATATCTATGCAATTACACATCCATACTATACACATATATGTTTGCATTTATATGCATACACATACATACATATATATACACATATTCAAAACCTTGTTTTTAAGCACATAAATTTGAATACTAAGCTAAAATTATTAATTTAAAAGACCAAAAAAAAAAAAACAATTACGAATTTTTTCTTTGCTATTTTGTATATATCTATATATCATGTATAGATGCATCTATATACATTTGTACTATGGATAATATAGATACATATATAGTGCATATAGATACATACATCTATTATCTATAAATGCACTAAAAAATGTATATGTATGTATATATTTGTGCATACGCATTTACATATATGTATATGTATATGCATATATATGTAACTATATATATACTTCTTTGTGTGTGTATATATATATATATATATATGTGCGATTACATGCATAAATACACATAGAAAACTATAAATACATGTGCTCGTGATCAACATCCTACATTAAAAAAGACAAATTGAGAATGATCAATCATACTCTACAATTACAATTCAATCAATTTTCTTTACATTTAAATATCACTAGTACATAAACATATATACACTCTGTCATAATGAGCATCTCATTCCTACCACCATACTACATTACATTATGTAATATTTTCTATTGCCACTAATATGCAAAATTATCTACCATTTAGTTTATCTATTCTAACCTGTTTGTTTAAAATGCACCAATGTCTTCCCTTTATAACATGCAAAGATCTATCTATGTATTTATCTATGTATATATATTTGTATATGTATGTACGTACATATGTATTTACATAGATATCCATGTATATATGTGCATATATATATAAATGTCTCAAAAATATATAAACATGCACCTATGTATGTAACTATGTATGTCTAGATGTGTATATATGTGTATATATAAGTACATACATATATGTGTAAACATATAAATTTTTACAGGTATGTATGTCATTACACATACATATGATACACATATAACTATGCATATATACAAATAAACATACAAAAATATACATATTCTACCAGTTCAGTAATCAGTATAAATTTCACACCATGATTTATAATTGATAACTTTGTTTTCCAACCTCTAGGGGACAGGAGCCACACTTGGCAGGTCCACTATCTATAAATTTCATTTCAGGGCCACAATAACAAGTATCATACCACATCAACATCATTTTTTTCGACATGTCCAAAAAGGCTGAAATAAAATATGTGACCAATACTTTTGCATTAACATCATGGATAGTTGAGTGTTGATGTGGCATCACATGATTTTTTTTTTTACATCAAAGGAATACATTTTCTTGAATTATGGATACTCAAGTCACAACTATTCGACATTATATAAACAATTACTATTACAACTATTCAAACATGCTCAACTACTGCATTCTCTCCCCTTTTGCAAATATCAAAACTCAACCTTCTCCTCCCTGGCAGGGACTAGCTCCTTCAAAGCTCTTGTTATATATGCTTTAACAGATACTACGTAAAAAAAACATTTTTTCTACATTTTAAAACTGAAATTCAGAGGAGGCGTGGCAATAAAAAAAAGGGTATTTTGTGGTTTAAAAGTGTTGTACCCAAAATTAATATTTTTGCTTCATTAAGGCATTTTAGTAAAAATGGTCGAAACTTGTAATATTGTCAAAAGCCAAAAAGGATCAAAGTTTCTAAAAATAACAATTTTCTAGTTTTAGAAATTTCTGAAAATTAAACTGATCATAGGGTTTTTTTGGGTTTGTTGTCAAGAAGATGCTCGCAATTCTTTTCAAAAAATAAAAAGCAGGGTTTCAGGCCCTATTTTTAGGGAAAACCTAAAAATAGAATCTTTGCATAATGGCTAAAAATGACTTTGATTGGTTGATTCTTCGTCACGATCACACCGGTCTGATCAAAATCATCAAAAAGCCCATTTTTCTCTAGTAGGTCTATTTCTCCTTTTCAAAAGAAAAGTTAGGACCTCTGAGGTCATCAATGGAGGATCACCAAATACCAAATGTCAGAATCTAAGCCTCAAACGCTACACAGATCCATCCACAGTGAAATATTCTCAAAAAATGGTGAATAGAGGAGGGGGTTTCGAAATTTTGAAAATAGTGAAAAATAAACTATCTGGAAAGGTTGGATGCCTTATTTCAAGGGAGGCGCCTGGCAATCAATGCCAGCCAATTTTTTAGTTTTCGCAGATCACACATGTGCAATGGTGAACGTAGTCAACACATCAGCAATGGCGACCAATGCACTTGAAAAACACGTGAATGACTGGTGTTGGTGTTGCACTTAGACGGCGAGCGCGGTCGGTGGACGACGAACATGACTGACGAATGGTGAACAAAAAGCAAACGAAAGTTGAAAATCTTGAAAAATTTGTTGTCTAGCAAAGAAAAGTGCCCCTACAAGCAAAGGGCACCCAAAGATTCAGGCAGTCAAAAAGTCAATTTTAGGGTTTGCCACCTCCAAGAGCTCCATCTCAAATTTAATCCAGCTCCGCAACCAATCCATCAACTAGCTCAGAGGACCTATCAAATACCGGCAATCAAAGATCGAACGGACACCAAAAAGACGAAGGAGAGTTTGAAAATCATCAAGTTTCTAAAAGAAAAAGAACCCTTGCTAGCCAAGGGCTCCCAAGATCTCAAGGGCCCAAAATCACTTCTTAGAGTTTGAAATCCTAGGGTTTCTCCTCAGATTTGATCCATCTTCGTAACAAATCCATCGACAAGTTCTCAGGATCTGTCAAACAAGAAAAATCTTGGATCGAACAGGAATGTTGCAATAAAGTGAAAATCAAGAATCATGAAAATGCCACATGGGCACCCCATCTAGCCAAGGCCGCCTAGGGTTTTGAGCCCTTAGAAACAAATCTTATGGTTGCAAAATGGGTCATCTTCTTTAGAATTTTGCAGGCTTTCCAATGAGTCCAACATCCAATTCACAAGATCTATAAAACGCTTGAAAACGAAGATCGGATGGGAAATGCTGAAAGTCAAAGAAAATCAAGAAACTCAGAAATGGCTAACTCCAAAGCATAAAAGTGCCCCTGCTAGCCAGGAGTGCCAAAATATTTAAGCCATTAGATGCAATGTTCAAGTTTCACAACTCCAAAGAAGTCATCAGATTTTATCAGGCTTCGCAATGATTCTGTCAACAAGCTCATTAGAACAGTCAAGTAACCAAAATTGTGGATCAAACAGGTGTGTTTTGTCAAGAGAGAAAATGGAAAAATCATGTCTCTAGAACACATGGGCACCCCAGTCAACGAGGGGCGCCCAAAACTTTGAGCCCTCTGAAACAGTTTTTAAGGTTTGCAAAACCAGTCATCCTTTTTAGAATTCTTTAGGCTTTCCATTGGATATCTCAGCCTGATCACGGGATTCATCTATCACCGATGCTTGCAAATCAAAGCACGAGAGACAAATTGGAGAAGTTGGATATCACTAAAAAATTGGTTAAGTCTGGCAAACAAAAGTGCCCCTGCTAGCCAAGGGCGCCTAGCATTTGAGACCCTCAAAACCACTTTTTATGGTTTGCAACTTCTAGGAGATTCTCCTCAAATTTGATCACACTCTCGAATGAATCCGTCAACCAGTTTACAGATTCTCAACAACATTTGGAGGATCAAACGAAGGGCGTTTTCAGAGTTCTTCATAGATTCGAGTTCAGGTTGCACATAAAAACACTTTTCCATAATCCATTTTTCCAGGGCATCATTTTTCAAAAACAGAAGGTCATCATTTTCAGCTTTCACCGATGTGGGTCTAATTCTTTTTCAATCTTCTTCAAGATTGGAAAAAAATTCGACAGCTTCTTCGACTTCCACTTTTCTAGGGTTTCTTGCATGTTCAAGAAAAATCAGTTTTTAAAGAAATCTAACAATTTGGGTTTATTCAACACGAAATTGGCCACAAAACCTAGACCTTAGATTTCTTTTTAAAAAAATGCCTTTGCTACCTCTATTGCTTCTACTTTTCAAAAAATCTCTTTTTCAAGAAAAACTCAATTTTTCAAAAAACGAACGATCTAGGTCTCTTCAGCATGAGCACCTACAAACCCATATCTCCGTTTTTTCCCAAAAAAAATTGCTTCACAACTTCTATTTTTGAGGGGTTTTTGCATGTTGATGAAAAATCATTTTTTTCGAAAAACGGACGATTTGAGTCTATTCCAGACGACATTCTCTATAAAATCCATATCTCATTTTTTTCTCCAAAAATCTGCCCTTTTCTGAAGAAGATTCAACTAAGCTAATTTTTAGCTCGTGTAGAACTTGTCCGAACATATATGTGTTGACAGTCAAACTTCACGGTTTCAACCTGCAATACTCTTCCATTGAAAAAAATCAAGAAAAGCGTCAAAAGCATAAAGCTGCAGAAGAAACAGAGGTCATCACTGTAGTTACAGAGCTGCCAAATTTACCAATCATTGAATTGTCAGTTGAAGCGTGCAGATATTTCGAGGAATAGAACTCAAGTGATGACAACAGTTAACTCGAGGCCTTTTTTGAGTTTAACTGGCTATCCTCTTTCATGCATATCTATCTTTGGAATTATCTATTGTACAGTTGGAGTTTTCTTTAGTTTTAGATCAGTTAACTGATGTTTGTCATTCCAATTAACTGTTTGTTATCTTTGTTTAGACATAGGAATAAATCTTGTGGATTGGTAAGATTGATTATTAACATAAAGAGATTTTAGGGTTCCCTTCTCTTGTGTTTGTGTACAAATAAGAGAAGCCTTACTCATTATTTTCTTAACCATTGTTGCTATAACAAAATTGTTGAGCCTTCGTGCCTGCATATTTGCTATTCAGTATATGTTCGCTTTGTTCAGTGTAATTTGGTTTGATTGTAAATTGTATGCTTATTGTAGCTACAATCTACTATCCCAGAAGTGTGATTACTGTTGGAATTTGAGAAAATAAATCTTATGCCTACCTTGCTTTGATTCACATTCTCAAAGAATTTCGGTGTTTTTGTTTCATGTTTTTGTTTCATAATCTTTATTTCGGCATTTATCTGAAAGTACAATGAGTCTTCAGATGTGTTCTGGAAACAAGTTTGTTTAAGCTTTGTGTTTACCAACCATTCCCTGTTTACTTCTAAAGTCTCTTGCTCTGAATTTACTTGAGAAGTTAGAAGGGTCATTAGTTTAGGCCTAGTTGTAGTTGAAGTTACGAAACCAGAGAAAACCTTAGCTACGACGCAAAGATTTTTATAACCTTGTGCTCTCAGTTGAGATAAAAAGATAAGCAATTAGTTTAGTATTTCTTTTTACGCATAATCAAAAAAAGAGGGAGCTTCCCCTCCTAATTTGAAGAGTAGTCTAACTGTTCATAGTTGTCTGTTTCCAATCCGCACTCCAGAGGTGTGAATTGAAACGCCAACAGTTTTAGAAATTTTTGATAGTTCTATCTTGGACTATCACTTGGAAGAAATGAAATGTTCTATAAATAACTCATCCCTCCTTAAGAATGGATGGGATGGTCCATTACTCCTACTTTGTATACCAGATGAGGAAGTTTTTGTTGAATTTGGTTTCTAGTAAAACACTTGCCCAAATGTGAAAGTATTTGTCTTCTCTTCACCGCCCAATAGAGCTGAATCTATTGATTCTTCATCTCTTTGATCACTGGATCAATGATTTGCTAGGTAAGCAATCAAGTGGCAGTATCAAGGTTCAATTTTGTACCCTACAACTTCTTACTAACTGATTCATGGGTGCAACCATGGAGCACACTATAGGCAAAACAATTCTATATTGAACATTGCATGCAACCAAAGAAAGCATATCAAGTTGACCTCAAATGCATTATCACCCACCTTCTTGATGATGGTGTACAACCCATGTCACAATCTATTTGGGCCTAGAGGCCTCTCTTTCTGAAGGTGGAGTTAGACTTTGTCTCCCAATTGAATCGAGTGAGGGACATGATGCTAATCATATTATTGCTTGTACTTCTTAGTGGTTCACTACAATATTTCATAAACTTGTTGGTAAGTGTGCCAAATCCACTCAATAAATTTGATTACCTTTTCCACTACCATTTCTGCATTTGGTGATGCCTCTTCAACACAATAAAAAATGCTACATCAATGGGTGCCAATGTTTCAAATCTAAAGCAAACCTAAAATGGGTTGTCTTGTGGGTTCATGAATAGCTCAGTTATATCTATGTAGGGCATTGGCCAAGTCATGAACAAAGAAAGTATCAACATGTAGTCACTTGGTCTAGCCAAATAAAAAATTAGAAAAACGATAAAAAAATTTAAAAATACGATTGCTTCATTTTATATATTATATTGTGGAAAATATTTTGAGTCTTGACTAAATTTTGGACAAAGCCTTTTTTCAAGCCAAGCCAAAATTAGCTTGTTGGATACTCACAAATTTTGAGCCTTAACATTGTGCCTTAAGCCATGAGCATATTATTGTTCAAAAAACTAAGATGCTGGACCATTGAGTGTGATATGAAATGTCAACTGAAAAATATAGAGAGTTAAAAGTAAAACCAGAAACAATCATACACACAAACTAGATGTGTTGTTGAGTGCAATTCAAATGCCTAGCTGAAATTATGGTTATCTTTTGGGTTATGTTGACTAGAAAAATTCTAAACAGCAGAGATATTTAGACATAAAGGTTGTCAAGAATCTTCAGTTCATAGATTTTGTGTTTTATTTCTCATCCAATGAAACTAGGTGTAAATTTGTTGAATATTCTTTTCCTATCTTTGATTGGTGTAACATGCCTAACACAAATAACAATAGTAAATTGCACTCAATAAGATCACTGTTAGAATTCAACTTAGAATCAATGTGTGGAATACACCAAAATTGATTTCAATAAACCGAGCACAAGATGAATACTCTGTTAATTCCATATTCAACTCTCGACAAACAAGGTGGTATAACAAATTAACTGAAGCACACATCTGATAATGACAGAGTAGATTTCATAAAACCACACATATGGCGACTAATATAAACATAGTTGTAGTCTGAGCACTGATAATAGAGTTACATAATTGACTTATATGTAGCAGATAATGACACAAAGGATAAACCATACTCAGGGACTCGTTAGAATTCATTCACCATTGGACCTATTGCTCACAATAACTGAGAAATAAACAACATCAACAACAAAGATCATATATTGAGTCCAATGGATATCAACAACAATAATGAAGTTACAACATGGCAATATTCCCCGATTTGGAAGATACCCGATTGCCCGATATGAGGCACGATATATGCACCCTTGCAATGGTGCATCGAAAATATGATGGTGCACGGGTTAGAATCTATAAACACTTGCCCTTCGCCAGTAGATGAAATCTCAACAATAGATCGTGTGAAGGATAGCCACCTTGAATGTCCATGAAATCACTACTCCGTCTTGACACTCTCGACTAATACCTCGGTTGTTACGGCTCTGGTCTTAGCAGATCTGGGGATGCCTTGCATGGGATCGACGATGAGTTTAGAATTCCTCTACGAAATGGTGTGTCTCAAAGTGCACATGCGAGGACAACAACAGATAATGGATGGAGTGGCCAGAGCTAGAGCTCAACCACCAAACGCTAGTGCACATGCGAGGACACCAACAAATAGCAGATGGAGTGGCCAGAGCTTGGCCACCAAATGCTAGTTTAACCCCCACCAATGCTCTCTCCTCAAATTGACCTATGAACAAACAAAATTAAGACCTGATTAAAATGATGGAAATTCCACGAAAGAGCAGGCTGAGGTTTGCGTACCAACCTGATGTTGAACCGTAGGGGGCTATGTCCCTAATCAGTTCGCCATGGCATGCATCCAATTTCGTGATGAAAACCAAAGACCAACGTTCACAAATAAATACCAACTCATCGCCAAACCAAGAGGTCGTCCAAAATGAAATTCATATATTATTTAACGCCTACCAAAGGTCGACCAGATTTACCAAATTTAAATGTTATTTATAATAATCTAAATTTATATTTTTATTATTATTTAAATTTTCAAACTTCTCTATAGTGTTAAAAAACACTTTTACCACCAAACTTAATTCAGGACCCTCTTAAGGATTGGGGACATGATAGTCCTCTCATCCCAAACATTGCTTGTCCACAAGCAATGACTGCTCCATGAGCTTTTTCATCTTCATAGCAAGACAGCCTCTCATGACCTCATGCTCATCTATCCTGGGCATCACAGCGAACAAGCTATCCTCTCTATTGGTGATACTCTTCAATCTTTGCTTCCTCATCACTCTCATTGTCTCGACATCGTATGTGTGAGCTTCAACATCTTGAGGGTTATCGTTGTGCGATCTATCAATAGGTAACTGACTCTTGACCTTGTTGTGCCATGCCCAAGGAGGAGGGTGGTGGTTCTTAGCAATGATGGCAATAGTGTTGGGACTTCAGGTTCATAGTTGTCTTGAGGATGCTCTTGTTGTTGCAAAAGAGTAGCATATGGCTCTTAATATTCATTGTTACTACTGATACTATCTCATAAAGACTGGGAATGCATCGAAGCCTCGCCATCTAGCCCTCTGACCCTTTAAGTAAACGAGGTTCATACTTCTTCTGATTCCCACAAAAATATACATGTGGACAATCCTTAGGACCCAAAGGAGCCCTGTCTGTGAATCGATGACACCCAAGAGTAACTGGGACAATGGGTGTGAAATGCCTCCATTTTAGTGCCCTTCCCACAAAATCAAGTTTTCCCTTTGCTTCAGAATACTTGTTGAGGCCATCTATATTCTGGCCAGGAGTACCAAGAGATCTAACTACGTTAAGTTCAAGCTGATGTGAATTCGACACAGAAGCAAAAGTATTGCATGTCGTTGCCCCATGAGATAGGCATTTATGCAGAGGCAAAGAAAGATTTGCAGGGTCATTCGGCCCTGGCATTATGTCAACTGGCGTAGCTATAGCAAGCAGTTCAATTCTAGAACCCATTCCCCAACTAGTCTAACTTGATCTTTTGATGCAAGGGACAACCCTGGATGAACAAGCAAATGGTCAACAAGAAGCTCAAATTGAAGAGGATTATATTTGCCACTACCAACCATGAGCCTTGATGCAAGAACCACATATTTGTTCCCTTCGAAATGGAGAGAGTTTTGAGGTGGTAGGCTCACTTGTAGAATTCTCTACACATAGCAATCACCATTGCTACTTTGTTTATCGTGAAGGTCTACTTCAGTACCTGTGGCAAACATTGAAGGGAAGGGAGTCTTTCCTATCAATTTAACCCTTCCACCGTCATCTTTGAGAATGAGATAATCATTTGAGTGCACAAAATTATGTGTATGTGTTGTAGGGACAACAATCTTCTCTTTTGAACACTCATCCAAAATTGAGGACTTGTGTTGCATTTGTTTGTGCAGGGTTCCCAATATCACACATTCTTTGTCATCCTCAAGTCCTAAAATCGTACACTTTAGGGAAAGTTATGATTGTCATCAAATAATATTTTATCCATAGAACCACGGTAACTCCTTCTGCAATGCTTTGTGTAGAGTCCAACTCTATAGTGAGTTCTCACGGTAAGTGCTCCTGCTACAAGCTCCTTGTTTTATTGATCCCTGCAAAATATGAGACATAGAGATCCCAAGTGTGATTTGTGAACTAAAACTCTAGATTCTTCATAATGTGGTTAGGACGCACAATCAACCTTGTACATTCCCTCATGAGCTTCCTTTCACCCAACATGCCTCTATCCCTCCAAAAATAATATTGATCCCATATGCAAAAGTAATCATGAACTTGAATCAAGGAGTCCTCCTACCCTATACTATCAATTGTATCTCCTACCATGTTGCCCTCTTTTGCATGTTTCCCATGGTGACAATTGCTGCAATGACATTGGAAGTAACAATTCTGAGATATTTTTGTACCTTTGGCTAGGATCATAGATCAGCTGAAATTTCACTCCTCCAAGGGTGTACCAATCACAAGCAACTACATCCATATTGTCTCCAAGTGTGTGCCGACCCAAAGCAATTGTATCCATGGTGTATGTCATAGGTCCTGAAAGTAGGGCAGCCTCATGATGGAGTGGAAACTCGTCACAAGTAGACCTCTTAAGTCCCCCATGAATGACTAGACTGTCCCACCCTAGGTGGACACTTACTAACTGATTTTCTACCTTGTGTAATTTGCTTGTGGTTTCAAATTTTTTGCTTGTTTTGAATATTTGATGATATATTGCTAGGGAAGGCAATCAACATATACAAATGTGAGAAGGAATGGAATTCTGAAAGTAAATACTATTTTGTTTCAAACAGATTATGATATCTTTTACAATGATCAATATACACTCAATACATAATCAACTTGCATTTCACTAACAATAAACTCATACCCGAATTGCAAATACTATAAATGTAAATCTGGAACTTAATATCAACAATTCTTGCTAATGTATAACAATGACTGGCAAACCCTCTCACATGGATGCCTGTCAGCAATTACTGAGTTCTCCACCATAGAAATGCACCAGATTGAATGACATAGTTTAGCCATCCACAATGAAGAAGGATTGGAGTTAAAACAATAGGCGACCTATCCTAGACTTCACATGCCTAGGGCAGAAGCTATATGGCTCAGCAGAAGACTGTACGGCCAAGACTTGTCTCCCACGTGGCCTCCAAATTGGTTGCAAACAGCATTAAGAAAGGCCTCTAGTATTTGTCTTTCAATAATCAGAAATATGTGCTATCAAACCCTTGAATTTTCTGTAGATTATCACTCCCAATCTGCACACTAATGATTCCCACGTGCCAATGAAGAAGGCACAACCATCAATGAAGAAATTTAATAATGCTTATCTTCAATCACTTTTGATCTACTCTAAGTAACCTCTGAAAATGTTGATGAAACAACTCCAATCAAGCATAGTGTGACTTTTGAGATAAAGCCACCGATTAGCAAACCTCAGATGATCTTTCACACCCTCCAAAAGCTTGAATCATAGAGAAGCTACGCTCTCCAAGGCCGATTTGCAGCAAAACCCTAGGTCTCACCTCCAAAGCCAAAGCACAAAGCTAGTTGAAAGAAAATGAGAAAGAATGAATCCTTTCCATTTGCTTTTGATGCCTTTTATACACTTCTCCAAAGAGGTCGATCTCCATGAGGCTTTTTCAATCATTAAAACATTAAAATATTTGCTTTTGATATAACTTAATATCACCTCATTAAAGTGGTCCCCCAAACATGAATTTAATGCACTTTTACAATTTGACTTTATAATCATGAAATAAACCCCCTCATAATAAAGTCAATAAAAATATTTAAATGATGTGCACTTTATAATTAATTATTATTAAAGTATACTTTAATAATAATCAAAACTTCATAACTCCATTAATAAACGTCATTTATCAATTCCACTGACACCATAGGCTAACCCACTAGATACTCTACCCATCTGGACGCCTTACTAAAAATAGTAAGGTTGGCCTCTATCAACTCACTGACTTACTATAAATAGTAAGTGTATAAAAATGGGGCCAAAACGCCCTAAATAACATCGCCTCTGAATACACCAAGGATCTGGAGATGAAAACACTGCCAACTACCAACTAGAGAACTAGCTAACTCCAACACTAGGCGCTAAACCTCTAACTCTTATGCTTGCTCAAAAAGGGGACATTACAATGACCAAATCTAGATAACCCCTTTCTCCATCCTCATATGAGGGCATAACACTAGTGGTTGATCCCCTAAGTGTATGCTCCCTCATGCCATCCAAGCGTATGTCATAAATCTTCAAATGACCCTTCAAAGGAGGTGACACCGATCCCAAGAATTATGAATCACACCTCAATTCCAATTGCCACATGCCATGAATCTTCTTCACCTTTGTCATGACCTGCTATACTAACTAGGTCCTCTTGTGTCTTGGACACACAAATAAAAGCCCATGTTTGTCTCCCAAGTGAGTAGAAAATTTCCCACTATCATTCGCATGGGTTGGGACTACCAACTCAAGACTAAGCAAGAATGAGGGCCTGTTGTTTTGGATGTCATAACATAATAATGTGAAGATATAAATTTGTTGTCATCACTCAGAAAGTCAACCCTTATGTCATACTCATGTGAGGTCCATCTCAGTTTGATTCATCTCTTCTTCCATGAGGGAACGGTCATCAACAAGTGTTGGTCTAGGAGATGCCTCCAAGTGCAAATCATGTGTTATAAACTCACTCCCATGACTACAAACAATGTCTTCATCATAGAACCCTTCAATACCGTCCTCCATGTCTGCACTCTTTGCCCTCTTCCTATTGCCCTTAAGCTCAAGGGTGAGCTTATCCATTTCATCTTCCTTCATTCTCAAGGCAACAACATAAATCTCATCAAGTGCAAGGAGATGATCCCTATCCG
Source organism: Sequoiadendron giganteum (assembly GCA_007115665.2). Classification (NCBI taxonomy): domain Eukaryota; kingdom Viridiplantae; phylum Streptophyta; class Pinopsida; order Cupressales; family Cupressaceae; genus Sequoiadendron; species Sequoiadendron giganteum. Next base: position 657,575,201 of record CM021105.1, on the reverse strand, counting down.
CAAGTAAGTGTAGGAAGTTTGACTTTACTATCACCAAAATCTTTTGGAGTTTGTGCAAATCATCAAAAGATACACCTCCTTTAGGTCCTTCATGTGCACTTAGGGCCTTCCAACACAAGTTTGCCATCATCTTATAATGTCATCAAAGTGAGTTAGGGCTGCAACAATCCCACTATCATTCATTCTCAGTTGCCTTTCCAAGGTGTGTGACTTATGGGATAGAAAATGTACATACAGCATTCCTGATTTGTCTTTAACATCACCATCATAAATCTGATCAGTCATTTCTGATTTATATTCACAACCATGCTTCCCAAAATCAGCTACTTTTGTGACATCTTTCCCACACAACTCATGTTTTGAGGCTAGGTCAACATCAAATTCAATCAAAGCATCATCATAAGAGTAGGGTGTAAAAACAAAACTAGATTCATGGTCCTCTTCAGTTGCGATAAGATGTAGAGTTGGTGAAGCAATATTATGCTCATGCAATGGAGCACTGGTCAAATCTACCCCTCCACATAGCTGATCAATCAATGCTGATTTGGCATTTGCTTCAACCTTGTGGTTGCCATGAAGACTTATGTGTTCTTCACTAGTAGGAGCAAAAGATGATTCTTGCTTGTCCATATCCTCATGTGGCTGAAGTGAACTTGTGAACATGGCTCCATCCTCTTTCGGGCTTCCACATGTACGGCTAGAAGTCCAAACTTCTAAACATGTTGACTACTCTTTGTCATTCCCTTGATCACTCATAGGCTGCAAATCACAAGCAAGTGATTCCTCTTTCTTTTCTATCCTTTCTTAAATGGTAACAATTGGTGATTTTGGTTCTGATTCAGACTTTGTTTCTTCCAACAAAAGTGAGTTCTTTGGATCATGTTCGTTGACCTCTCCCTTTCTTTTTCTCATGTAGCACCTATCAAAGGGTTTTGTGTCCTTGATATCCTCAGGTTCACCTAGGTACCCATCAAAGATGTTGATAATCTCCTCACTTACAAGTATAGCCATTCCTGCCATTCTTACATATTCTTGGTAAGATAGAAGATCTTTATACTTTTGGTACCTTCCATACCATTGAGCAATCTTGGAGACCGCAATTTCATCCTCCTCACTCATTTGCACAAACAAACCCATAGGCTGGCAGGATTGAGGCTCTGATACCACTGTAAGATGCCTAACACAGATAACAACGGTAAATTGCACTCAAGAAGATCACCGTTAGAATTCAACTTAGAATCAATGTGTGGAATACACCAAAACTGATTTCAATAAACTAAGCACAAGATGAGTACTCTATTAATTCTAGATTCGACTCTCAGCAAATAAGGTGGTATAACAGATTAACTGAAGCACACATCTGATAATTGCAAATTAGATTTCATAAACCCACACATATGGCGACTAATATAAACATGGGTGTAGTCTGAGCACTAATAATAGAGTTACATAATTGACTTATAGACAACAGATAATGACACAAAGGATAAACCATACTCAGGGACTAGTTAGAATCCATTCACCATTAAACCCATTGCTCACAATAACTGAGAAATAAGGACATCAGCAGCAAGGATCATATATTGAATCCAACGAATATCAACAACAGTAATGAAGTTACAACATGGCAATATTCCCCGATCTAGAAGATACCCAATATGAGGCACGATATATGTACCCTTGCAGTGGCACATCAAAAATATGATGGCGCACGGGTTGGAATCTGTAAACACTTACCCTTCGCCAGCAGATGAAAGCTCAACAGTAGATCGTATGAGGGATAGCCGCCTTGAATGTCCCTGAAATTACCGCTCTGTCTTGACACTCCCGACTAATACCTCTGTTGTTACGACTCTAGTCTTAGCGCATCTGGGGATGCCTTATATGGGATCGACGATGAGTTTAGAATTCCTCTACGAAATGGTGTGTCTCAAAGTGCACATGCGAGGACAACAACAGATAATGGATGGAGTGGCCAGAGCTAGAGCTCAACCACCAAACGCTAGTTTGACCCCCACCAGCACTCTCTCCTCAAATTGACCTATGAACAGAAGAAATTAAGACCTGATTGAAATGATGGAAATTCCACGAAGGAGCAAGCTGAGGTTTGCATCCCAACCTAATGTTGAACCGTAGGGGGCTACATCCTGATCAGTTCGCCATGACATGCGTCCAATTTCATGATGAAAACCAAAGACCAACGTTCACAAATAAATACCAACTCCAATCGCCAACCCAAGAGGTCGACTAGAATGAAATTCATATATTATTTAACGCCTATCAAGGGTCGGCCAGATTTACCAAATTTAAATGTTATTTATAATAATTCAAATTTATATTATTTATTATTATTTAAATTTTCAAGCTTCTCTATAGTGTTAAAAAATACTTTTACCACCAAACTTAATTCAGGTCCCTCTTAAGGATCGGGGACATGACAATTGGACACAAGTTTCTGCCCAGCTTTCTCTTCCTGCACTGCACTTACATAGTGCACACACAAGGACATCAACACTAAATGACCAATGCACATATTTCACTATTCGGTGTTTAATTATTTGCTCCAGTTTGTGCCTTGTTCGCATACAATCATTGGATTTTGTGATCTAAAGCATGGGATGGTCTTTAGTTGATCATCAAACTGACTCCAATAATTTTGAATTTTTAATCATAAGCAAGCTTGGGTATCCAATTCCATTGAAATTTCACTACTTCAATAATGGTCATCCGCAGGTTACTGATCAATCTCAACCTTAACAGTCCAGCCTCAGTCACATGGCACCCACCACTAAATCTTCTAAGCATGATTTCAATGGCTCAAGCCATAAAACTCATGATGTGTTCATAAAGGCAGTGTCAATAAAAGCCCCTATGGACAAGTGGTTGAAATGTATGCAGATAATTTGATGACTGCCTTTTATAACGTCACCAAAGGGCCAACATTGCTACTTGGACTTCAAGTGACATTGCCAAGATGATTAAGAAGAACTTGCCCACATACAACTATGAAAGCCCCAAGGGCCTTTACTTACATATCTGCAGGATCTTCATGTTTGCAGTTGCCTTCAAGTTCACAATCTTTCTATGCTGTAATCTATCCTTGGAAGCCTCACACTACTAGAGGACACTTAAAAAGCCTCAAAATCTATTCATATATTGTTTACTCTTAAACACGGAGCCATATGGATCAATAGCTAGAAAGGTTTTGGTAAAACTTTCAAAAAATCGTAGCAAATTGATTTGGAAGTTTTATGCTAACATATTTTTTCCCAAATGACTTTTACCTATGGTCTGCCTCTCAAGCTTGATATTTTCTGTCATGCATTATCAGTAAAAATTCAAAATTACAGAAGTTTGGTCATGCATGCTGAACCTGTAAATGACTTTTTGAAATGCACTATATCATATTTTGTTTAGGGCTTTAGAAGACTCCTCTAATGTCTGCAATTTTGTATATTTAAATCTTCGTATTTATTTGGATTTTCTTTTTCCCAGTAAATAAAAAACCCAAAAAGAGAACATGAATGTTGATCAAAGATTGCTATAGTATTGTGCAATTACGACAAACTCTTCAACCTTGATATTGGTGGCAGGATGCTTTATGCATGACCTTGAAATATATTGCTTACTACACAGCTATCTGCTACCATTTTAGCATGCATATATCCTTGCTACTAAGAGCGGTACCTAAGACTGATACAAATGTATCTTCAGATTATAGGCTTTCAAGATGGTCACTTCTTTTAAGGACCATAAAATTTCTAAACAAGAAGGAAAACTGGGCATATACAAATGGAAATGATTATACAATTCATCTTTGTAAATTCAATCATTATGTATCAAACAGTTAAATAATTATCAGCATTAAAGCGGGAATATTGCAACTCAAAATAGTGTTCAAAAAAGACAACTGTTTATAATAGTAAATGGTTCAATAAGTTCTCTTACTTGACACTGTTTTCTACGAAGCAGTTCATTCCCTAGCAATCATTAGACAAGCTTTCTGTGATCCCACAGATTAATAATTATCAGCAATAAAGTGGGCACATTGCAACTCAAAATAATTTTTGAAAAAAGGTAACTTTTTACACTAGTAAATGGTTCAATAAGTATTCTTACTTGACACTGGTCTCTAGAATCAACTCATTCCCTAGCAATCAGAAGATAGGCTATATGTGATCCCACTTTTGAGAGCAGGAAGGCAACATTCACATGCCTTACCACACACCATCTGGTCCCCACTGCCCCCTTTTCCCTGCTTAACTTCCTCACCTCTTCCTTCCCCCACCCAGACACACTAAGATTTAGTCTTGATTTTTACATAAGGGATAATTTAATTTTCAGCAATACAATATTTCTGAAACAATAGGATGGCTGATGGAGACAAGGTAATTGCTATATATGCTGAATTGTTCAACAAGCAAAATTGTGCTCCAAGACTTTAAGAGAAGCTTTCCTACATCTGATGATGTTCTAGGCTTCTAGCAGAACAGTTCCAAAACCTTGGGAGGATAACATTTACCAGAATATGTAGATTCGCACTTGCTCAACAAGATAGATTACCTTCAGTATTAAAACGGAAATCCATTTTATACAAATATAATATAATCTGTCAATCACATACAAAATTGTTTGCACCGTACCATAGAAGGATTACTGAAGTACTGGAAGTACAAGTGCTGCTTGATGATGTCCTATTGATAAGAGCTAATACTACTGTCCTCTTTTTGTGAAGAGGCACTGCTTGGAGTTGCATCACTTGAAGAAGGTTTTGTCAAAGACTTTGGGATGTGATTGTCATCTTGTGCACAACGCTGTTGGGGATGAGACAACAAAATACACACAAACTGAAAAAGCACACGCATAAGGCCTACACCACTCTCAAAGATATATCCTTCGTGTTCACTAACATGTTCGAGGGCATCAACAAGAGCATCATAGACTTTCTGCGGACAGTTGTCTCGGCCAGGTTTGTCATGAAGATACAAAACATCTAAGCTGAAGAGCCTCTGGTTTTCAGGCCACTGTGATGGGTAGTCTGGCACTACAGATGACCTGCAGTATATAAGAACCTGCCAAGACAGATCCATCATGTTATTTGCTATAGAAAATGAGAATCAAGAATTTAGTAATTGTTGAACTCAATATCAAATTAGCATTCATCAATAACAAAAAGGAGATATGCACATCAAAATACATCAGAATTGCATCACTAACAGGACCCCTTTAAATTTTCACTGTGTTTTGAGCACGGTGTGGCAGACCTCCAGTGATGCTTACCTTGCAATGAAGTTATATCATCATTTGCAACAATTTTATTCAAGCTATCTGATATTTTCCAAACTTCCAGATGGGACAACAAATTTTTCTATGTTCATTGAACTTGATAAAAACCATTAGTCAACATTTGATTGAGACAGATTTTAAAACACAGAAATAAAATAACACAAAATACACCTGGAAGTCACCCTCCTTGTGACCTTATAACTCTTTTTCAAAGAAAAATACCATTAAAAAACAGTATGGAAAAGTGATGGTCATTTGAATTATATTGCAGGAGGGAATTTTTTATGTTAGGGCTAATCAACCCTCATTCAAAGCATACCACAGCCAAAAAATGTCAAAAATAGAAAGAAAATAGATACAATGCCACTAAAGACCACCGCTTCAAACTCCAAAAAACTACTTGTTACCATAGTTGGAAAACTCGGACTCGCCGCGGACTCGGCAGCCCAAAAATATGACTCGGACTCGGGACTCGGGACGGACTCGGGAAAAGACTCGGCAAGGACTCAGCAAAAAAAAAAACCGTAGTTTTACAAAAAAAACAAGAACAAATTAATGCATTTAGAGAATATAAGAGCTTAATTTGATTATCAAACACTCATAATTCAAAGATTACACATGTCATATGATCATCAAACACTCAATAATTGAAATTTAATCATTCATAGTCATCAAATACTCATAGTTTCACTTTCAATGTATAACATCATAAGTTTATAAATGTTTACATATAATCATGTCAAAAAGAGGAAAACATTAACAACCACATATAATCTACATCTTCCTCTTTCCCCTCCCAATGGTACTCAATTTTGGAGGCCTAGAACTAGAAGGTGCCCGTGTTGTAGTATGCAAACGAGGACTAGGAGATCGAGCAGGGGAAAAATGATATTCAAATGTGTCTTCGTTGTCCTCCATGGCATCCAATCTTGCTGCTTCTTCTTCTTTTGCTGCTGCTCTCTCTAATTCAGCAATATCCTCATCAGTAAGTAAGACATCAGCCTCATCATTTTGTTCATTAATAGTCCATTCACCATATGGATCAATGTCATCCAAGTCGATGGACTCGTGTGAAACACCCTCCACCTTCCTAGTTCGAAGGCGAAGGTTGTACCGAACAAAAACTAAATCATTTAGGCGCTGCTGAGTCAACCTGTTTCTTTTCTTTGTGTGAATGTTTTCAAATAAACTCCAATTGCGTTCACACCCAGAAGCACTGCATGGCTGCGACAAGACACGTATGGCTAGCTTTTGAAGATTTGGTGTGCTAGCACCATAGTTCTCCCACCATAGATCTACAAAAACATGTTTAAAAAATATAAGTATTAAGAAATAAGAATAAAGTAAAAATCTATATGTAAGAATCAAGTTTCTAATTTCAATTTTTACCTGGTTGTTGTTTTCCTCTCCTTTCAATTGCTTGTTGGGAGGAAAAGAGTCTCCCCTCTGCACCCTTGTAGACCTTGAATAGATAAAAGAAAAACTAAGTAGCCGGGTTCGGCTCCCTAGCTCAGGGTCCTGGTCCGGGTTCGCTCCGGGTACCGGTCCTGGTTCGGTCCGTCTGTGGGTTCGACCAGGGTTCGGTATTTGGAGTCCCGGTTCGCCGGTGAAGAACCCGGGCGAACCCGAGAAGAACCCGGGCGAACCCAAGGCGAACCCAACAAGAACCCACTTGTTTGGACGCATAAAAGCGTTTTTTTTTTGCATTTTTTAATATTTTTCTGCAGTTTGACTTTGACCCACGCCCAAGGGAACCCTAAAAGTGACCTCTAAAACACTTTAAACACCTAAAATGCATCATTTTTATTCATTTGTTTTGCAAACAAGCATTTTCATTCCAAGAGGCTGAGTTCTTATTTTAAAATTTTTGCTTGCTGGGTTGATAAAAGGAGTTGAAGATTGATCAGTGAAGCTTCTACAAACGATTGCATTGCCATTCCTACAGATTTGCAAGTGTTTATTGGCTGCCACAAAGATTGTTGAGGGATATTTTTGCAAAGAGGTAAGCTTTTCTCACATTTTTTTGAGTTTTTTCATCCATTTTTTTGTTTTACATTTTACAAACCAGAAACTTTGTTTTGATTCATTTTATGATTTGTATATGTTTTTCCTTTCCATTCTTCTATGAATGTATGCAAGATTCAAAAGAGCTAGGTTTTATAAATCAATATTTTCTCTTCATTCAAATTTTGAATGTGTTGTTTGCAAACAAATTGCCATAGGAATCACAATGTCAATGGGTTCTACCTCCGGCTCCGTAGCTAAACCAAACTCGAAGTTCAAAACAAATCCTAATTCTCCTCTATGGCAGTATGTTGAGATGATAAAACAGGTTCCAGGTGGTGGTGGTTATCTTTGGAAATGCAATGGGTGTGGCGTTACATATACTAGTTCATACCATAGGGTGAAAGCACATTTGTGTGGCATGAGTGGAAAAGGCATCACTCCTTGCCCTGGAAAAAAAGATGCACCAATTCCACCTGAGACAGTTGCAAAATACATTATGGAGCAAGATGCAGCAGATCAACGGGAAGCCCAAAAAGGAAATCACCCTTTGTTAAAAAAAAATCAAAGGGAATGCAACCCCCATCCAATCCCAATATTGTGGTAGAAGACCACCCATTTATTGTCATTCCGGATCTTCAAGCTCGAAGTGCACAACCTATTGCAAACAAGAGATCAAAGGGGCCTTTGGAACTTGCATTTCAAAATGAGAGTAGAGCCCTTGCCGACCAATGTGTAGCAAGATGCCTATATGCCAATGGATTAGCTTTTAATGTTGTTCGTTCTCCATATTGGAAAGAGATGTTGAGAACGGTTAATGAAGCTCCAAAAGGGTACAAGGGCCCGGGTTATGAGAAGGTGCGTAGCACTTTATTGGAAAAGGAGGTTGAGTTGGTTGAAGATGCATTGAAGCCTATAAGAGATTCATGGGTTGAGACAGGTGTGTCCATTGTTTCGGATGGTTGGAAGGACTCAAAAAATCGGCCTTTGATCAATGTCATAGCGGTGTGCCCTAAAGGGGCAATGTTTTTGAAAGCCGTGGATTGTGAGGGCCAAGTAAAAGATGGAGAATTTATTGCTAGTATTCTCATTGCAGCCATTGAGCAAGTGGGAGCCCGCAATGTTGTTCAAGTTGTAACGGACAACGCTAAGAATTGTAGAGCAGCAGGGTTGTTGGTTGAGGAAAGATATTCACATATCTTTTGGACACCTTGTGCAGTCCATTCACTCAATCTTATGATGCAAAAGATTGGGAATCAAATTGCATGGATCAAAGAATTGTATGCTGAGGCTGAGGACATTCAGATGTTCGTCACCAACCACCACTTGTCTCAAAGCATCTTTAGATCATTTTCAAAATTGGAGCTATTGAAGGTAATTGAAGTAATATTTACATTTGTCATTTTCTGATTTTCATAATTTGATTGTGCATTCTAATTTAAATTCTTCTTTAAAGTTTATTTAAATTCTAATTATTTTTTTTAATTTGCAATAGGTTGCAGAGACCCGCTTTGCCTCTAATACTATCGTCTTGAGACGACTTGTGAAAGTTAAAGAGGCACTTGCTAGCATGGTGATTAGCAACAATTGGTCTATATGGAGGCAAAGCGGCACTGAAAGAGCAACAAAAATTAAGAGCATGATATTAGATGACTCATGGTGGGATCGTGCGGAGTATCTCCTTAGCTTCACCGAGCCCATTTTGAGTATGATTCGCTATACTGACATGGACAAGCCATGCATTGGAGAAATATATGATGGTATAGACTCAATGCTTGAGAAGATCAAGTGCACCATAAATGCAAGAGAGCAAGACCCTGAAGAGACTTTCTTCAAACAAGTGCAAACAATTGTTGAAGAAAGATGGAACAAAATGACAACTCCATTACACCTTCTTGCCTTTGCATTGACTCCAAAATACTACAGTAGTCAGCTTCTTTCACAGCCAGGAAGGCTTCCTCCATATAGAGATTTAGAAGTGGCTGAAGGGTACAAGGCAGCATTTATGAGACTCTTCCCTGACCAAGATTTGCGATCTGTAATCACGAATGAGTTCACTGATTTTGTGCACTCAAATCATCTAGATGTCGATGCTTCTCGTGACAGGTTCTTAAAGGATGCTCATAGTTGGTGGTACTTCCATGGACAATACTTCCAAAATTTGCAGCCCCTTGCAATCAAAGTTTTATCACAAGTAAGTTTAATAAATTTTCATATTTTAGTTTTACTTTTAAAATTTAAAAGTTTCATAATTTCATTTATAATTTTAAATTTTTTAATTGTTTACTTTGTCTTCATAGGTTGCTAGTTCATCCACATCTGAGAGGAATTGGAGCACATATTCTTTCATCCACTCAGTAAAGCGCAATAAATTGCTCTCAAAAAGAGCGGAGAACTTAGTATATGTGCATTCCAACTTGCGTCTCCTTTCACACAAACAACGTGACTACAAGGAAGGGGAGACGAAGTTGTGGGATATAGGGCCAGAGGATACTGACTTGGATGCTTCCACTTCCCACCATGTTGCATATGAGGAGTCCGATATCCAACAGGAGCATGGGCACAATACTAGTGCTAGTGACAGTGCCATTGGCACTACTTGTGATTCATCTAGTCTTCCTACTTCATCTAATGTCAATGTTGACAATGACTTTGATATAGATGATTTAGAGGATCCATTTGATGATTAAAACTTTAATAGTGTTGTAATATTGAACTTGAAGTTTGAAGTTTGAACGATGAATATTTATAATTTTATATTTATCATGCATGTTATCATTCAAGTTTATGGTGGTTTTGTTGTTTATATGATGTTATGTGATGTTCTAATCCTAATTCATGCTTCTAGGCTGCATATATATATATATATTTTTTTATTTTTACATGTTTTTCAGTTTTTGTACTAACGAACCCAAAACGAACCGAACCCACCCCCCAAAAAATTTAGCCGAACCGGCGAACCGAACCCCCGAACCCGAACCCGAACCCGAACCGGCTACTTAGAAGAAAAAGTAAATCAAATATAGAAAATTCATAGATAGTCAAGGCTCAACATTGCAAATTCATAAATAAGATGTAACAAATCTCACCTCCAACTCATCAAGCACCTTATTTCTCAGCTCACTATCAGGCACCATCCTATCAATGCAAGTGACAACACCGTCCATGACCTCCTCATCCGCCTTAAATGAGTCCGAGAAGTAGAACTTCGGATTCAAGAAGTAGGCAAAGGCATGAATCGGCTGGTGGAGTTGGTTTGTCCATCTCCGATCAATGATGCGCCATATGATTTCATATTTTTTTTTGTTGCCGCCATAGTAATGTGATATGGCCTCTTTGGCCCTATCCATGGCCTCATAGATGAAACCCATTGGCATGCCATCTCCATCCACCATACGAAGAACCCTCACCAAAGGCTCTGTCACCTAAAAAAATGAAAACAAATGTTAAATTATAACAAAATTAACCCCTCAAAAAATAAAAAACAGCAAATAGATTATCATGTATAATTTTTTTTGTGTGATTGCTACTTACCCCCATCAGCTCCTCTCCATTTTTGATGAATGTCTCATCAAAAACTATGGTAACAATCCTCTCCCCTTCAGCTCTACTGGAAAATGAGGACTCCTTCCAAGCATCGGACACAAACATTTGCTTGAGATGACCAATGGCACCAAGAATGCTTTGCAATGTGAGGAAGTGGCTAGCAAATCGTGTCACTCCAGGTCGCACAAGGTCCTTGCCATTTGTGAATTTCCTCATCAAAGAAAGCACCCAAGTATGGTTGTAGATAAATTTTGTAACACTTTTTGCATCTTCAACCACTCTTTTGACCCATGAAATCTTCCCAATATCCTCTAACAATAGGTCCAAGCAATGTGCAGCACATGGAGACCATGCAATTGTGGGATACCTCTCCATAAGTAGCCTACCTGCAGCTACATATGCAGCTGCGTTGTCCGTGATAATTTGGACAACATTATCAACTCCAACCTCCTGGACCACCCCATCCAATAGACTGCATAAAGTCTCAGCATTTTTAACTTCATGGGAGGCATCTATTGATTTTAGGAACACCAATCCACCATTTGAGGCCACTAAAAAGTTCAGGAGAGTTCTATTCCGTCCATCTGTCCACCCATCAGATAAAATGCTGCAACCTTTTCTTCGCCAAAATTTCTTTTGCTCATCAACTACAAGCCGTGTATTCTTTACGGATTCCTCTAGCAATGGCCCACTCAAATCTTTAGCTGATGGGGTCTTAAACCCCTTTCCTGCAACTGTAAGGGCGTTCACTAGACCTTCCCAATATGGGCTGCTTGCAACATTGAAAGGTAGATTATTGTAGTACCAAAAGTTTGCAGCAGCCATCCTAGCTTCATGATGCTTTTCCTTATTCCAACCGGTACCTTCAAGTGAAGGTTGTGCTCCTGGAACATTACGTGGAATAAAATAATTTGGTCCTGATGAAGGACCGTGGCCAGCACTAGCAGTAGAATAGGAACCCTCAGGACTCTCACCAAAAGATGAATGTGGAGCACGAACACTTGGACTTGCAGCAGTAGCACCATGAGGCATAGTTGGTGTAGAAGGGGATCCACTCATCATTGATGCTAGGGCATTCTTTGTTTTTTGTCTTTCATCTTTTTTTAGCTCATAGTCAGCAAGAAGGGCCTTTATCTCTCTAATAATCTCAGGAGTAGTTTTAGGGCATCCCTCCACATTTTGCCCAGGTATCCTTGCAAGGTGGTATTTTAACCTGTTTATTCCTCCTGTCATCCATTTTGACATTCAGTACATGTCACTTCACCTTTTTTGATTCCTGGTATTCCATACTTCCATGCAGGGTCTTTTCTCATTCCCTTTGGATTTGAAGACGACATTGCTGTTTCAAGTTCAACGTGGAAAAAAAAAATCAGCAAGGGTTTGCAAAAAAATCAGCAAAAAAATGTGATTCAAAGTTTCATTTATTTGCAAAAAAAAAGAATGCAAAACCAAGCTAGAAATAATAGGAATTAGGCTATAATGGCTATTAAGGAAAATAGAAAAAAAATTTGGCAGCATATCCCCTTATTTTTCTTGATTTTTTTAAATTTTGAAAGCAAAAAAACAAAAAAAAAGAAATGTTAGATCACTTACCTGGCTCTATTTTGATCTTTTTAGCTCCTCCTCCTGCCTTCTTTCAAGCTAAAACCAATTTGCAGACCTTGAAAACACCAATCTTCAAGTTAGAAATAACAAAAAATTAAAAAAATGTATGGGTTTTAACCCAGTTTGACGCCCCAGCCGCGGACGAGAGTCCTGGGTCGGGACTCCCGAGTCCGAGTCTGCCGAGTCCAGAGGTCGGACTCGGGAGTCCCGACCCAGGACTCGTCTGGACTCGACTCCCGAGTCCGTGGCGAGTCGACTCGGCTCAGCCACGGACTCGCGAGTCCGCCGAGTCCGCGGCGAGTCCTGAAGAGTCCGCCAACTATGCTTGTTACTATTAGCCTATGTAATGGAATTAGTGCTTCTGCATGAACAAACTTTATCCCAACTTGATCCTTACCAAATACAAATATGAAGAAATGAACGCTGTGGCTCTAGATAACAACTGATAATTGAGAATGCAAAGACATCAGAAGAAAAGGAAATTAATGGATGAAAACTACTAAAACAACAGTAGCATAATTGACAACAAACGTAAATTTCAGCTTTTGTCTTGAACATTCACTGCAGATACTTGAATATCAGACATTTATAAGAAAAGGTTATCCTGGCATTTTGATAAGTTATCTCTCCCACCTAAAATCCTACAACTTTGGTATTAATAGAAATTAACATTCAATTACTATTAACACATGTCAGCTGACAAGCAACTATTTCTACAGCAGCTCTCCAGATTTATTGTAATCTCCTGGACCAATTTTCTAAACCAGTTTTTTGCAATTTTCAGAGAGTTTAATGCCCAGGCATTTCATCAAACGGTTTCATTTCAATGGTATGTTGGCAAAACATCATAAATGACCATCCAAAATCAATCTTCCATAATTTATTAGTGCTAATAACACTTTTTCTGATTAAAATTACTGATCAATGTATTCAATATATATTATTCTGATCAACATATAAACTGCTGCAGCAACTATCGTATACAGAAATTTCATCCAAAATATTATTGATATCACAATAAGCAAATATTCAAGAGATTAATTGCTGACTTGACTATTGAGAGTCAAACATCCACATCAGCACTCAATATTCATTCTTTGCTTGCCTTTGAAGACTGTACGGCACCACATAGAACTGTACGGCAGCTAGAAGAAAGGCTGTGATTCCTTTTGGGAAGGCAGCGATTGGTGTTAGAAAGCCTTTTTCGAGGCTATGCTGACTTTTCAAAGGCTTCAAAGCCTTTAATATTGCATCGTCTCTCCTCCTTATGAAACCCACGACTCTTATTTGGAGTCTTTAACAAGTACGGTCCCTCCAATGTATACTATGTGATACAGCTGAGTGATGCTCAGCTGATACCAATATATTTGTGTATTTTCTGTTTTTTCACCTTTTCATGTGCACACACCAGCACTGATAAAATTCTATAATTTTCATTTATGCATAAACGGGTATTTTCTGATATTTCACTTTGCACACACCACTGAAACAAATTAATTATTTGCCTGCAAATCTCAATTAATTTGTACCTGGAACCCTTAAGAATAATCGTGAAACTTGTGTGATTCCACCCGTAAATTGGCTAGGGTAGATGTCTCACCACCGAAACCAATTCCCTTAAAGATTCCGTTCTAAGTTTTTCTCAAGCTAGAAGCTCAAATTCCACAATAGAGAAAAATAAAACAACCATCCACAAATGAGCTTTCAAATCACCTTCTATAATTTCCCATAGAACTTTCCCAAAATTACTTTTTATTTCCCACTCAAAATATATCATTTAAGGCACTTTTATAAAGTGACTTTATACTATTCCCCTTTTAAAACGTTTAAGTCATTTTATTAAATTATTAAAATGAAGTCATCCGGAAATTTACTTTATTGGATAACTTTATTTATTTAATTAATTCATTCCATATCAAAGCCCAAAATTAGCCTACGAGAATTAAATAGGCTAAAAGGGACGCTTCTGGCTACTCAACAGTAGGGGACATTACAATTATTGTAGTCATATCACCTTACACCACAACAAGAAACTTCATAACTTCATGTAACTTACAAACCTTTCATCTAAGGACTTTATTTCTTTTTCTCTACTTTGCTATTTGTATTGGTTTCTTGAACACATGTATTTTTATATTTTTGTTTTTGGTTCTTGTCATGTCCCTTTTTTCAAGCACTGATATTCAAGAGTTTCTTAGCCTATTGTTTTATTTCTTGTCAACTAAAGGACAAGGCAAGGGAAATAATTTTAAAATAACAACTTAAGCTGTTCTAGTACAATTATGTTTATTATTAACAGATTCCAAGTTGTTATCAGAAGTGTTGTTAAGAAAAGGCACCAAAAGTGATGTTTTATTGAAAGTCTTTCTAGACACTTCTCAAATAAGTTTTGGAGGGAAGCGGGAAAAATAATACAACATTCAATTGTTTTCCCTCAAAGAGTCTATGGTGGGGAGTGCTATCTCTCAAGAGCACATTTGCTCTTCCTAAGACCTATTCTTTGTTCTTCCTAGGGTATTCTTCTCTACCCTACTCAGAGGTCACTCCTAAGACCCCTATCTCCTTATAGAACTCCACCAATTTCAAATGCTCCCTTTGCTCTCCAATCACCATGAGCTCCCATGGGCTCAATTTTGCTACAAAGTTCCCAAACTTTTCTTGGGACTTGGAATAGGTCTTCTAGCTATTCCTTGAGTGATCTTACTCCATTTTGGTCCATTTTAGAGGATTCTTTCTTCATTTGGCTATCGAATTCAAGAAACTTAGTTTTCAGGCCTTGTAGCCTTTTTGCCCAATTAGGCCTCCACAATCCGGTGTTCTTGAAATAACTCCTAAACTTCCTTAACAAACCCCCAAACTCTTCATGGATTCTCACTATAGACCTCCTAGGCTTCAAGATTTTCTAGGTCTTAGGTCTCCTTGGCGTCCATACATAGGACTTTCACCAAACCCCTATTTTCAAGGGTTTCTAGGGTATGTACACAGTCCAGTTTCTTTTAACTTGATTGAGGGCTCTAATGGCCTCCTCTGCTCTTCTCCCTGCATACACATACCCCTACACTTCTACACCATGAATTGGCACAAACCAATCCATTTAGCAAGTCTTCTTGCTGCTGTTCTGTCCAAGCAACTAGCCAGAATGCCTCTGCACTCGCCAAGAGCTTGTTGATTATATCAACTCCCCTACAAACAAAGATTCCTAAAGCCATATCTACACTATATACACAGTCCCCTACTTGATTCCAAGTGGCCATGGAAGCTTTGCCACGGGAAGTCAAGTGGGGATCACTATTTACAAAACTATCCCTGAACCGGACAGTGAAACCAAGAACCCAAAATAACTTGCAAAACCTTAACCAGTAGAACTAAATGACTAAACCAATGCTACACAAAGCAGGAACAGATCACAAATGAAAGTCTCAAAGCACTAGTTCAGTCCTTTCAATCCATTAATTGATTGGATGAAGGCTCTGTCACAGAAATCAAACAAATTTACTCTTTTCCAAGTCACAAACCTCTTCTTTCCAAAACTCATTCCGTACAATAGCTTTCCCACATGCCATATTAGGGTTTTGCTAACCTTATATACCTTATGCCCACATGTTAGGACCCTAAGGTCGGGCTTAGAACAACATTATTGCCATTTTCCAACTTTTAGGACAAATTTCCAAGACAACATTGTCAAGATTTGCCTAATCTCCTCTTTAAGGCTTTCCCAAACCTCAAGGCTCTAAACTAACCTAACTTGCCACAACACAACATCAATTCAACCTTGGGACTTTATCAATTAGTCCTTATTACCTTGGTGGTTGGCTAGAACCACCTACAAGCCAAAACTTGCTAAGATCTTTCCAAAGACCTTAAGGTGCTCCTGCACTAGTCTATAAAAGGAAGAGATGGGCGGAGAAGAGGAACCATTTATTGTTATTGCTATCAAACCCTTTTATTCAAGATTGAGCAATTGTGTTCATCTTTCTACTTAAGGATGCAAACCCTCTTGGCATAGGCATGTGGAGAACAAAACCCTCTAGATTTTTGATGTGAATTGAAAGACAAAAACCCTTTGATTCATTGGAACGATTCCATACAAGGATCACCGATGTGTTGAAAGTTTGCATTTTATATTTAGTATTAGATTATTATTTGAAGATCGTGAAGATTAACAATTTGCAGTTTTCTCCAGTTCAGTTTGGTGAATAAAGATCTCAGTGAGTTTATATGTTTCATATTTATTATCAGTTTGGATGATTCCAAGATATTATATGATATTGGTGCTTTGTTGCAAATATTTTATTAATAGATTGTTATTTTTAAATAACATTTCCAGCTGTAATATTCTGGATAGCAGTTGTATTGTTATATTGATCAAAGGAGATCAAATCATACTGACTGTTATTTATTTGAACTGTTTTGAAGCTGCCCGAATCATATAAATCTCCAATTGCAGCCTTTAAAGTGATTTCTATATATGTCATGGAGTAACATTTGATGTACCATATCTTGGTCCAGCGCAGCTTGTGATATCATAGCTTTAGTACAATATTAAAGGGAAGAGAATATTATTTTCTTGGTGGCGTACATTTTATGAAGACTTCTTTGGTCACCATACCATTAGAAATGAGTTGAAACTTTTAAAAAGCTGCTGAAAAGAATGGGATCACAGCCTTTCAAGAATTAGATAATTCACTCCAAAGCTACCATACTATATTTCTTATGCTGCTGTACATATTGGAAGGGATTGCAATATATCTTTAACTTGCTATTCTTTTCAGTGGCCAAAGGCCAAACTCAAATTTGCTGCTGTATGCCTAGTAAATAGGAGATTCTGAAGCATTAATATCTGCTGTCCTACATATTTCTACATCAGCCATACAATGGCTCTACTACAGCAGTTGCCATGTGGTATTTGCCTTGTTCCAGACTTGTTCATTGGCTTTATATCAGATCTTTCTATGCTGATTATTACATATTTCAGAGGTGACATTCAAAATTCATAAACTCAAAAATTGTGTGTTTATTCAATAATAATTTTGTATTGCTTCATAATATCGATCTATGCAGTTCACCACAAAATCTAAATTGAATTTGTAGTTATTCTGGAAAGCTTACCACCAGAATTAGTTTCCCATCATTTCCAGATATCGATTTTGTATTTGTTTTGGAAGGCTTGACACTAGAACGAGCATTGTATCTTTGATTTACTTGCATTGTAAGTTGTGCAGCTTGCCACCAACAAGCATAATAATTTAATATTGTTCGTATCCTTTTACCGTATATTCTCACCTTGCCCACTGGGGATCTCGGTGATCAAAAGGTGTTAAGGTTCATGCGTTTTTACTGTGAAACTTGTCAAAAAATATTTAAAAACTGTTGGAAACATTACAGTTTCTCTCCTCTGTGGGGCCTCCCTAGGTTTCTCTTCTTATAACTTTCTATTGTAAACTGGAGTACTCTTGAATCCTATTGACCAAATTTTGGTCATCTATGGACATTAATATAATTTCTTTCTTTCTAATAATTTCTAAAAAAATTTAGGCCCCATGGCTAAGACATCTATTTACATACACAAGGCATCCACAATGTTTGGACAACATAAAAAAGGAATTTTTGAAAATCTCTTTTAGAGGCTACAAATTTCTATGATGACAATATTTCCAAGATGTGCGGCCAGTAAATTGAATGATATATTTTATACCACCCTCAAAAGGAAAATCTACAAAGGGAGTAGTGAAAAAAAGTAGGTGGATAATATAATTCAGGAGTTAATTTACTGTTTTCTATCAAATTTATATCAAACTTATAATGACCACAAATCTGAAATATGAAAGCAAATCAGCAATAGAGACAAAATTAGTCACATGTAGAATTGACATAACACCTTATTTACCCTAGCAAAACTCTTTCAAGAGAAAAGCAAAGCATCAAACCAGTACCATTCTCTATATTACCAATGGAATATGATTATAATACAGTGAGAAAGTTGATTTAAGCGTCCTCCGCTCTACACTCCAAGTCTAGTTGAATTTTGGCAGCATTCCAAACAACACCTCCTTACTCCAAAAGTAAAACTCTCAAACCACTACCCCAAGGCTCTTATTATAGACACGAGTGATATAAGAAACCACCGATAGTTTTAAAACCACAAAACCCAAACCAATGGGGACCACATCACCATGGTGACCCCTGTGGACCTAATGAGCCTTGGGATGTGAAAAGTCAGTAGGGGTAGGTGGAGGGTCACAAAGGCATATGAAAGATCACACATGATGTGGTCCTTTTTTTGGTCTTGTTGCAACCCAGCATAATGTGGAAAGTCATTGTCATATTCCATGTCATAAATGTTTGTCATGTCCCCTTCTAGTTGACATCTCTCAGAGCACAGGATTAGCCTATTATGCGACCCTCGTAGGCTGATAGATTGGATAGAGGGTCTTGATGGAGTGGCTCAGCTTCAGTTTGTCAGTATTTGATCAGTTGGCTTTTGTTCGGGCTCGTTCGAACACTTCTAGCCTGAGTTGCTATTTTTAGCAGTATTTGGTACTCAGCGTGGGACCCCTGCTATTTTTAGCAGTATGGATTGATAGCGTTCAGAATCACTTCTTATTTCGTCAGCTTCAGACGGCACGAGCATCGGGTGAATATTGAGAGAGATATTAATATTTAATTGATTTAATTAAATATTATTTGTGGAAGCATTATAAAATAAAGTTATAATATTTTATTATAACTTAAGTGATTTCAGTGAAGGGGTCGCCCATCATGAATAGGGGCCATTTTGATGATTATATTTTATTATTAAAATTTGGCTGGAGACTATTGAATTAATTAAACAGGAAAAGTCGAATTTTTAATGATTCCCTATTATTAAGGAAATCGTACTTTTCATGAGTATAATGCATTTGCTTGGAAATTCGAGCCATGATGATTATTGTGAATTGAAAATTGGTCAAGTTTCGTCAGAGCACGGAAGCCTAGGGTTTCAGTCTCAGAGCATTGGGGAACAAGCCATCTCCAGTGAAAGCAATTCAGAGGGTGTGAGATATTATCTGATTTATTGCCAGGCAAGAGATTTCTTCATTCAGAAGAAATTACAGAGCATCACAGATCATTCATCTTCAAAGGTTTCAGAGTAATAATCTTCCAGTAGAGATTCTTCATTCCAGGCGCCTATTACCTGAGATTTTGGATACATCAATAAAGGCCGTATTTTTCATTTGGTTGCTGCTGTTACCAAGCCGTACAGAGCTGTACCAGGCTGTACCTCCATCAGAAAGGGGCGTACTTTCATTTGCAAGCAAATCGCCTACTTTATACTCAGTCTGCCATCACCAGTTTGGGCGCATATCTTCCTGGCCTCATTAGGGATCATCAGAAAGAGGGAGAAAGAAGTATCTCTTGCAGCCGTACCAAATCAAGTCCATTTTCATATTGCAGCAAATCAGGTTTTCATCAAATAATTTATTGCCTTATTGTTTGCATGTACTTGGATCTTCATTGTAATCGTTTCAGAAGATTGATAAATAGACTGGCATCCATATTAGCAAAAGAATCTATAGTTTTCAGAGTTGATTTATTTTTATAGAATTTATTCTTTATTTCTTGCAAAATCGCATTATTGCATTTATGCTCAAAAATACCAAAAAAACCAAAAACTGCAAAAACAAACAAAAAACAGTCAGAATCAGAATCAAGGGGAAACAAGGGTTTCTACAATGTTCCAAAAGTGGTCCAAAATTGTCTTATCCCAAGTGTAGCATCCATCCCAAGGTGAACACACTTAACCACCAACATTAATTGTTGGTATGTAAAGCATACAACACCTATCCCACCAATCTCCCACTTTTCTACATTGCATAAGGGGTTACAACTTACAACCATGAACAAACATGAGCTAGTCGCTAGGGGCAAAAATGGCCACAGCATTCCTACACCAAATTATATTGTGCTAATCAACTTGGTAAGAGAATCTGCATGATTATCCAAAGTCTGTACTTTTTCCAACACCACCTTATTATCCTCCACCATGTCACAAAGTGATACTATGCATCTATGTGCTTAGTCTGAGCATGGAACGTGGGATTCTTGGTTAAACAAACAGCAACAAATACTTACTGATCTATGTATAAAACCAGAATCTGTGCATAATCCATAAACTAACTGCCTCTTTGCAAGCATGTGTTGCTGCCACATATTCAGCCTATATAGTTGAAAGAGCAACTGTTGATTGCCTCTTGCTCATCCAACTAATAATCACACCAAACAAGATGAAGATGTCGCCACTTGTGAACCTCCTACTAACCACATCACTTACCCAATCTGTATCTATAAATCCCTGTATATGCAACATTCTGCTTAAAGCTTCTCTTGTTGTAGCAAATAGAAGAATCTGCAATGTCACACAGACACTTGAAGAACGTTTTACTACCATCCAAAGTTCTTTAACTAGGTTATATAAAAACCTACTCAAAGCTCCCATTAATTGAGTAATATTTAGTCATGTGCCTACCATGGCTTACATGAGGCTACCCAATGCACTAGCATATAGAACATACATCATGTCTTCTAAATTCTCGAGTCACTAGACATTGCTCCAAAGACAATTTGATTCCAGCAAGGAAAGGACCACTGACAAGTTTACAATATTGCTTATTAAACTTTTTAAACATAAAATCAACATACTTTCTTTGTCTTAACCAAAGCTTTCTATTAACTCTATCTTTTAGAGACATGAGATTTCCACAATCCATTGTAAATGAATTAGTATGCTTCTTGTGAAAACCATATTTTTTTGAAAATTTACATAGTTTTTACCAAAAATATGTTGATGTATACAGCTATGTCGAATTACTTCCTAGAAGAAATAAATTAAATTGTAGCCTGAAGGCTAGTTAATTTATTCAAGTTCAATTACTTAGGAGGAGGCGCCTCATCAATCATAATTTATATGATTAATATTTAATTATTGGAGCCGACTTCTTGAAGAGGCACGACTTACTATGAAGGTGCGATTTGATCCAAGGCCGACATCATGATCATTAAGAGGCGCGATTTTTAATAAGTCATGTCTTTTACTTTGGAGGCCGACCTCTTGTGGGAGAAGACACATCCCTTCATGGATGAATGTATAAAAACAAGGTGTGGTTCATTTGACATGAAATCAAGTTCATTCATAATAGTTTGCATTATTGAGGAGAAGTTAGCACCCAGCAAGAGGAGAAGTTCGCACTTAGCAGCAGACCTTCATCTGTAGCAGCAGATCGACTATAAGGAGAAACATATTCATTTGTATCTTTGCATCTAGGAGAGGTTCTATTCATTATATTACATAGGCATTGTGTTATTGCTGAGTTGTAAGCAGATTTCTGCTCTTATTCTATCAATATATAAGAGATATATTGGCTGGGTTTTTCTCCCTTAGGTTGGAGGGTTTTCCCAGGGTATCTTGTTGTGTTAATTGTCTTATGTGCTGCATTTTTTTATTACTTTCAGTTTGAATTATCTGATCATTAAAAAAACTAACATGGTATCAGAGCGGGTTTGAAGAAGATCTTGATCAGATTTAGTATTGCAGCGGTACTCTTTATTCTCTTTCTCATCTTTGTTCACATCTATACATTCATTAAGATGGTGAACGAACTCAAGATCGAGGACAGACTTGAGGGAGCAACAAATTTCACATCTTGGAGATTCAAAATTATGCTTACCTTGGAAGAAAGTGAGTTGGCAGAGTTCATGGAGAGCACAGCTACCAAGCCTATGGATGAGGAAGAAAAGATTCAATGGAAGAAGAAAGATATCAAGGCGAAGAAGATGTTAGTTGATACCTGTTGATGCATGTTTTATGACACACCAAACACTCTAGAATAAAGAATCCAAAGATGCTCTATCCCTTCTTGAAAAACTACCTCGTATGCCAAGATTGGAAGAAAGATCATACAGCAATTCCAATGTTTCGTAAGTTAGGTGTGGATAAGCTCTGTGGTCGTTGTGATTTTCCAGTAACACAAAGGGACTTATGCTAGGCTTGTTCAATTCACAATGAAGGTCTTGACAATAAAGCTCTATTTCTTGGGTCCTGGATCAAACAAACTAAAAAAGGAGGTAAGGGTTTAGAATTTCTAAGCTACTTCCTAAGAATCCAAGAGACGGTATTAACTTGGTGAAACCAATAACCATGCTTTGCTTCGCCACACTCAACGACAACTACACAAAGTGGGTGCAATCTTCAAGGGAGTGTACTTAAGATTTCTTTACTACGAACAATACCATCAATAGAACAACATTATTCGAGGTAAACATTGAAGCATCCACATCAAAAGCTCAGTCTAACTTTACGCATTGAATGAAAATCATCCATTCAAAGAAAGTATGAGCAAAAGTTTCACCATAAATCAATACTTATCAAATCTTGCATTCGTCTAACATACATGAAATAAAATCTAAACTATGATGAGGGATAAGAACCATGCCAACTCCAAAATAAGAGAAATAATCACCATTAATTAGAACATTACATTACTTATTACTTTGGCAGTCGTATGCAACAATTTACTTATCTCAAAATGTTTCGCAACATGCTCCCATGCTTTACAAATGAGGGATGAGCTCAATTTATAGGCTCCCCAATTACAATTCAATGGCCAAGATTTATTTAGAATCAACGGCCGAGATTACAAAATAAAACTCTAATTAGGGTTTGTCATACCTAACTCTTCTCGACCAATGAGAAAATTACATTCGAGGACACTTGTCCTTTTTTGAATATGAACCAACAATAAAATAGAAAGTTGTCGCATGGTGGAGTGTCAAGTTCATTGAATCTGGACGTGTTGACTTGGAACAATTTGATTGGTCGAGGCGCCACTTTAGTAGGTTGGATGTCCTCCTTGGTCACCTTGTTCGGCTTTCCATGTTCTTGCCTTAGAATATTTTCCTTGCCGGTGACTCTGTCCTTCGTGCTTGTTTCTTCCTAGCTTTGATTTTGGATTCCTTTTTGAGACTTTGATTTCTTCTTCTCACCTGTATTGGAAGTCTTGCCTTGGAGCACATGCTTAGACTTGAAGTCATTAAGGTTTTCTTTCCTGATTGCTTTGAAATTCCTACAAGCGCCTTGAATTTGGACAAAAACTCCCCTGTGCTTTCACCACAATGGAGGAAATTGGAACTTTCTATATGAAGTATTTCCCATACTTAGCCAAATTTTGGCTATTCAATTTCATTTTGTAACACCTTCACATGGACCATTCAACATTTAGCCAAGATTTTGGCCATCTCTATGCTCAAATGAACTTTGCCTGTGGATTTTCCTTCAATTTTGAGTTTGGCTTGTGCTGATTAGGGCGGACTCCATCCTTGGACAAGGATTATATACATTTCCTCTTTATTTTCATCTTGTTTTCTTTCCAACACTTAAGTCAATTTTCTGAATTTCCCTCCCCAAGGTATCAACACTTAGTCAATTTTCTAAGTTTTCTTTGGCGGACTTCATCTTCTCTTGGACAAGGCGGACTTTGAAGCTGCTTTGGACATGCTTTCTAGTCACGTCGGACTTTCTTGGTTCTTGGACATTGCTTTGATGAGGGAGGTCGGACTTCACTTGAGTTTTTCCAACCTTTTTTTTTTACTTAGCCAAATTTTCAAATTTCCTTGGCTAGGCATACTTGACCTTGTGGTTGGACATCTTCATGGCGGACTTGGAGCTTGTCTTGACATTCTCCTTTGGAGGGCGAACTTTACCATGCTATTTCCCATCTTGGAGCAGACTTCATCATGTCACAAGCCATCAAACTTGGGCGGACTTGCTTTAGATTGAGCCAACTTCACAATGTGCTGGGCGGACTTGCCTATGGCTTGTGCCATTTTTAATTTTGGTTGGGCGGACTTGACTTACTTCCATGCCACCTTCTTCAAGAGCAGGGCGGACTTGCCTATACTTATGCCATTTTCACTTATGCTGGGCGGACTTACTGGTGCAAGAGCACCCCATAGTTCACCTTAGGAAAGTTGTCTAGAAGGTCATGTTTGGCCAATTTGTCTAGGACAACTTATCTTCATAATCTTGTTCCTTCATGTTTGTGCCTTAGTGGCATTTTGTGATCATACATTGAGTTGTTAAGGTCATGTTGACCATTGCATAGGTTTGAGGTTTGGCTACAAGAAAGGCTTAAGACCTTTTTAGACCTATTTAGGTGTTAGTTTCCTAAATTTTGAAATAAGGCTTAAAGGAAGCCGCAAGCCGCCAAGGAGGGGTTAAGGCCGAGCTTATCTACTTTAGTGACCCTATATAAGGGTGACCTCGGCATGGAATTGAGGTTGGGAGCTTTTACATTGATTTGAAATTTTGAATTCAAAGTAAAAACAGTGGGTTCTTAATGTGAATTTCTGGTTTTTGGTTCAAAGTAGAGCTTTAATGGATTGAAATTGATTTTGTAGCGTGAGTAGGATGTAGTATATTTGTTGTTTAAGCACTGTGTGGTAGCAATTTGGAGTTTTAGTTTAGTTTCAAGCATTGTTGAAGATAGAGGTTTCTTTCCATTTGCTGATCTGACAGTTTGTTTGTAGAAAATGGAGGTTTAGATCACATTCCCTTTGTACATAACGTACGGCCTCTTGGGAATTGTGACTAGAGTCCATGATTTTATATATGGTAGGATTAAGAGTCTTTAACAGTTCAGGAAACACCATGGAAGTCTTCTCCTAGGCGAGCCAGGAAGTGTCCGACTAGGAAAGACAAGGAGTGCATGGCACTTGATTTGCAGGGGTGATCATTTCTTGTCAAGTCACGGTGTGGAGAGGGCAACCAGATGCCTTGCAAAGAACTGGCATGAAGGAGGAAGCTTCACCAATCAATTTGGTGAAAGAAACTCATGACAGTCTGCTGTGTGGTCAGGGAAAAGGGCTCAAAAAGGCCAAATTTGCTAAATTGAAGGTCCAACCTGTGTACGGACAATTGAGGGTTAAGACCACTAAAATCTTAAAGAGGTAGGCATGAGGACCAAGAACCCCAAAGAAAGATTCTGTGTTCTTTGGAAGACTTTGGAGTACTAGCTTGTTTTCTCGGAGAAGGAGGGCTAATTGGGGCTCCTAGGGCTAGTAGCCTTTTTAACCCTAAATGAGGGTTTGGTGGAAGCGATGGGCAAATGAAGTTAAGTGGACCCTCAAGAACCATAATGTGATGGTCTAAACCTATTAGAAACATCTCCACACCCCTGCAAAGTTGAGATCTAGTATTGGGAGAAGGTTAGCCTTTAGGGTGGATTAAGGGCTAAGGGAAGAATTGCAAACAAAGCACCAAGGTTGACTTGGTTGGAATTGTATGTGATGGTAGATGGGTTGGTAAGGAGAACCAAGGGAACCTAAACTAGAAATAGGTCCTATAGGTTAAGGTGGTGAAGTGAGACACCATAGAGGTCTTCCAAGGAAAGACCTAGAGCAAGGATCGGTGATTGATCCCTCCAACCTCCCTATCAAATTGGTATCAGAGCAACAAAAGATTTGGGATAGATTGATGTATGTCAGAACTTGAGTCTAGTGGTTCTACAACCATGGTGACAAATATTGAGTTGGCCAAGAAGGTTGAATATCAAGAGGAAGATAATAGGAGATTGAGAGAAAGAATAGCTCAACTTGAGCAAGCAATGAACAATGTGCAAACCAGGACCGATGAGGTCGGTGATAGGTTGGAAGGAAAGGTACCAAAGAGTGAAGAGGTTGCAGAGGAAGACAAGACCCTTGAACCTGGCCCTGTTCTGCAAGAAGAACCGTTCTTGAAGGCATTGAAAGCTTTGAGTGGAAAAGCACTTGAAGGTATACCATTGTTTAGTGGTAAATTGGAAGCTGATCTAGTCATGGATTGGATAGAGGGCATGAAGTACCATTTTGAGTGTGATGGAGTCACTGAAGCACAGAAGGTGAAGGTGGCCAAATCAAGATTGAGAGGATCTGCCTTGACATGGTGGAAATTCATTCAGACAGAGAGGGAAAAGGAAGGCAAGAAGCCTATTTCAACTTGGAAGGGTATGGTTGCAAAAGTGAGAGAAGCATACATGCCAAATGATTATGAGATTCAGTTGCATAAGAAGAGACAAAGCTTGAGACAAAGAGACCAAGATGTGAATTCCTATACTGAGGAGTTTCAAAAACTTTGCATGAGGTCTAATGTTTCAGAAGATGAAAGTCTCAAGGTGGCTAGGTATCTTAACGGCTTGAAGTGGAACATTCAAGAGGAGATGACTCTTCTAAGTCCCAAGACAGTACACCAATGTTACCAATTAGCTATAAAGATTGAGGAAAGAAGCAAAAGAAAACAAGATCAAGCTTCTAAGAGTAGAGGCAAAGGTGGAGATCAAAGAGGACATAGAGGTGGATACCAAGGTAGAGGGACTGAACAAAGAAATCAGGGAGAGTCTAAACTCACAGAGCATGGAAGTGAACCACCTTCTAGAGGAGGCTATGGAAGAGGTAGAGGACCTCAAGGAGGATCAAATAGAGGAAGAGGAGCAGGCAGAAGCAACTCATACTTTGCTAGTATGAAGTGTTATAACTGTGGTCAAGTAGGACATCCAGCTTATAGGTGCCCGAAGAAAGCATCTTCATCAAATGCAGAAAAGAGAGTGGCATATGCTCAAGAGGACACCATGAGTACCAAATCACCTGAGATTAATCACATTGAATCAGAAATGGGGGAGAACCTGATGTTTAGAAGAGTTTTGATCAGACAAGCGATCAAGGAAGAGCCAAAGCAGAGGAGAGACTTATTCAGGATAAGATGCAAAATAATTGGAAAGGTGTGTAAGGTTATTGTGGATTCATGTTTAACTGATAACATCATCTCAAAGGAGGCAGTAAGGAAGTTGAAATTGGAGAAAATACCCCACACTAACCCTTACAAAGTAACATGGTTGAACAAAGGACAGAGTGTTCTTGTCAATGTTCTTGTCAATGAACAAACAACGATGGAGTTCTCCATTGGAGGTTACAAAGATAAATTGATTTGTGATGTGTTACCCATGGATGCATGCCATCTACTATTGGGCAGACCATGGCAATATGACAAAGGTGCCATATATGATGGGAAAGAGAACACCATTTCTTTCAAGAAGGATGGAAAGACATTTAAATTACAGTCACTGTCAGAGGAGGAAGAAGGACAGTCAAAGACCCCTAGTGTCTTATTAAGCAGTGGTAAGGAGTTCATTAACACCCTACATCAAGGAGGTGAAGGATATGTGATCATGGTGCAACCCAAAGAAGAAGACAAGGCCAAGAAAACAGTCATACCGGAAGCAGTCCAGAAGTTGTTAGAACAGTTCAAGGACATAGTTAGTGATGGTGCACCTGCAACCTTACCTCCAAAGAGAGCCATTAGTCATCAGATTGACTTCATACCAGGAGCTTCATTGCCAAACAAAGCAGCTTACAAGCTTACACCAGATCAAAACCTAGAAGTAGCTAGACAAGTGCAGGAGTTGTTAGATCAAGGATTGATTAGGAAGAGCATCAACCCATGTGCAGTACCAGTGGTCTTAGCAACCAAGAAAGGTGGTAAGTGGAGATTATGCACTGATTCTAGAGCTATAAATAGAATCACAATTAGGTATAGGTTCCCTATTCCTAGGATTGAGGACTTGATGGATTGTCTTGGAGGAGCTCAGTACTTCACCAAGTTGGATCTCAAAAGTGGATACCATCAGATCAGAATCAAGGATGGAGATGAGTGGAAGACAACCTTTAAGACAACTGATGGGTTGTATGAGTGGAGAGTTATGCCATTTGGCCTCTCTAATGCCCCTAGCACATTCATGAGGCTCATGAATGAAGTGCTCAAAGAATTTACAAGGATATTTGTGGTGGTATATCTTGATGATATACTCATCTTTAGCAAGACAGCAGAAGAACATCTTAAGCATGTGGAATTGGTTCTTAAAAGATTGCAAGAAGAGAGGTTAGCCATCAACCTAGAGAAATGTGAGTTTTTCAAACAGGATCTTGTGTATGTTTGTAGTATCCCAAGGATCATTGAAGATGGATCCAAGCAAGGTGGAAGCTATCCTAAATTGGCCTACACCAACCACAAGGACAAAGGTAAGAAATTTTCATGGATTGGCTCAATTTTATAGGAGATTCATAAGGAACTTTAGTGGCATATGTGCACCAGTCCTTGATACAATCAGAGGTGGCCTAAAGACTAAGTTCAAGTGGAATCAAGAAGCTAAGAAGGGTTTTGAGAAACCGAAACAAGAAGTGGCAACTCAACCCATTCTTTTATTACCTAGTTTTGATAAGTTGTTTACAGTGGAATGTGATGCCAGTGGAGTTGCAGTAGGAGGAGTGCTAAGCCAAGAAGGCAAGCCTATAGCTTTCTTTAGTGAAAATCTCAATGAAGCTAAGAAGAAGTATTCTACCTATGACCTAGAACTTTATGCTTTAGTACAGTCACTTAGGAAGTGGAGGCATTATCTTCTACCTAAAGAGTTTGTAGTCTTTACTGACAATCAGGCACTCAACTATATCAACACTCAAGAGAAGTTGAGCAATAGACATTTGAAATGGATGGAATACATCCAAGCTTTCACTTTCACCATCAAGCACAAGAAGGGACAGCTGAACAAGGTGGCAGATGCACTAAGCAGGAGATTGCTGACAGTGCAAGCGATACAGATAAAGAGCATTGGAATAGAAAGTTTCAAGGATCTCTATGGGGAAGATGAAGACTTCTCAGAGGCATACAAGGTGTGTTCTGATTTTGAAAATCACTTTCATAGTCAATTCTTAGAATATACATTGCAAAGTGGACTGTTATTCAAGGGGAATCAGTTATGTGTTCCAAGAGGATCAATGAGAGAGAATCTCATCTAGGAGAAGCACAATGGAAGTCTTAGTGGTCATTTTGGCATTAACAAGACAATGGAACTAGTGCAGAGGTTCTACTATTGGCCTAAGTTGCCAAGGGATGTTAGGAGGTATGTGGAGCAGTGTGTAGTGTGTATGAAAGCCAAGGGAGGAGCTAGTAATGTAGGTTTATATCAACCCCTACCCATTCCTAACAGACCATGGGAGTGTGTTAGCATGGACTTTGTGGTAGGACTCCCTAAGACTAAGATAGGTTTGATAGTGTCTATGTGGTGGTAGATAGGTTCAGTAAGATGACTCACTTTATCCCTTGCAAGACCACCCATGATGCTAGCTATATTGCTCACCTTTTCTTCAAAGAAATTGTAAGGATCCATGGATTGCCTTTGAGCATTGTCTAAGACAGGGATGTGAAGTTCATGAGTCATTTTTGGAAGACTCTATGGAGCAGATTAGGTACCAATCTGTCTTTTGGATCAGCTTACCATCCTCAGACCGATGGACAAACAAAGGTGGTTAATAGAGTGTTAGGTAACCTTCTAAGATGCCTAACCAAGGAGTATGGACAGACATGGGACTTAGTCATCTCATAAGCAAAAT
Organism: Sequoiadendron giganteum; assembly: GCA_007115665.2. Taxonomy (NCBI): domain Eukaryota; kingdom Viridiplantae; phylum Streptophyta; class Pinopsida; order Cupressales; family Cupressaceae; genus Sequoiadendron; species Sequoiadendron giganteum. The sequence continues at coordinate 657,545,309 of CM021105.1, read as the reverse complement.
ATGCATACAATGACAGTGTAAATAGGACCACAGGGAAGAGTCCTTTTGAAATAGTGTATGGAATGCACCCAAGAGGTGTGTGTGAGCTCAGGGATCTAGGAGCTATGGAGCATAGGAGTGGTTAGGCCAAGGATTTCTCTCAGACCATGAAGGAGATTTTGGAGCAAGTGAAGAAGACAGTCATCAAGGCTACTCAAAAGTTGAAAATTAAGGTGGATCTATCTAGGAAGGATCTATAATTTGCAGTAGGGGACTATGTCATGGTCCACCTCAACAAATCCAGATTGCAGAAGGGAACATCAACCAAGTTGCAGATGAAAAGAGTGGGACCATGTAAGGTGTTAGCCAAATATGCAAAGAATGCTTACAAGGTGGAGCTACCTGCAGATTTAGGCATCTCACCAGTGTTCAATATGGCTGATTTGATCAGGTATAAGGGAACAATCACGGACATGGTTCAAAATAGCATAGACATCTTCAAGGATGTGAGTAACATAGCCTTACCTACTAGGGACAAGCTACAAGCAGAGAGGATCTTGGAGTCAAGGGTGAAGAAGTCTACCCGGTATAAGGAATACATGGAACACCTCATCAAATGGAAGGACAAACCTGAATCTTTGGCTACATGGGTGGATGAAGCTTAGTTCAAGAAGCAAGGTATTGATCCATCTCTGATCTCTCCCCGCATTCCTTAATGTCTGTGCAGAGGGGGAGAATGGTGCAAGAGCACCCCATAGTTCACCTTAGGAAAGTTGTCTAGAAGGTCATGTTTGACCAATTTGTCTAGGACAACTTATCTTCATAATCTTGTTCCTTCATGTTTGTGCCTTAGTGGCATTTTGTGATCATCCATTGAGTTGTTAAGGTCATGTTGACCATTGCATAGGTTTGAGGTTTGGCTACAAGAAATGCTTAATACCTTTTTAGACCTATTTAGCTGTTAGTTTCCTAAATTTTGAAATAAGGCTTAAAGGAAGCGACAAGTGGCCAAGGAGGGGTTAAGGCCGAGCTTAACTACTTTAGTGACCCTATATAAGGGTGACCTCGGCATGGAATTGAGGTTGGTAGCTTTTACATTGATTTGAGATTTTGAATTCAAAGTAAAACAAAACAGTGGATTCTTAATGTGAATTTCTGGTTTTTGGTTTAAAGTAGAGCTTTAATGGATTGAAATTGATTCTGTAGCATGAGTAGGATGTAGTATATTTGTTGTTTAAGCACTGTGTGGTAGCAATTTGGAGTTTTAGTTTAGTTTCAAGCATTGTTGAAGTTAGAGGTTTCTTTCCATTTGCTGATCTGACAGTTTGTTTGTAGAAAATGGAGGTTTAGATCACATTCCCTCTATACATAACGTAGGGCCTCTTGGGAATTGTGACTAGACTCCATGATTGTATATATGGTAGGATTAGGAGTCTTTGACAGTTCAGGAAACACCATGGAAGTCTTCTCCTAGGCGAGCCAGGAAGTGTCCAGCTAGGAAAGACAAGGAGTGCATGGCACTTGATTTGTAGGGGTGATCATTTCCTGTCAAGTCACGGTGTGGAGAGGGCAACTAGATGCCTTGCAAAGAATTGGCATGAAGGAGGAAGCTTCATCAATCAATTTGGTGAGAGAAACTCATGACAGTCTGCTGTGTGGTCAGGGAAAGGGCTCAAAAAGGCCAAATTTGCTAAATTGAAGGTCCAACCTATGTACGGACAGTTGAGGGTTAAGACCACTAAAATCTTAAAGTGGTAGGCATGAGGACCAGGAACCCCAAAGAAAGATTATGTGTTCTTTGGAAGACTTTGGAGTGCTAGCTTGTTTTCTCGGAGAAGGAGGGCTAATTGGGGCTCCTAGGGCTAGTAGCCTTTATAACCCTAAATGAGGGTTTGGTGGAAGCGATGGGCAAATGAAGTTAAGTGGACCCTCAAGAACTATAATGTGATGGTTTAAACCTATTAGAAACATCCCCACACCCTTGCAAAGCTGAGATCTCATATTGGGAGTAGGTTAGCCTTTAGGGTGGATTAAGGGCTAAGGGAAGAATTGCAACAAAGCACCAAGGTTGACTTGGTTGGAAGAGTATGTGATGATAGTTGGGTTGGCAAGGAGAACCAAGGGAGCCTAGTCAGGAGGTAGGTCCTATAGGTTAGGTGGTGGAGTGAGACACCATGGGGGTCTTCCAAGTAAGACCTAGAGCAGGAATCAGTGATTGATTCCTCCAACCTCCCTATCACTGCATGTCTTGATTAGTCACAATAATTTCATCCATTAGAGCCTCTTGTGTTTCCTCAATCCTTTGCCTCTCAGGGCTTGGCTCTGATGGTAGTACTGCAGGATCACCTCTTGGTGGTGAATCTAAATCCACAATCCTTATCCCTCCAGGCACTCTGATCCTTGGGGCTAGTTGTGATGATGCCTACATTATTTGTTTTCCTTTCTTATCCCCCTCATCCTCCTCGATACTATCATTCCTCTTTCTCTTGTATAGAGGTCTGTTAACTGGGGGCTGATAAGTTGGCCTTGTTTCCTTAGGCCTCACCTCTGGTCTCTAAATTCTAAAATCCATTTCCAAATTGACCACCTTGGTCCTCAAGGTTCCCATGATTTCTTTAAAATTGTCTAATAAGAAAGCAATTCTCTTGTGGAATGGAGTAAACTCCATTAATGGATCATATTTCGGATCCATTTTTTGCACCATGGCCAACAACTTCTCATAGGCAATCCATTTCTCCTTATTCAATTCCTGCCTATTTAAGTCAAATTCATTCCTGATTAGGTCATTAGGAAAGTTGAATTCATGAACAAATTTACCACCTTTAATTCATTGCCTAAACAAGGCAAATAATCCTTCTGGGTCATGCTGCCTCCTAGATCCACTCTTCAAATGATTGTTATCAAAAAACCTTCCAAAGTGGATCCATCCTCCCTTGGAAAAGACAAAGTCTGAAACAACAGTATAGTCAGGGAACAAAGTCCCTTTTCCTTTCCCTGTCAGGTTGTCTTCATGAATACAACCTAACTGCCACATGACCTCAACAAATCTCATCCTAGATAGTACATTATATGGGAGAATGTGAGGGGCTCCTTGGAAACCAAACACCCTTAGGACAGTGCTCACGAGGTACAATATGATGTCACCCCAATTGTGGCAAACCTTCAAATCAAGCTTCCTCACCTTCGGTCAGAGGAAGTCATGCAAATCCTCAGGAACTCTTGGCACATTTTCCACCAATCGAGCCCTAAGTTTGGAGGCAAAGCAGTTATCAAACTGCACAAAACTGGCACTTCAAGTAAGATCGACCAGATCGTACATTCTGAATTCATTGGGTTCTTTTTCCATTCACCTTTTGTTTCTGAATCAGATCTTCGAGAAGGTTTCATTCTATACAGGGAACATATGGTATTACCAGGAGTACTGGCGAAAGGAGGCTGATGATCTCTTAATGCCGAGTAATCTCAATAAACATCATGCATTTTTCGCCGGAAAGATGCATATTTCATACACTATGAGAAGTTGATGCTGATAATTTGAGCCCCGTAAACATGGTTACATGCAATGGCATACCAGATTGAGCCGATCCCAAAACCGCACAATGAATAAAATGCCAAAAATGATCGGCAAAACAGCCATTCGAAGGCCCCGTCATCAGGGCTGATGAATTGTCGAATCATTCGGCCTTCGCGTGAGAGGAAGCGACCAAATTAAAAGATTTTGTGTCCTATATTCTTGCTTCATCCCCAAACAATTTAATTCCGCGAAACGAGCCTAAGCTTCACTCAAGTTCAAAACCTCAAGGATCTCGCCTTAATTTATGCCCAACAAGAACTGCACCATCATTATCTCCTCCGCAGAATCGGGCCACAACGGCAAATCAACGCTTCGGCAGCAGGGTCCATCATCGGTAAAATGGATTCAAGCACTACTAATTTCCGGCGTCGCGATCTCCGTAACTATCATCGAAAGCGCGTAGGTCTTCGCCCATACCGTATTCAACATTGCTTTCGTAATTCCATTATTAGAACCCTACATCCAATATTGTAATAATGCATAATAGTCCTCTATTTGTGTTCTTCCCATTCACAACATCAAACCTCCTTCTGTCATTTGTCGATAATGGGAGTTAATCTAGAAAGTCATGATACAAATTCCTCTACAAGTAATCAACATGGCCAGCGTGTTGCTTCGGCGATGCCATCTCAAACAACTAGAGCTTTCTTAAAATTCAAAACCTTGAATAAACTAGGGCTATCCAGAAAGCGAAATTACAACACACTTATGCAATTCCCAACAATTCAAATGAACCAGTAACCCTATAACAATAATCAACAACCTCCTGACCAATATACTATAACCTTTTACAAGAATTACAGTCAGATTTAAACCAGTGATACAAAAATTTAACTCACGGGATTTTGCGCCTTGCAGAGAACCAAACTTTCGTTGTGATTGCTTAAAAAAAACTTTATCTCTGGCTCTGAACCGCTTCGAAAATGCTTGAATGCTTTTGTGGTGAAGATAGAGTGAAATAAAATCCTTTATGCCGATTGAATTTAGCTAGTAGACGTCTCATCTGCCATTAAAGCTCATTTGCATGATGTTTAACTACTCCAATCGATTAGATTTTGACTAAATAACCGCTGATTCCTTTGAGCCTACCGTGATCAACGAATATCTCACCTTCGTGTTGATGAATCACTGGCGTCGTTAACGAGGCCCACGCATGAATACTTAACTCCAAAGCGACATAATGCGGCAACCCGCCTGATATCGCTAAATCACTAAACACTTCGACTTTGATCACGCGATGATGCATAACCGCGATTTCACTGGCTGACGATCGTATAATTTCATCGCCGGCAATGGCCAAAGAATACCAAACATAACCACAAAGAATCTGATCACTGGAGATTAAACACCGCCACGGCATCGTAGATTCTTTACAACTTTTTAGTAATCACCTTTAATATATTAAACTAAGGTGTTTATAAAAAATGACTTATTAGTCCTTTTTGGGTATCGGATAAATTGAGAGATGGGAGTCATGATAGAAGATTTCGTGACCATGAAGTTTAAGGGAGGATATTGGACCGGTCAAGATCAATCGAGAAAGATCGACGATTATTAAAATATTCTCAAAATAAGATAATTTATCAAAGGGAAGTGGAATGACGCCAGGCTAATGAATAATGATGGCGGTTAAGGTTATTTTAAACGTGGATGGGTATTTATCCTCAGGATCGGGGAATTAGAAGTCGGAGGGCTGATGAATGTAATTTATTAAAAGGGGGCCCGACCTAGACGAGTCAATGGGGCAGAAGTTGTTTTAAAACCTCCTTCAAAAAGGTAACGACGAAATAGATCTTAAACCCAGGGTTTAAGATAGAACTTTAGGATTTAATGAAGACAAAAATAAAACCCCAACCCTAGGTTTCTCCAAAATATCATGACAGACCAGTAATGTGGCAAAATAATAATGGAACTCAAAGGATGAAATTTGAGGCTTCATCAGTCTAAACACAATATGTGGAAACCCAAACTAGTAATGAACAAAGCATGCACAAGGTTTATACTCAATGTGTGGAAACCCAAACTAGTAATGAACAAAGCATGCATAGGGTTTATACACAATGTGTGGAGACCCACATTAGTATTGAACAAAGCACAAATAAGGTCTATAAACATCACATGGAGGCACAAATTAGTGTTGAACAAAGCACAAACAAGATCTATACACATTGCATGTACGCCTAATTAGTATTAAACGAAGCACATACAAGATATGTATAGATAGTGTATGGAGGCCCAAATTAGTATAAAACAAAACTTACACAAGGACACAAGGTTTAGACACACTACATGGAGACCCAGACTTTGCATTAACAAAGCATGCACAAAGTCTATTCGCATTATGTGGAGGGCCAAATTGGAAATCAATGAAGCATGCATTGAGTCTATAGATAGTGCATGGCAACCTAGACTAGAAATTAATAAAGTTATTGTGAAGTTCATACACAATGTGTAGAGGCCCAAACTAGTAATCAATCAAG